>CM031607.1:65443848-65446348 GCA_018398815.1 Conus ventricosus | reverse complement strand
AGTTTGTCAGAGGTCACTGTCTGGGTGACGGGATCATACTGCACATGCTGCTTGACCACATGCCATGGTCCAGAATCATGATCTGGATCCACACACACTGCGCACGCTTTTGATTGGCGGAGAGTGAACAGCAAATCCGATCCTGAAAATCAGATCATTAAGTGAAAGGATACGTTTGATAACAGTGCATTTATATTCCTTTTTTCTTGAAGTTCTCTCGTATCTACCTTCTGTCTATCTGTCTTAAGATTATGTCGATTGAATTTAAATCCAGTTAGCGTGAATACATGAATATCAGGTAACTCTGTGTGTGTGTGTGTGTGTGTGTGTGTGTGTGTGTGTGTGTGTGTGTGTGTGTGTGTGTGTGTGTGTGTGTGTGTGTGTTTTGTGATTCCAATATATTGTTAAAGGTTAATTATTGTGAGAAAACATCTTTTTTCGCTAATTCAAAGGATCCTCTTCATTCATTACATGACTTTGTTTTTTCTTTTTTTAATTGGGGAGGGGGGGGGAGTTAGTGACATTTTAGAAAAAAGTAGTCTTAAAACTAAGTACATGATCATTTTCTATTGTAAAATATTGTATGTGGTGATAATCATTGTGTCCTATGGAATACTTCTACGTTGATGTAAACAATGATTTCGCCAGTTCCTTTTCGTGGTAGACTGGCACTAGTTACATGCATGCTGAAGAGTTCTCCTGTGGTCTGGTTATGGACGTCGTCAACTATCATCACGCTTACAATTGATTTCCACACAAATACTGACAATGAGGACAACCTTGTTGGTTTGGACTGTGTGCATACATCAAGGATGGAGAGGTGAGATATCATCATTGAACTGTACCTGCTTGTACTGCTTGGAGTTTCTTTTATGGAAATTCACTTTTTCGCACCACAGCAGCTTTTTAATTTCCTAGACAAAAGTCTGACTAAGGTAGGACATGGCTTTTTCTTTTCTTCATCTTTTGTATTGGGTCTACAAATGTCTCCAGCTTTTAATTTAGACCTGATCTCCTCTAAGAGTTAGCAAATGACGATCTCAGTATTTTCGGCCAGTGTTTCTTTCAATGCCTATCATTTTGATTGTTTTGAGTCACTGATGCTGCTGCTGATGAGATATCATGTAGCTGAGAAAAAGACTTGTTTATGCTGGTCAGATGACTCACTGATTTCGTTCTTCTGGGATTATCTGAACGATAGCAGTGACATAAAAGTCTACACTCACCTCTAGCCATCCCCATCCCATCCTACCACCTCAACACACTTTCACATTAAACACACACACACACACACACAACAACACACTACACACAGACATATGTGCGCGCTCGCGTGCGCGTACACATGCACTCATACACGCATGCACACACACACACACACACACACACCACACACACACACACACACACACACACACACACACACACACACACACACACACACACACACACAACACACACACACACACACACACACACACACACACACACACACAAACACCACACACACAAAACACACACACACAAAACACACACACACACACACACCACACACACACAAACACACACACACAAACACACACAACACACACACCACACACACACACACACACACACACACACACACACACACACCACACACACACACAACACAACACACACACTGACCATCAGCCAGCTGACACTGAGCGTTGACCACCACAGCTCCGGCCATTGGACAATTTGCCCATGTCACACAACGCGCGTTCCGGTCCGTTAGGGCAGCGTTGCTTACCACCTCATCCATTCCGCTCCACTTCCCCCTCCTTCAGCATATGAAGCCATGTGCGTCCCACCAGCTGTACAGCTGTACCTATTGGGCATTCTCATCTGTATCGTGACAGACAAGTTCTATGATAGATAGTGACACAACGAAGTGACAATTGATCCTGATTTTATCGTCATTATCATAATGGCCATGTCACATTTCATTATGGTCATTAATCTATGGCATCAGATTCAATAGTTTTAGTGTATCTTTAATATGGGTGTAAAGGGGAAGGAGGTAGCATGTGGTGGCTAAGATTTATTACTGCGTCCTAACATTAGAATGACCATCTTCATAAGCATTTATGTTGAAAGTGCTTGTGCGTTACCAGTTCAAGTGCTTGCAACATATGTCACAACTCGAAATTTGTTTTGGCATACCGTCACGTGTGGGATAATCCTGAAAAAAAGGCGAATGGTATTGAAGATGTTGTCTATGCCTTAAGTTCAAGTCAAAGTCATGGACTCTTCATATAAATCTACACCATCCCATTTGCTATGTGATGCCATGTAGACGGAAAATTGTTTAAGCCTATGGTGGTCAACTTGCTGAGTCGGCTCTGCATTTCATTATCAGTTCACACAATTGCTATGCTGATGCCATGTAAGACGGAAACACTTGTTTAAGCCTATGCTGGTCAACCTTGCTGAGTCGGCTCTGCATTGCTCATTATCAGTTCACACATTGCTATGC
>CM031607.1:65416348-65433848 GCA_018398815.1 Conus ventricosus | reverse complement strand
ACGCTTTCCATATTCTGAATTTTCTGCCTAATCAAACTTTGCTCCAGTGGAGAAGTTTTCACTATAAGCAGCCAATTTCTGAGTTGTTCACCAACCATGGATACCCAGCACGTCTTTCATGATGCCCCCAGGTGCTCACGCTATATCCGAAACATCGCTTTTGGAAACCCAGCCTCCAAAAGAGACAGACCACCACCCGCCTCCCCTTCCATCATATACTCTCCCCATCTGCACGGGGCATGGTTAAAAAAATCACAAACTGCCTTTGCGATTCAAATTGACGATCAAATGCGACAAAAAAATCAAAGACATAACTATGCACTCCCGACTAAACAAAACTGTACACCTAAGTCACCCGGTACTTTACCCGCTACGAACATCTGCAAATCGATCCTCCCACCAAAACCCCGGACGCAATTCTACATAGCCCCAAAGGCTCATTTATACTTGAATGATATTCTCATGTCACAGCCACAAAAATTGTGTACTACTATCCACTGCCAACTGTGCAGTAAGATCCAGGGAGGTGACACATCCCGGCACTTGAGGGCACACATCTCTGAGCACCTGGCTAATGTCTGCCACCGTTGGTCCGAACCAGTCGCTCTACATTTCAACCACCACAAACACAACATTTACAATGTCAAAGTCCTCGCACTTTGGCAATTATAGAGTGACAACTTGGAGCGCCACGTGCAGGAGTCTTATCCTATTGCCTGATTCGGGACCCTCCATTCACATGACATCAACATCGAAAAGTAACGTATACCTATCCACCAATGCAACAGCCTGCAGTACCCTATACCGACACACTACCATACTGCTCACCATTAACCTCATATATAAGTTACAGCCATCTTCCTTTCTCCTCTCCTTATACTCTGTCCATTTGCTAAATCAGTCTATTCTTTACCCATATACTTACCTATCCACATCTTTTTTCATCTTGTTTCCTCTATTTTTGATTACATACACCATCTCACAGCTTTACATTTCCGTCCCATTCGAGACACTTAGTTAAAGGGCCGAACAAACAAGTCTTACACATTTCTAATCCAACATTTTTGTTGTTGTAGTCCAAGCAGAGGTATATATCAAACTTGTGTACTAGTTAACTAGGGAAAATTAAGTTCCCAGAAAGTGATGACGTCATTTTTGCACAATTGTGGTGTGTGTGTGTTGTCATTGTTTGAATGTCGCCTGACCACTTGTGTACAAGCTTTCATGCCGTATCTACATTATCTACAGGAAAATAAACCTAGTCGAGTTTGGTATTAAAAGAATTGTCGGGAATTTGGCTATTCAGTCATCTCAAAAGCACAGATATATTACATTTTTCATGACAACTACTAATTATCAAACTAACAGCCCCACTTGTAATGGCCGCTCAGCAATGCTGAACACACTGTTGCCAGACGGCTTTTTACACAGATGACATTCAGTTCGCCTAGTACTAGCGCGGTTAGCTGGCTGGTGGGGAGCAGCCTGCAGAAAACACCCCTTTCCCTGATCTGCATTCACGGCTTGGCCTCTGCAGCTGTGGGTGAGCTGTAAACTCCCCTTACTCTCAAAACTAAGTGGCTTGCTCTGAACAGCTGTGATCTATTATTTATAAGTTTTCATACCCTCTTCCCTCTGTGTGTGTGTGTGTGTGTGTGTGTGTGTGTGTGTGTGTGTGTGTGTGTGTGTATGTGTGTGTGTGTGTGTGTGTGTGTGTGTGTGTGTGTGTGTGTGTGTTGTGTGCGTGCGTGCGTGCGTGCGTGCGTGCGTGCGAGCGAGCGTGCGTGCGTGCGTGCGTGCGATGAAGAAAATGGGAACATGAAATTAAGGAAATGTATTATAGATATAAAAACTCTTCACTAGCTGCAAAAGGGAACCATCATTATCCCTTTCTTTTTTCCTCCCCCCACACTTTCGTTTTGTTTCATTTACAACCCTTCGCTGGCTGCCTTTGGGGGTGCTGTTGGATTCCTTTTTGTACCCTTGGTGATGAGAACGCCACGGTATTATGGACTGTGGTGTGTCTCTATTTGACGCCAGGAGCACAGACACAACCAGCCGTGTCTCCCTGATGAGTTACGATCCAGCGGACGAAAGGACTAGGAGCAGGCAATACAAATAGATCTGCTTTCGAAAGGGATAACGATGGTTCCCTTTTGCAGCTAGTGAAGAGTTTTCATATCTATATTTCCTTAATTTCATGTTCCCATTTTCTTCATCTTCAACCCCGCTTAAGTCCAAATCTTTGCCGGGTCGTGACTGTGATGACGGGGGAGTTGCTGGCCTACGCTTGTTTTTCCCCCCACTGTTGGATTGTTCGTCTATGTATTTGTCTGACTTCATTCAAATTTAAAAGGCAATGGCAGTCTTGAATAAAAGTTACTCTGTGTTAGGTTTTCCTATGGGAGCAAAAGTTACCCTACTTATTTACTATTTTTAAAGTAGTTTTTACCCTTATCAGTATCGTATTATCATTATGATTATCAACGCTATTGTTATCAGCATTACTATTATTGTTGTTATCATTATGATTAAAATAATAACAATTATTATTATCATTATTATATTATCATCATCATCATCATCATCATCATTATTATATTATTTTTATCATGGTTATAATTTTATAATTTTTGTTATTATTGTTATCATTTTTATTGTACTCCCAGTTCTTAAAGAACAGGAGTACTTTAGAATGGGAACGAAGAAATGTTGTCTGTGTGTCTGTCTGTCTGTCTGTGTGTCCGTGGTCAAAATGTGTTCCACTCGCTCCAGACAAACGACTGGGTCCATTTTGCTGAAAATTTGTAGGTATGCTCATTATGGGTCAAGGATGATGCCCGACGTTTTAGTTTACCGTTACAGCCGTTACTAACGGCTGTAACGGCATGTAACGCTTTTTCTTCTTTATGGAATATCTCCAAAAGTACTCGGCCGATCTTTGTGAAAATTAGCAGGTATGTTCATTATGGGTCACGGATGATGCCCGAGTTTTAGTTTACCCGTTACAGCCATTGCTAACAGGTTGTTACAGCCGTTACTAACGGCTGTAACAGCCTGTAACGGTTTTTCTTCTTTTCAGAACATATTAAAAAGTACTTGGCCGATCTCCCTGAAAATTTGTAGAAATGTTCATTATGGGTCACAGATGATGCCCGATGTTTTAATTTACCGTTACAGCCGTTACTAACGACTGTAACGGCCTGTAACGCTTTTTCTTCTTTATGGAATATGTCAGAAAGTACTTGGCCGATCTTTGTGAAAATTAGCAGGTATGTTCATTATGGGTCTCGGATGATGCCCGATGTTTTAGTTTACCCCGTTATAGCCGTTACTAACGGCTGTAACAGCCTGTAACGGTTTTTCTTCTTTATAGAATATCTCAAAAAGTACTAGGACGATCTTTCAGAAAATTTGTAGGTATGTTCAATAGGGGTCACGAATAATGCCTGATGTTTTAGTTTACCGTTATAGCCGTTACTAACGGCTCTAACGGCCTGTAACGCTTTTTCTTCTTTATAGAATATCTCAGGAAGCACGTGGCCGATCTTTCTGAAAATTTGTAGGTATGTTCATCATAGGTCACGGATGATGCCCGATGTTTTAGTTTTTCTTCTTTATGGAAAACCTCAGAAAGTACTTGGCTGATCTTTGTGAAAATTAGCAGGTATGTTTATTATGGGTCACAAATGATGCCCGATGTTTTAGTTTACCGTTATAGCAGTTACTAACGGCTGTAACGGCCTGTAACGCTTTTTCTTCTTTACAGAATATCTCAGAAAGCACTTGGCCGATCTTTCTGAAAATTTGTAGGTATCTTCATTATGGGTCACAAATAATGTCCGATGTTTTAGTTTACCGTTATACTGTTACTAACGGCTGTAACGGCCTGTAACGCCTTTTCTTCTTCATGGAATATCTCAGAAAGTACTTGACCGATCTTTGTGAACATTAGCAGGTATGTTCATTATGGGTCACGACTAATGCCCGATGTTTTAGTCTACCGTTATAGCCGTTACTAACGGCTGTAACGGCCTGTAACCGTTGTTTTTCTTCATGGAATATCTCAGAAAGTACTTGGCCGATCTTTTTTAAAATTAGCAGGTATCTTCATTATGGATCAAGGATGATGCCTGGTGTTTTAGTTTACCGTTATAGCCGTTACTAACGGCTGTGACGGCCTGTAACTTTTTTTCTTTATGTAATATGTCAGAAAGTACTTGGCCGATCTTTGTGAACATTAGCAGGTATGTTCACTATGGGTTACGGATGATGCCCGATGTTTTAGTTTACCTTTATAGCCTATACTAACGGCTGTAACGGCCCGTAACGCTTTTCTTCTTTATGGAATATCTCAGAACGTACTTGGCCGATCTTTGTGAAAATTAGCAGGTATCTTCATTATGGGTTACGGATGATGCCCGATGTTTAGTTTACCGTTATAGCCGTTACTAACGGCTGTAACGGCCTGTAACGGTTTTTCTTCTTTATGGAATATCTCAGAAAGTACGTGGCCGATATTTTTGAAAATTTGTAGATATGTTCATTATGGGTCACGAATGATGCCCGATGTTTTAGTTTACCGTTATAGCTGTTACTAACGGCCCATAATGGTTTTCTTCTTTATGGAAAATCTCAGAAAGTTCTTGGCCGATATTTCTGAAAATTTGTAAGTATGTTCATTTTAGGTCACAGACGATAGCCGATGTTTTCCAGAATAGCCATTACTAACGGTTACACCAGCCCAAGACGGTTTTTCCTCTTTATGGAATATCTCACGCGTATTCAGGATGAACTGGGAGTACGTTTGTATGCTTTGCATCTTGTTATTATTGTTATTGTTATTATTATTATTATTATTATTATTATTAACAGTATTTTTTTACCCGCATTGTCTCCTTCCCAGCAGCCTCGTTTTCATTCCACATCCTTTCTGCGCCCAATTTGAAGAGATAAGTTATTTTTCGATCTTCGTTTTCATAATCTTTAAAGTTGTTTGCCTTGCCTGAAGAAGACAAAAAGACAAAATGCCAAAACGGGTCGTGCTGTCGTGTAATTTGTATGCTTTTTTCGTTCGGTGGCATTCCATTTCCGCCCGCAGCCACCTCACTTTGAAACAATCAATTTGATCGCTTGTGTATCTCATCCTCGAGGTCACAAATTTCTTTTAAATTTGTAAGTTACGTAGTATTTCGTTTAATGTTAGAGTTTTAAAAATAGATTTGTGAAATTTATCCATATTTCATTATTTGAAAATAACATTAACAGGTATTTCATAAAATATTTCGTTTAATGTTTGATGTTTAGAAGTTTTAAAGAAATCAAAAATACATTATTTGAAAATGAAAACAAAACCGACAAATCTCACCGTCAGGTCAAACATCCAAACAAAAAAAGGTGTAAACATTTGGTTAAAAACAGTGGGGGGGAAGGATAGACATGTCTTTTATAGCAAAGACATCGACTAGAGTAAAGTGGAAGTTATTCTTCCACAGCTGTTCAGAGCAAGTTACTTAGTTTTGAGTCGCAGGGGAGTATACAGCTGCAGAGGCCAAGCCGTGAATGCAGGTCAGGGAAAGGGGTGTTTTCTGCAGGCCACTCCCCACCAGCCAGCTAACCGCACTGTATTCGGCCAACTGAATGTCATCTGTGCATAGCTGGTCTGGCAGCAATGTGTTCCGCAAGGTTGAGCGGCCATTACAAATGGGGCTATAGGTTTGATAATTAGTTGTTGTCATGAAAATGTAATATATCAGCGCTATTGAGATGACTGAATTGGCGAATTCCCAACGATTCTTTTAAGACCAAATTCGACTGGCTTTATTTCCTGTAGATAACGTAGATGCGCATGAAAGCTTGTACGAAAGTGTCAGGCAATATTAGAACAATGACAACACACACAGTATGTGCAAAAATGACGTCATCACTTTCTGGGAAGTTAATTTTCCATAGTTAAGTAGTACACAAGTTTGATACATGCCTTGCCAGACTGCAGCAACAAAATGTTCGATTAGAAGTGGGGAAGCCTTGTTTGTTTGTCCTTTCACTAAGTGTCTCATTTAGGACGAAAAATAAAGCTGTGCTTTCCTTTTAAAAATCTTATTTAAAACACCAACTTCAAAACACTCATAAGACAGAATCCTAAATGTGTCAATTAAAACCGATAAACCAGGAATTTCTTTCAACTAGCACAAATTCCCAAATGTTGCAGAACACGCTTACTCCTTTAAATACGCACAAGAAAATCTAACAAACTTAATCTCTTCATCCGATTTGTATTCTCCACAATGGTTCAGGTATCAGATATTGCTCCAGGCCAGCCTCATTCTGCTGCTGATATGGACGAGCAAAATAACTGAATAAAAGCTCGGGAACTGCTTGACATGGAAAGATCATTACGTTGAGAAAACGTACAACAGTACAGTAGGAGTACAAGCAAGTCGTTTTATGGATAGGCATCTGAAATTTTTGTCCAACTCCAGACAGCAGTATGGATTTCTTTTTTTCTTGCAAAATGCACTTTTTTTCCGGTTCTGATTATAGGGTTACAGTAAGAGATCATCATAATTTCATAAGTTCATGCAAGCTCCGGGATTCTGGAAATCTAATGTTATATCATATATTATTATATCATAAGTCTGTCGTGAGCGATTGCGACGTCAATGACACTGTAAAAGAGCTCATGGCCCGAAGC
Source organism: Conus ventricosus (assembly GCA_018398815.1). Lineage (NCBI taxonomy): Eukaryota > Metazoa > Mollusca > Gastropoda > Neogastropoda > Conidae > Conus > Conus ventricosus. Next base: position 65,427,154 of record CM031607.1, on the reverse strand, counting down.
ATGATATCATTATTAAAAGCACAAACGTTACAGAAAAATTCTCTGCTTACATAAATTCTGAGCACAAATTGCGATTATAGGCTTTGTAAGATCTGCAGAAAGTCAAAATAGGATTTTGTTGTTGCTGTGTCACTGTTTCATCTTCTCTGCCATTTAGTGGCATGGCTCTGATACCACACATCGTGTCTCCCTGTTGGAAACCACACCGGGTTTGTCCCGCTGCAGACCATGCACCTATATGCCATAAGGACGACTAAGTATTTGGTCGTCACGAGGCAGATTACCAGAGGAAAGATTGCACTGCTGCTGAGTCGTTATAATGGTGGTCAGAGGCGCCTATTCGGATGCAACACACTCAAGACACCAACTACTAAGCCCCTGACTGATGTCAATAATTGCTCAGCCGCGTCGAGCCAGCGTTAGTTAGTGAGCGTCCCTCTCTGGAGGTTGCCACCACATCCGTCCAATGACAGCCTCCATGAGCTTGATGATACCGATTACCCTGAACTCACCAAGGGCGTACACGTGGAAGGTAAATCCAGAATGATGTCGCCATCCAGACACAATCTACACACCACATCCCCTGCACCCACCCCATCCCCATCTGTTGTCTCCTCATTTAGTCCAACAATCCTTTGGCCATCCCGTTATTCTTTTGGTTAAGATGAATCACACATTCCTCGGTACGACAATTTTCTTCAGTCTTTTTTGTTGTTGTTGTTTTAGCCTTTAGGGAAAAAAATGGTTATATAGAAATCATTCTCAAAACTAATGTGACACACAAATAAAGAAATTGAGCGATCGAACAGGCAGTAAAAATATACTTTTTTTCTTTCACTGTTTATTTCATATTGATCGTTTCAAGAAACCATTGTTTATTATGATTTCACAATATCATAATGAGCATTCTGTATAGTATGTTGACTTAAGCCAAGTTCAGTTTTGCTGTCGCTTGACGTCGAACGTCCTTCCTCAGAGGCTTGCCCGTGTACGTTATGGGGAAAGCCTGGAAGCAGAGGTAGTACCGAGGTCGGGGGGACAGGGGGTCCTCCACTTTGGCCACGATGTCCTTTTCAACCAGACTGCGCACGCGCTCATCCGTCATGGAAGGGTCAGAGGGCACAAAGCACGCGCAGATCTCTTCCCCCATGGCGGGGTCAGGAACTCCACCACGAAGACGTCCTTCAAGCCTAAATAAATAGAATAACTCATTTTGAACTTAATGATACGGAGTATTGCACAAAACGCACGCACGCTTGCACGCACACACGCACGCACGCGCGCGCGCGCGCCGCACGCACGCACGCACGCACGCACGCACGACGCCACGCACGCACGAACCACACACACACACACACACCAACACACCACACACACACCACAACACACACCACAGATCCAAATGGGTGAAATGGATCATCTACATAATTATAACAACAGAGACAATAAGCCTTCCAAATATACAGCCAACTTCTTCAAACATGAACAATTTTGCTGACGCGGATAATTTCAGAAATTGTGGGCAACCAGATAGGATGATTTTCAGAAACTGCCAGCTAATGAGGTAGAAACAATTTTACTCAGCAATTCTCAAATGTTAGACAGTCACCTGGCTATGAGCCCCCCACCTCCCCCTTTACCCTGGTATATTGTTGGGTGGGCGTTTAGGGTAATGGGGATGTGAAACAAAAGTTGATAGAAAACTCACTTTGTGTGCCTTCTGTGCTGTTTCCTGTGAAGTCACCACAGGCTTAACTGTAACCTCACGTCTTTACTATTTTTTTTTAATGGGGTGGGATTTTCGATACGATTTACGCGATCTGCAACACTAGATATCTGTATAACTAGGTTGCAACAAAAGAAGGATGTCTTTTTAACGAGTTTCAAATAATAATGCGTTGAAGACACATATGATGGAATATTCCACTCACGGCATTATGCTAAACGATGGCTAATTCGCAACCGAAAAACAAGAACTTTCACCTACACTAAGGATATGAGACATGGCATCAGCAGTCTATAGACTATACCATAATTAGTGTTACCAAAACATGAAGATGTAAAGAAGTGGACACAATTACGTTTGTTGCCAGTAGGTACCTGAGGTAGATGCCACGCTCTGTAATGGCTTTTAGCTCATGTACTATTAATAATAATAATAAAAATCATCATCATTATTGTTTAAAGAAGTCGTCTTTATAACTAACACGAGTATAATTGACATATAGGAATGAAGTAAATTCTTACTAATTTGTTAATCTATTAATGATGATACGATTGATACCACATGAAAATCATTGTAAGTTCTCAGAAGCGAGAATTGTTCATACTTGTATTGCTGTCCTGTCCTTTAATTTAGACAAGAAAAAGAAGAAACAAGTCGAAAACATTATGATTTCTTGACCTGGGCAGCACTCCATGATCCGACTCTCCAGCCAAGCCGGGGTAGAAGATGTAGTTGCCTCTATGGATAGCGTCATGATGCCGTCCCTCCACCAGCAGTGAGCCGTCCTCCAGCATGATTCCAATGTCCCAGTCTTCAGAAAGCCGTCTGCAGTGAAGGAAGACGCTGTGTCCTCCGGGTTATTCAGATAGGCAGTAGTCATGGTAGTGGTTTTAGCGTAGACCTCTCCTTTTGTTCCCCTTGGTACTTCCTTGCCCTCGCTGTTGCAAATCTTTACTGTACTACTGGATAAGAGTTTTCCGGTCAGGAAATCTTGATACACGGAAATGTCAGTCAATGAAATATTTGAGACGACACCAAGCTCTGTTGATGCGTAGCGAACACCAACAGTTTCAGCCAGCTGCTGTGCTTGTTCTACTATTTCAGTCTTTATCGGCTGGCCTCCAAAAACACATGCTTCATCATCCATTCTTTTCTGTCTTTCAGTGCCAAGATCTTGGACAAGTGAAATGGCATCAACATGCTCTCATCGCATCTCTCCTGAGCAATGATGTCCCAGACAACAGCAGCCAGATCATCTGGAGGTCCGTGCCACATGTCCAGGACAGAGACTTTTGCCCCAGATCAGCATCATGAACACTGGCCTCCAGCACCAAGAGAGCATTGCTGAACACTTTCGTAAACTCATTGTTGCTTAAATTCCGTATACTCGGCAGAATGCTATGACGGCTCTCATGGTCTTTGGACAGTTTTGAAAAACCGTGCTCCCGGACGTGTTGAATAACGTCAACAACGTCCTGTGCCTCTACCTCTGCCTCGAAAAATTCGCTTAAGTTTTGCAGACTTTCACAAAGTCCCCAGTCTCTTGTGCTGAAGCCATCCTTTACAACGTTCTTTGACTTTAGTGTTGAACATCTGAGCTGGATTGCTTGTGTGACAGCATTATGGCTTGGAGGACTGGTTCTCCGGATAAAGAGATTTTCCCGAGGTCAGGCAGACTGTTAGAGTGATGCACGGTGACAGATCATACTCCACGTCTGCTTCAGCACGTGCATGTCCAAAATCCATCATGGATCGACGCAACTGCACATGCTTTTGACTGGGGAGAGTGAACAGCAAGATTTCCTGAAACCAGATCATTGAATGAGCATTTCTTTATAAATTCAAGCGCGCGCGCACAGCAATCACACACGAGAGAGGAGAAGAGATTGATTGATTGATTGATTGAGTAATGATTGATCTTTAATACCCAAGGATGAAGATTTTAGGCAAAGCCTAGTCTACAATTGTCCTTGTCATGCATACATATTCATTTCTGAGAGAGAGAGAGAGAGAGAAGAGAGAGAGAGAGAGAGATGAGAGGAGAGAGAGATGACGTAAGAGAGGATAGAGAGAGAGAGAGAGAAGAGCAGAGAGAGGTGTTGCAACGAATGAATGCATGAATGAATGATGAATGAATGAATGAATGCATGAATGAATTAATGAATGAATGAACAAACGAACGAATGAATAAAGAAGAATGAATGAATGAATGAATAATGAATGAATGAATGAATGATGGAAGGATGATGATGTACGAAGAATTGAATAAGTGAATGAATGAATATGAATGAATGAATGAATGAATGAATGAATGAATGAAGAATTTTAGGTAGGTTACGGGGCATTCTCATAGAAAGGGCATGGTGTGGATAACGTTTTCATAAAGTAATCGTCAGAGAATGAACACAGATAACCATTATCCATAGTTTTGAAGGCTGCTATTGTCGCAAGCTGTTATATGAAGGACCGTCTCTCTTATGTCCTCCTTTCATAACTATGAAGGCTGTCTATATTTATTTTCCTAATTCTTGCAGTTATGTTGCTATGAAATCGATTGTCACCCAAGGGGGAGAGAGAGGGAGAAATGGAAATGGCAAATGGTTTATTCAGGTTAGGCCACAGCCCCTACTGAAGGGGGGAACTATTTACAATGGCACTTTAACGACAAGAAAAAGTAAGGATACATCAACATAATAATGACAGATTCCAACATCTTTTGACAATAGAGTACAACAGATACATGCTTCAATATTAACATTCACATCCTTCAACTACAGTCGCACGCCCTTTAAATGCCTTATATAAATACATGCATACATTCTTCAGTATAATTTCGTTACTATTAGCCATCAATAAGGCTACGTTGAATAAACATAGATTTGCATAAAATTTTCCTGGAATATATTGTTGCCGAAGCTCACAGAGACTAGGGCAACAAAACAAAACATGTACTTCATCTTCTATTGCGTCATTACACAATGGGCATGCTACAGAATTAGTTGATACCTTATTATAACGGTCCCGATGTATTGCTATGTCTGTTACTCCGAATCTAAATTTTGTTAAATAACATCTAATATGTCTGTCGATGTCAATTAAAAGATACCTTTCACAGCTCCTAGATGATTTGAAAGTTCTATATAAAGAAAACCGGTCGCTGTCTTGGATATGTTCACTCCAGTTTTGCCATCGGCAATCAATAAGCCTCTGGCGAAATTCATCCAGAAATGCATTGACATTTTCAACCCCTTGATTTAGCCATACCATTCCAAAACCATTCTGAAATAATGTTTCTCGAATCCTTGAAACCCATGTATATTTACCGCGTGAGTCTAGCCACATAAACATCTCGTAAGCTTTCACCGGCAGTCTATTTCCATCCATACGTAATAACTTAAGCCAATATCTAATACACCGAACAGACGTATTTACATAAACAGGGTAGCGTCCTGTTTCTCCGTACACTAAATCATTCGGCGTTTTAAGCTGCACCCTAATTTTTTTTTAATGCAAATAAGTGAACCTTTTCAATACGAGCAACTGCTTTATCTAATCCCCATATTTCAGCACCGTACATGGCAATAGGTAGAACCTGATAATCAAAAATTTTCAAAAATACTGCAAATGAATTATTCTTAAGCGTATACAACTTTTGCATAATACACAGCAAGACGTTCTTTGCTCGGCTTGCAAGGTCTTCACAAGCAAATACAAAACTAAGTCTCGTGGAGAAATATATACCAAGATACTTATAAACAGTTGACAATCTTCATTTCCTCTCCATTAAGAAACCACCTTTCACTCGCTGCAAGATAACCACCTTTCCTGAATACAACAACATTACTCTTTTTCATATTGACCTTAAGCTGAAGTCTTGAAGATGCACTCCATAAACTATTCAGTTGTGTTTGAAGCCCAACTGGTGTTTCTGAAAGCAAGGCAATGTCATCTGCTAACAACAAAATAAACAATTCCATGAAATCAGGAGTCAATGTTGCACCGTGCCTTCCTTTCTCTGTTATTTCCAGGGCTAGCTCTTTTATAAATAAGGAGAAAAGTACAGGGCTGCATGCATCACCCTGTTTTACCCCTCTAGTACACATGATATAGTCAGTAAAACTAGCACCAGATCTTACTCTTGCTTTCGCACTACTATACATACTATTAATACATTTGTAGAGTTTTCCTTGAATTCCGTTCTTTTGGAGTACTGGCCAGAGCAATGATCTTGATACAGAGTCAAAAGCTTTTTCGAAATCAATAAAGGCAACATATCATTTACGGTTCTGTGAAAATTGTTTCTGTATTAAGCCAAGAGTGTGAACATCTGATCAATAGTTGAGTAGCCTTTCTTAAACCCTGCTTGATCTTCACCTGTGATGTCATTTTGCCGTACCCATTCTTGTAACCTGCAACTGATTATCGAACTAAATACCTTACTACTGATGTCACCTAACGATATACCTCTATAATTGCCAGGGACATCAGTTGCACCCTTTTTAAACAGTGGCACGATTATTGACTGTCCATCGTTCTGGAAATAACCCATTATCAAAAAGCGTATTGAAAAACTTGACAAAGAAATCAATGATAACATTACCACCAAATTTCAGTAATTCTCCAATAATTCCATCTGGCCCTGCAGATTTTCTGATTTTAAGCCTTTTCATTGCAGTTGAAATCTCCTCTCTTGAAATTGGACGATCAAAGTAGGAACACTCGGTACTATTTTCAGACATATTTACTTCGCTAATAACATCAATAACATCGTCTTCGGTTTCACCATTTTCAAGAAGCTCATGAAAATGAGAAAACCAGTTATCAATAGTTATATTATTGGGTGTATGCACTCTTTTCACAGATATTCTGCGCAAGTGCTTCCAAAATTCTTGCTGGTCATTCACCGAATTTACGATGTTACATAGTAGAGAACTGTTATTTTCTTTTTTCTTCCTCTCGATCATTTTTTGTATTCTCTTCGTGCAAGACAATATGTTTTGTTATCTTCTTTATCTAGTGTTCTCCTGTATATCCGCAGAAGCCTTCTTGCCTTTAATTTAGTACTAGTGCATTCTGTATCATACCAATCATTGTTCCCATTTCTGTCATCCAGTCTAATTCGTCTTTTCATGCATTCAGCTTGTTTTATAATACACTCATTAAAAGCATCAAGGGCAGCATTAACATCCTCGTCAATGAGAGATATAGCCCGTCCAAACAGCGACAGTGTATCTTTGCTATTCATTTGCTCATTAAATAAATCAGCATGTTTATCTTGCCACTGGAATTTTTCAATAAACTGAACTTTTTCATTTCACATGTCTCATTTCTATTGTTCTGAAGAGAGAGAGAGAGAGAGAGAGAGAGAGAGAGAGAGAGAGAGAGAGAGAGGAGAGAGAGAGAGAGATGCAGATATACAATCCAACAAGCAAGTACATAGGCAAATAAAATTTCACATCGTAGACTTCCACTCCTTGGACTTCCGCTCCTGGACTTACGGGACTACCGCCACGTGGATATTTGTCCCGCGATCACACGTGAAGATCGTCTTTTTCACAGAACGAAGTCCATAGTGCGAAATTCCACGGGGCTAAAGTTGTTGTGTTGTAAACAGTCATCTTTGTGCACAGTTTTATTCCTATGTTCACCTTACACTCTCTTCTAAAGCCTGCCGAAACAAACATCTTCCCTGTCCATGCTACTGGTTGAGGTCAAGGCACTTTCCGAGTGGATATGGCACTTCACGCTGCTTAAGGAAGAAACAGCAGGACCGTCCGCTCATCCATTTAAGCAACAAACTCTGTCGAACACACATACATCTTAAGAGCTTGAGAACAATCGAGTGCCCTTCTCCTCCCTTCACCATACACCCATCCACCACAGGGGCAGGAAAGTTAAGCAATAGCCACCACAGTATGTGATTATCACATTCTGACTTACATACTTTTGCCTTTTGAAAGTAGCAAAATCAAAACTGTCTCATTTGTGGTCTAATGCCAAAGTCTAAAAATCTATTTAAAATCTTGCACAGAAAATCGCGTAACACAGTTTCTTCTTCCAATATTGGTTCTTTCAAGCAGAAAGAACCTCAAAGGAGAGCTGGACAACCAGATATCTTCCAAGAAGGAGCTTCACGCCAAAAGCCACCACTACGTTATAGAGCTCTTACAAACTTGAATTCCTTAACATTAGGTAGAATACTTTTAATAATACCATTGTTTACGTTAATTTTTTTTATCAACAATCATGAAAATGGAATGCATCATCTGTTCCTTTTTATTGTCTTAATTTTGACTAGTACAAAGATGAACTTGGTCCCTATTCTTTTGCAAATTAATTAGATTTTTTCTTCTGTCTTTTCTTCTCACATACGCAATGTAGCCTAATAAATTTTGATGACAGCATTTGGCTGTTTTCATTAAGACATTCAGTCCATTCGTATTCCTATATGCTTGTATCTTAAACATAAAATTTGTTTTCAGTTTACAACACTAGTCAAAACGGACTTGTTCGTTTCAGAATGTCAGTTTTTCTTTCGACATTCTGTATACATGAAAAGGGATGGTTTTGCTGTCGGTGGTCTGTCCTGATTTTCTTCTTTATAAAATGAATCACCATATTCCGTGTCGACAAGTGGTGACATTTGGAAAACCTTTTTGTTCTGCCTTTGTGCAGTAAAGTGGAATGGAGACATTAAAATCGTCGTTCAGATATACCTGTTGAAGTGTTATGAGCTTTTAGACGGGTTCCCTTTTGCATTAAAATCGTCGTTCAGATATACCTGTTTGAAGTGTTATGAGCTTTTAGACGGGTTCCCTTTTGCATTAAAATCGTCGTTCAGATATACCTGTTTAAAGTGTTATGAGCTTTTAGACGGGTTCCCTTTTGCATTAAAATCGTCGTTCAGATATACCTGTTTGAAGTGTTATGAGCTTTTAGACGGGTTCCCTTTTGCATTAAAATCGTCGTTCACATATACCTGTTTGAAGTGTTATGAGCTTTTAGACGGGTTCCCTTTTGCATTAAAATCGTCGTTCAGATATACCTGTTTGAAGTGTTATGAGCTTTTAGACGGGTTCCCTTTTGCATTAAAATCGTCGTTCAGATATACCTGTTTGAAGTGTTATGAGCTTTTAGACGGGTTCCCTTTTGCATTAAAATCGTCGTTCACATATACCTGTTTGAAGTGTTATGAGCTTTTAGACGGGTTCCCTTTTGCATTAAAATCGTCGTTCAGATATACCTGTTTGAAGTGTTATGAGCTTTTAGACGGGTTCCCGTTTGTCACTATGGCAGCCCTTAATTTCCAATATGGATGTCTAGAAAAGGGCAGGGATTCCTCTAGTCCTTCGTTTTGGTACTGGGACCAGTTTGTTAAACATCACAAATATCCTCAGCTTTCACTTCTCTAAGTGCTGGTAAACGAAGTTCTGAATGGTTTCGTTCAATTTTTCTCAATTGCCCAGTTGATCATATCCAAATGTTGCTGTTGCTCCAAATAATGGATATCAGACTAGAAGATATGGCTTATTTCTTCTGCTTTAGTGAAATGCCTTCCTCCTTCCGGGGTTGACTGAACGATACTAGACACACAAGTTCCTGTGCACGCGTGCACACACACACACACACACACACACACACACACACACACACACACACACACACACACACACACACACTGACCATCAGCCAGCTGGCACTGAGCGTTGACCACCACAGCTCCGGCCATGACAATGCCCACGTCACACAGCGCGCGTTCCGGTCCGTTGGGTAGCGTGCTTACCACCCTCTCCTTCCGCCCTACTCCCCCCTCCTGGAGCACTGCAGCCCAGCGACCCCCCAGCTGGTACAGCTGACCTTGGGTCAGTTCATACCTGTACCACGGGAGACAGTTATAATGATAAGATTGGTGACAACGATGAAAATGACAATGATCCTGATACTGTCATCATTATCATTACGGCCATATCATCATTATCATTGTGCTCATTATTATCAAGACCATCATAATCAATACTTTCAGTGCTATCATTAATACGAATGTAGAAGAAAGGAGATGGCATGAGGCTGCAAAGGTCGTAATATGCTGCTCCTGTTAATTACAATGACCACCTTTAGCAATCAAGATGTTGAAACTGTTTGTGCAGCTTATCTAGCTTATCTACACTTGAATCAAAATATCGAACGCTTATTGTTTTGGCATTCCTGTCACTTGTGAATTATCCTGAAAAAAAAAAGTGACGGTATGAAAATGAATGTTGCCATGTCCCTACGATCAATGTCTGGGTACAATATCACATTTGCATTCATCAGACTACTAACACTGCTGCCAAGTGATATTAAACACCCCTTGTTTAATCCTGTGCTGCTCGACCTTGCTGCGTCGGCTCTGCATTACTCACTATCAGTTCACACTGTTGTCATGAGAACTGGCCTCTCCCTGTGCCTTACCATCACCCTTCCATCACAACCTGCACTCTACAAGAATTTGACTTTGAAAAAAAAACAACATGAAACCAGATTTATTTCAAGAGCGAGTGAAGCTTACAATTACTTTTCATATCAAAAAGGAACATAATTCAGCGAAATGTAAATGCTGCTGTTGGAAAGACTGTAACCCAGGATTTTCTAAGAGGGCACGCAAGACCTTATTGCGAAACCTTGGCCGTGTCTGGAGTTGTATTGTCTTCACCTGTCGGCGGAACAGCAACGAGTGAGGCTGCTCGATGCACACAGCAGCTGCTTGACGGTTGCATCTTTCGCTGGAAGGCTCTGGAGCCATGAAATATGGGCTGGTGCACCCATGGGAACGCTCCCGTGGAAGTGCTGTCGTGTCACATCCAATGGCCATTACACAACGGCATGTGCCACGGAGCATTTATGTCCCTTGACGTCTTAATGGAATACCATGTGTGCGTGACTGCACTCAGCGCAGGAACACAGCGCAGGCTTCCAAGAGTGGTTCAGGACTGCTCTCAACTGGTTGTTTGGCAGTTGAAGACACTACTTCTCTGGGTCCCACCTCCACCTTTGTGTGTATGTTTTTCTTGTCTGCCTTTCGGCGGACTCTAGTGAAGGGC
>CM031607.1:65371348-65411348 GCA_018398815.1 Conus ventricosus | reverse complement strand
GGACGAATGTTGTGCTGATATGTTTGTTGGTTATGAAGTCTTTTGTAAATCTGCAGTTAAATTTTCTGAACAAGAGAGGCGTTCAGGCGGAGTGATTTGTTTATTCAGAAAAGAATTGTCTCCCTTTGTTAAACTTCTCGACGTTAATCATTCAAACTTTTGTGTGTTTTTGATCGATAAAAGATTATTTGGAATAGATAAGGATGTTTTGTACTTTTGTTCCTATATACTTCCAGAAGGTTCACCTTTTTATGCCCATTTTGATATTGATAATGGTATTAATTTACTAGAAGAATGTCTCGTTGATTTATTGTTACCTAGGGATGTTTATGTTATATTAAATGGTGACCTCAATAGCAGAACCTCAAACATTCACAAGACATATCTGTGAGTGATGTTCCTGATGAGCATTTCCATAGCCGGCCTCTCAGTATTAATTGACACTCCGAAGACTGTACATTGAATAATTATGGTAAATTGCTACTGAATGTGTGCACTGCTGTAGATCTGTGCATTCTTAATGGCGTGTGTAAAGGTGACCTTGAAGGTCGCTATACATACATGTCTGATACTGGTGCCAGTGTTGTCGATTATTTCATTTTTCTAAAGAACTTTTTGCTCTATTGTATGATTCATGTATGCTTAATGTTTTAGAACGCATAGATTCTGACCATTTACCTGTATCGCTTTCTATTGCTTTTCCTAAAGAAAATACTGTACATGCCAGTAACAAGATAGAAAATATTGTTATAGAAAAACTCGTCTGGAATGATGAACACGCTAGTTTGTTTCGTAGTACATTATGTAGTGATGGAATTCGTACAAAGATAGATGCTGCTATAAGTTTATTAGATGTGGATATAAATTATGCGCTAAACATGTTTAATGATGGCATGAAGGAAAGTGCAGACTGCATGAGAAGATGTATACATATCAATAGTAACAAAGTACCTGGTGACTGGTATGATAAAGAATGTGATGCTAGTAAAAGGAAAACCATGAGGTTACTTCGTATCAGTCGTCGCACTTTAAAGATCGAGGACAAAAATGCTTACTCAGTTGCTAGGCGAGAATATAAACATTTATTGAAGAGAAAAGAGAAAGACTTCAACAATTCATTAGTTCAAAAACTTGTATCATCTATAAACTGTCAAAAGGAATTTTGGGATACTATTCAGAGGATTTCTTTCAAAAGAAAACAGCCAGGAATAACATCAGTACTGAAACATGGTTTCAACATTTCCAGGCTCTACAGAGTCTGACGTTAGTAACGTGTGTGTTGACCAAACACTTGATGTCAACAATGATAGTTATATTAATCGACCATTACACAAGACGAAGTAGTATTAGCGTGTAGAAAATTGAAAAATCGGAAGGCAGCTGGCCCTGACGGTATTATTGGTGAACTATTTAAACATGCTTCTGATCAGGTAATGCAATCTTTTTGAAAATTGTTTAATATAATATTTGATAAAGGTACGTTTTCCAGAAAACTGGACTGAATCATTATTTTGCCAATTTTTAAAAAGGGCGACGTTAATAACCCCAACAATTACAGAGGGATCTCTATTAGTGATATTAGTAGTAAAATCTTTGGGACAATTACTAATAATCGACTGCAAGAATGGGTAGAGGAAAATGATATCACAGTGATTATCAAGCAGGCATTTAAGAAGGGTTACTCAACTATTGATCACATGTTTTACATTGCTTGCACTTGTGCAGAAGCAGTTTTCTAACAATAGGAAGTTATACGTAGCTTTTATTGATTTCCAAAAAGCGTTTGACTCCATTAATAGAAATCTCTCTGGCCCATTTGACAAAAAATGGTATAAAAGGTAAACTCCATAGATGTATTAGAAGTATGTATGATAGAGTAAGAACCAGAGTCCGTTGTGGAGCAAAACTTACTGACTATATTAATTGTTCTAGAGGAGTCAAGCAGGGAGATGCATGCAGCCCTATCTTATTTTCTTTGTTTATTAATGAGTTAGCTCTTGATGTAATCAACAATGGTAAACATGGTGCTTTATTATCGCTCGACGCTTTTGAATTGTTTATCCTTCTGTTGGCCGATGATGTTGTTTTGATGTCTGAAACTGTTATAGGGTTGCAAACACAATTGAATAGCTTGCACCGTGCCGCTAGTTCATTGCAGTTGAAAGTCAACATGGAAAAAAGCAATATCATAGTATTTCGTAAAGGTGGTTATTTAAGTGTAAGGGAAAGGTGGGTATACGATGGTACTCCTATGCCATTGTCAATGCTTATAAATATTTAGGAATATTATTCTCAACACGTTTGAGTTTTGTTGGCGCATGCAAAGACCTTTCAAGTAAAGCGAAAAATGTTGTGCTTTGTATCATGAAAAAGTTACATGCTCTTAATAATTCTTCATTCATGTTGTTTATAAAGCTATTTGATTCTCAGGTTCAACGAATGTACAGTACGGCTCTGAGCTAGGGGCCTAGAAAAAGCGGCTATCCATTGTGAATCTGTTCAAATTGTTTGCTCTGAAAAGGTTTCTTGGTGTAGATAAGGACTCCAAATGATCTAATTTACGGTGAGACTAATCGATTTCCCACTTACATTACCTCTGCTGTCAGATGTATCCGCTACTGGCTGAAACTGTTACAAATGGAAGACTTTAGAATTCCTCGTAAGGCGTACACATATGTTGTATGACTTGGATACTAAAGGCAAAAGTAACTGGGTGTCCAAAGTGCGCCTTTGTCTATTTGAATACGGATTTGGATTTGTTTGGCTGAATCAAGGGTGTGGTAATACTAAAGAGTTTGTATGTGTTTTCCGTCAACGGTTGGTTGACTGCAGATGGCAGAAATGGGCAGATCATATTCATAACAGCGACAGATTGAATTTATACAGGAACTTTTGTGATGTTCATGACTTGAAACGTACTTAACCTTAAATATGGACAGGCACCTAAAACATGTAACGGCAAAGTTCCGATTAGGAATATCTGCATTGGCCACTCATTATTTTAGATATCGCATATGTAATGATTATGATATGCTTTGTCCTTTATGTAAAAAATCAGTTGAAACCGAATTACACTTCGTCCTGTCCTGTCCCGCTCTCATGAGCATCAGAAAAGTTTATTAAGCCCAAATATTACAGACAGCCATCCTTGTTAAATGAGCCTACTTTGTTCATCTACTTCTGCAGAAGTTGTTAAGAATTTTTCTTTGTTTTTGTACAAGGCCTTTAAGTATAGAGAAATTTTCACGTCTTGAAATTGCCCTTCAATTATTCTTGTTTCGTTCCGTAATTTGATTTCATGTAACTATTGTACTTGTGTGTTCACACACCCCTTCATTAGGGGCCTTGGCCTGTTATATGAATAAATCATCTGAATCTGAATCTGAATCTCTCTCTCTCTCTCTCTCTCTCTCTCTCTCTCTCTCGGAGTGACCTTCCTTGTTCGGCAACCGGCAAGACGTATTTCAGCCGCTCCGGTAAAATTTCTATTTGTATCAACTGCAAGTCGTACAGAATGCCTGTGGAAGGTCTCCCATCCACCGTAGAAGCCACACTCAATGCTGCACTGAAAGAAATGGCATTGTCGTCTTACAAAATAGAGGCAGAGGAAAACAAACTGTTGTCGTTCTGCGGTTCACTTCGAGTTCCGAACAGCCCCCTGCTACGCAAACTCAAGGCCACAGCATGGCGTATCGTCGCAAGTGCCCGTCACAGCTAAACAGGACAGGCAGAGAGCAGAGACCTACAGAAGCAACCAAAAGAAAAAGGCGAGTGAAAGTTTATGTTCTCCGTCCGGTTTATTTTTGCCGACACCTCCTAGTGTATTTTACCACATTGACAGAACCAACGAAAGTCGTGTTGCATGTGATGAGGTTTTCGAGAGTGACAACCATCTCCCTCTGTCTGTAACCCAGCCTGCAGAAGAAACACGGTACAGTGACATGCAAACGAGAGATTGATTTGGAACAGTGCGACAGAGAATCTGTGACAGTTTCACATGATGTAGTGTCGGTCTTGGATTTTAGTTCAGTGCAGCCAAGCGCTGATCAAGACTGTGTTGACGAATGCTGTGATGTGGTTTGTGATCAGGACAGGCCTCCAGCGAATGACCAACAGAACGACCCTCCAGAGAACTGACTCTCAGTGACATTATGTCATACCTACAAGGAATGTTAAGAAACATGGAAAGCGTTTATTCTGTTGACAGAGAGAATGTGCAACTGACTTCCAGCGGCAATTCAGATGTGGAGGATGGAAATCTTGTTGACAAGTGGATGACCTTTTTGGAAGTCTCAATGACAATCACATCTGTGTTCGATGTTTGTTAATTATTTCCGTGATTTGGCATCCTCATCACGATGTTGTTTTCTGACATTTATGGTTTGTGTGCTTTTGTTAATCTTCATTTTCGAACAGCCCCTCCCCCACCATAATCCCTGCATGAGAATGAGCTTTGTAAGCTTAACTCATTAAATCATTAAATCTCTTAAATATCTCTCTCTCTCACATACACACTTGTGTGTGCACTCCCAAAAATGCATGCATGTACACACACACACACGCGCACGCACGCACGCACGCACACACACACACACACACACACACACACACACACACACACACACACACACACACACGTCACACACACGCATACGCGTGCGCCCGTGATGCATTTTGTTCAACAACATTAACATAAAATGAAAAATTACAATGCCAACAAATTTGCACCCAGGTTTGAGGAGAAAAATGACTGTCTATTCCTGCTTCATTTTCATTAAATTGAATGCTGTTTGTCTTGCTGTGGTTATCTCGCGATGTTTTGTCTTTCGTTTGACAGCATAGTAACTCCTCTTTCTTTGAGAACACAATGCTATCTAAACTATACAAACCAACTGACGAACGTGTAAAAATTGTTTACCTCTTTTGCCCTGCTTTCCTTCCAACAACAGTGAATGTAGGAAACGACACGTGCAAGGAAACACACTTGACCAAGCGAGCTCTGAACACAAAGGAATATTATCGCCTGCTTAAACAGATTCAAAAGCACGAACACGTTTGTTAGTATCCTCGAGGTGTATTGCGTGATCAAGTTTGTCCTGTAACAACCCAAAAGTACTCCCCACCCAGAAGTATTCCCGGGGGGTACTTCTGGGGCCGCGCCAGAATGACTCCCTGGAGTACTTCTGGGTCGGGTAAAAAATGGCCCCCCCTGTTTTCATAAAGTACTCCCAGGAGTCATTCTGGGACGGTCCCAGAAGTACCCCCTCCCCCCACGGCATATCTCCGTTAAGCTGTTGAGGGTTGTTATTTATTGGTTATAAACTCATACAAGGACATTCTATCTGAATCAACATTGAAATATAATCTGAATCAACTTTAGGGGGAGTACTTCTAGGCCGGTCCCAGAAGTACCCCCCTTGCATATCTCCTTTGTTTATGTGTTCAGGGTTGTTATTTACTGGTAATAAACTCACACATGGACATTCTACCTGAATCAACATTGAAAACGAGTCTGAATCAACTTAAGGGATAGTACTTCTGGGCAGGTCCCAGAAGTACCCCCCTTGCATATCTTCTATATTAATGTATTCAGGCTTGTTGTTTAAAGGTCATAAACTAGTACATGGATATTCTATCTGAATCAAGATTGAAAACTAGTCTGAATCAACTTCAGGGGGAGTACTTCTGGGCCGGTCCCAGAAGTACCTCCCCCCCCCCTCCTTGAATATCTCCTTTATTAATGTGTTCAGGGTATTTTTTTAAAGGTCATAAACTCATACATAGGCATTCTATCTGAATCCACGTAAAAAAACAAGTCTGAATGAACTTTAGGGGGAGTACTTCTGGGCGGTCCCCGAAGTACGCCCCCCCCCCCCCCCTTGCATATCTCCGTTACTATTGTGTTCAGGGCTCTTATGTACTGGTCATAAACGCACACATAGAAATTCTATTTGAATCAACAGTAGTCTCCAAGGGAGAGTCAAGTTATCTCCCCCTATTTCTTCAGTCTAAGACATAAGAGCAAGCTTTGTTTATAATTGAATATTTCTTGCAGTCATTGCAACACCAAGCTGCTCTATAAATTGCTGGAATGGTGCTCAGTTACTTATCCTTGGAATTTATCAGTTTATTGTAATTTAGTCCTTGTGGATTCATTCCAAGAGCTGGCCCTCAGCACTTGTCTTAAGAGGTTATCGTTTCATATGTTTTACTTTTCACAAGAAAATGTAGCTTGTTTTGCTCTTTCATGATTTTCTTTTGCTTCTTAGGTGGCACCTTTGGTTGGTTTTTTGAAAACTCAACAAACATACTATGGTATTGCGCACCAGCCTTTTTCTGGGATAGCATTCTTCTTAAAACCGAAAAGGCAGAGAAGTCAAGTTACCACTTTCTGTGGTCACTGAGGAGAAACAATCAGGTTTCGAAATACTGTATCTGACCAGGAGTTATATGTTAGTGAGTCCCCTCCCCCGCCCACCGCCATTGGAGATTGTCTCCCCCTTGGAGACTATAAGCTTATTGAAGGTTCATTTTGAGAAGCATTTATTATTCCCCATTCACCCTCTCAAGCACATACTGTTAGTTAGGCAGCATTATCTACCACTGCAAATATAAAAGCTTATCTCGCCCTATTTCTTCAGTCTAAGACATAAGAGCAAGCTTTGTTTATAACTGAATATATTATATATATATATATATATATATATATATATATATATATATATATATATATATATATCACGAACAGTATAAAAATGTCCTTTAAAAATCAAAAAGAGCTCAACCGTCTAGGGAGCAACATCTGTTAAAAATATTTCTAAAATGAAGTGCTAAATCAACAAGCTTGTTTCGAGCCTCTTGCCTCTTGCTCTCTTCAGGATATCCTTTTGGGGCACGCTGTCGTTCTTTTATGGCGTGCGGGACCTGATTCCGTTTCTGCATGTGTGGTTTAATCTCATTCGCTGCACGTGTGGTCTGTAGTTCTTGTTGGGGTCTTTTCAGGTGGAGTGTGCTAACAAAGATTTCCATTTGTGCCTGCAATTGTTTACTATTTCTACTTTTGTATTCAGAGTTGCTAGGTGTGGTTTACATAATATTAACCATTTTTCTGTGGAGCATAAATTGCATTTTTTAGAAATATTGTTGTATGGTGTTGCTCTTTTTATGATTTTCCATGATATGCTGTAGTCTATTTTTTTTTTTTATCTTTGAGTCTCCAAATGTATTTACTCAGCTCTGTTTGGGTTTGTATTTTTCTTTTTTGAATGACTGTTTATGGTTTGCGTATCTGGTTTTGAAAGGGTTTTCAGTGATCCCTATATATGTTTCTTTTTCATTTTCTGATGTTACCGTAGCTTGGTATACAATATTGCTGTGAAGACATTTGTTGCTTAGGGGGCACTGTTCTTTTTTAATGCAGTTGCAAGATGTCCTTTCGGCACCCTTCTCTGTTGTGTTGCTTTTCATTTTGTTAGATGAGTCAATTATGTTTTTAAGGTTGGGTATACATGAGTATGACAGTTTGATGGTGTTTTTGTTGAATATTTTGAACAGTTTGTGTTCTTTTGGAAATGATGTTGCCAAGATTTTGAAGAATTCTTTTCCTACATTTGTTTTTACTTGTCCATCGTATGGGGGTTGTACCATATGATCTTCCTTTTCCTGTTTTTCTTATTCCTGTTTGTGTTATTGTCTGGGCTGTATTGCAGTTTGTAATTATAACCACTTTTTTGTAGTGCCTCTTGGTATTCTGTTGCTGCATTATCGAATACCTTTTCATTGCATGACAGGTTGGATAGTCTCTTGTTTATACCATTGGGTATTGTTTTTAGTATAGATGTTGGGTGGTTGCTTTTGATATTTACGTAGATTGGTATGTCGTTGGGTTTTTTGTATGGTTTGTACACATGGTCATTGAGGTCTAACGTTATGTCTAGGTAATTCACTATTTTTTTGTTTGCTTCTATTGTGATTTTTAAGTTGTGATTTTGAAGATTTTACATAATTCTTTTTTCTTGTTTTCAATAGTCCTTGGATTATTGTTTAATGCAGTAAGGCCGTCATCTCTGTACAAACCGACCTGTTTCCGAGTTGTTTTTTGGATGTTGGATAGCATGAATAGTCCGACTAGTTCACATGTTTCGGCGCCATCATACGATCCCATGGTCACATCGAATGTGGAGTTTTTGCTCTTTTTTTTTAAATCCAAGTTTCATTTCTGCTGTGGAGTAGGGTTTTCTTGGTGTGGAAAATAATCGCCATTTCTGTCTCTGTTATTTTCGTGTGTTTGTTGGCAAATTGCAAAGCTTTGGTGAGTAGTTCTTCATCTATAGATGGGTAGAAGTCTACTATGTGAAATGTGATAAACACTGTGTTTCTCTGTTTGTTGAGTTTCTTAAACAATTGGATAACTTCATAGCTGTTTTTCCAAAGGTTGTATTCGGTGTTTGATTTTACATTTTCTATAACCTTTTCCAAGATTCTCTTGCTTATTTTACCCAGTTCGGATTTGGATGGGTTTATTAGTCTACATGTTGGGTTGTTTTGGAAGTTAGGCTTGTGGTCTTTGAGTGTTATGAAGGCTTCTTTTGTTGCTGTTGCCTCTACCCTGTCGCTTAACTCCATGCGGTGTGCAAGTTCTTTTTCTTTTTTGTGGATGTTGTTATGCGTTATGTGACTATCCAACCTGTCATGCAATGAAAAGGTATTCGATAATGCAGCAACAGAATACCAAGAGGCACTACAAAAAAGTGGTTATAGTTACAAACTGCAATACAGCCCAGACAATAACACAAACAGGAATAAGAAAAACAGGAAAAGGAAGATCATATGGTACAACCCCCCATACGATGGACAAGTAAAAACAAATGTAGGAAAAGAATTCTTCAAAATCTTGGCAACATCATTTCCAAAAGAACACAAACTGTTCAAAATATTCAACAAAAACACCATCAAACTGTCATACTCATGTATGCCCAACCTTAAAAACATAATTGACTCATCTAACAAAATGAAAAGCAACACAACAGAGAAGGGTGCCGAAAGGACATCTTGCAACTGCACAAAAAAAGAACAGTGCCCCCTAAAGCAACAAATGTCTTCACAGCAATATTGTATAACAAGCTACAGTAACATCAGAAAATGAAAAAGACCAGATACGCAAACCATAAACAGTCATTCAAAAAGAAAAATACAAAAACCAAACAGAGCTGAGTAAATACATTTGGAGACTCAAAGATAAAAAAAATAGACTAGAGCATATCATGGAAATCATAAAAAGAGCAACACCATACAACAATATTTCTAAAAAAATGCAATTTATGCTCCACAGGAAAATGGTTAATATTATGTAAACCACACCTAGCAACTCTGAATACAAAAGTAGAAATAGTAAACAATTGCAGGCACAAATGGAAATCTTTGTTAGCACATTCCACCTGAACAGACCCCAACAAGAACCACAGACCACACGTGCAGCGAATGAGATTAAACCACACATGCAGAAACGGAATCAGGTCCCGCACGCTATAAAAGAACGACAGCGTGCCCCAAAAGGATATCCTGAAGAGAGCAAGAAGCAAGAGGCTCGAAACAAGCTTGTTGATTTTAGCACTTCATTTTAGAAATATTTTTAACAGACGTTGCTCCCTAGACGGTTGAGCTCTTTTGGATTTTTAAAGGACATTTTTATACTTTACGTGATAATTGCTCCTCTCGTTGAGCACTGTGGTCCGATAAAACCAAAAATGGAGGAAATCAACTTTAGGCAATCTACTAAAAACATACCGTTTTCAAACCCACAAACTTAAACCAGAAAACTGATAGAACAAACCGAGAAATTTGTACGCAACATGAGATGGAAGGCGTTCTTCTTCCTAAACCCAAATGCAAAGAATGAAGACAAAAACACAAATGGCTTCAAATCATGGCGATCACCCTGGACAATAGATGAAATGAAACCTTTTGAAGACAAAATGAAGGGACTGATAGCCAACATTGAATTCACAAAATCAAATAACAACTTTCAAACATCACTAGCAAATGAAATAAAACAAATCCAAAATGATAAAAAGATATTCGTAAAGGCCAATATAACCAGCAATTTTTACAAAATGGAACTAAATGAATGCTCCCAACTCCTAAACAAAAACATCCAGAAAAAATACAAGAAAGCTGATAAACCACACATAACAACAAAAAGAACAGTGCCCCCTAAGCAACAAATGTCTTCACAGCAATATTGTATACCAAGCTACGGTAACATCAGAAAATGAAAAAGAAACATATATAGGGATCACGGAAAACCCTTTCAAAACCAGATACGCAAATCATAAACAGTCATTCAAAAAAGAAAAATACAAAAGCCAAACAGAGCTGAGTAAATACATTTGGAGACTCAAAGATAAAAAAAATAGACTACAGCATATCATGGAAAATCATAAAAAGAGCAACACCATACAACAATATTTCTAAAAAATGCAATTTATGCTCCACAGAAAAATGGTTAATATTATGTAAACCACACCTAGCAACTCTGAATACAAAAGTAGAAATAGTAAACAATTGCAGGCACAAATGGAAATCTTTGTTAGCACATTCCACCTGAACAGACCCCAACAAAAACCACAGACCACACGTGCAGCGAATGAGATTAAACCACACATGCAGAAACGGAATCAGGTCCCGCACGCTATAAAAGAACGACAGCGTGCCCCAAAGGATATCCTGAAGAGAGCAAGAGGCTCGAAACAAGCTTGTTGATTTTAGTACTTCATTTTAGAAATATTTTTAACAGATGTTGCTCCCTAGACGGTTGAACTCTTTTGGATTTTTAAAGGACATTTTTATACTGTTCGTGATAATTGCTCCTCTCGTTGAGCACTGTGGTCCGATAAAACCAAAAATGGAGGAAATCAACTTTAGGCAATCTACTAAAAACATACCGTTTTCAAACCCACAAACTTAAACCAGAAAACTGATAGAACAAACCGAGAAATTTGTACGCAACATGAGATGGAAGGCGTTCTTCTTCCTAAACGCATATGCAAAGAATGAAGACAAAAACACATATGGCTTCAAATCAAGGCGATCACCCCCGACAATACATGAAATGAAACCTTTTGAAGACAAAATGAAGGGACTGATAGCCAACATTGAATTCACGAAATCAAATAACAACTTTCAAACATCACTAGCAAATGAAATAAAACAAATCCAAAATGATAAAAAGATATCCGTAAAGGCCGATAAAACCAGCAATTTTTACAAAATGGAACTAAAGGAATACTCCCAACTCCTGAACAAAAACATCCAGAAAAAATACAAGAAAGCTGATAAAACCACATATAACAACATCCACAAAAAAGAAAAAGAACTTGCACACCGCATGGAGTTAAGCGACAGGGTAGAGGCAACAGCAACAAAAGAAGCCTTCATAACACTCAAAGACCACAAGCCTAACTTCCAAAACAACCCAACATGTAGACTAATAAACCCATCCAAATCCGAACTGGGCAAAATAAGCAAGAGAATCTTGGAAAAGGTTATAGAAAATGTAAAATCAAACACCGAATACAACCTTTGGAAAAACAGCTATGAAGTTATCCAATGGTTTAGGAAACTCAACAAACAGAGAAACACAGTGTTTATCACATTTGACATAGTAGACTTCTACCCATCTATAGATGAAGAACTACTCACCAAAGCTTTGCAATTTGCCAACAAACACACGAAAATAACAGAGACAGAAATGGAGATTATTTTCCACACCAAGAAAACCCTACTCCACAGCAGAAATGAAACTTGGATTAAAAAAACGAGCAAAAACTCCACATTCGATGTGACCATGGGATCGTATGATGGCGCCGAAACATGTGAACTAGTCGGACTATTCATGCTAACCAACATCCAAAAACAACTCGGAAAACAGGTCGGTTTGTACAGAGATGACGGCCTTACTGCATTAAACAATAATCCAAGGACAATTGGAAACAAGAAAAAAGAATTATGTAAAATCTTCAAAAATCACAACTTAAAAATCACAATAGAAGCAAACAAAAAAAATAGTGAATTACCTAGACATAACGTTAGACCTCAATGACCATGTGTACAAACCATACAAAAAACCCAACGACATACCAATCTACGTAAATATCAAAAGCAACCACCCACCATCTATACTAAAAACAATACCCAATGGTATAAACAAGAGACTATCCAACCTGTCATGCAATAAAAAGGTATTCGATAATGCAGCAACAGAATACCAAGAGGCACTACAAAAAAGTGGTTATAGTTACAAACTGCAACACAGCCCAGACAATAACACAAACAGGAATAAGAAAAACAGGAAAAGGAAGATCATATGGTACAACCCCCCATACGATGGACAAGTAAAAACAAATGTAGGAAAAGAATTCTTCAAAATCTTGGCAACATCATTTCCAAAAGAACACAAACTGTTCAAAATATTCAACAAAAACACCATCAAACTATCATACTCATGTACGCCCAACCTTAAAAACATAATTGACTCATCTAACAAAATGAAAAGCAACACAACAGAGAAGGGTGCCGAAAGGACATCTTGCAACTGCATTAAAAAAGAACAGTGCCCCTAAGCAACAAATGTCTTCACAGCAATATTGTATACCAAGCTACGGTAACATCAGAAAATGAAAAAGAAACATATATAGGGATCACTGAAAACCCTTTCAAAACCAGATACGCAAATCATAAACAGTCATTCAAAAAAGAAAATACAAAAACCAGAGCTGAGTAAATACATTTGGAGACTCAAAGATAAAAAATAGACTACAACATATCATGGAAAATCATAAAAAGAGCAACACCATACAACAATATTTCTAAAAAATGCAATTTATGCTCCACAGAAAAATGGTTAATATTATGTAAACCACACCTAGCAACTCTGAATACAAAAGTAGAAATAGTAAACAATTGCAGGCACAAATGGAAATCTTTGTTAGCACACCTGAACAGACCCCAACAAGAACCACAGACCACACGTGCAGCGAATGAGATTAAACCACACATGCAGAAACGGAATCAGGTCCCGCACGCTATAAAAGAACGACAGCGTGCCCCAAAAGGATATCCTAAAGAGAGCAAGAGGCAAGAGGCTCGAAACAAGCTTGTTGATTCTAGCACTTCATTTTAGAAATATTTTTAACAAATATTATATATATATATATATATATATATATATATATATATATATTATATATATATATATATATATATATATATATATATATATAAACGAAAGACAACAATTAAATTTAAATAAATGGGGAAAGGATGAGGGGCTGGGGGCACTTAATGAGAACTGAGGATCAAATAGATAACTTAGGATAAGTCTAATTTTGACACGTTTGAAAAGAAAGCAGAGTTGTGTAATAGTGTGTAGTGGGGAAGTGTGGTGAGAAATATTGTTATATGTTGATCCTAAGTGATCCCCCCCCCCCTTTTTTTTTCTAAATTGATTTATGTATTCTACGTCATAATGTTCTATAGCATTTCATTAGCACTTTTTAAGTTCATTCATCTCCCTTTTTATTTAATTTGTTTAAATTCTATCTCCTTTTTTTCGCATTATTATCATTCCATCACCATTATGATTTTTAGTAGCTTTATTAACATTACATATTAACATGGGGGGAGGGGGGGGTACTTCCGGGACTGGCCCAGAAACGCCCCCCCCCCCCCCCTTGATTCAGACTACTTTTCCATAAAGATTTAGACAAAATGTCTATATATGACTTTATGAGTAGTAGACATTGACCCTGAGCACATTAGTTCAGCAGATATGCATGGGGGTACTTCTGGGACCGCCCCAGAACCCCCTTCCCCCACCATGATGTTGATTCAGAATAGTTTTCAATAACGACTTGGGCAGACTGTTCATGTATGAGTTTATGACCAGTAAATAACAACCCTGAACACATCAAAAAGGAGTTATGCCGGAGGTACTTCTAGGACCGGCCCCGAAGTACTGACCCTAAAGTTGATTCAGACTGTATTTCAATCTTGATTCAGGTAGAATGCCAATGTATGAGTTTATAACCAGCAAATAACAACCCTGGACACATTAATAAATGAGATATGCAAGGGCGGTACTTCTGGGACCGGCCCAGTAGTACTCCCCCTCAAGCTGATTTAGACTATATTTCTATGTTGATTCAGATAGAATGTTCATGTGCGGGTTTATGACCAGTAAATAACGACACTGAATACATTTATAAAGGAGATAATTTATGCGAGGGGGATACAACTGGGACTGGCCCGGGGGTGGGTGGGGGGTGGGGGGGTGGGGTGGGGGTGGTACTTCTGGGACCGGCCCAGAAGTACTCCCCTAAAGCTGATTCAGATTATATTTCAATGTTGATTCAGGTAGAATATCCATGTATGAGTTTATAACCAGTAAATAACAACCCTGAACACACTGATATATGAGATAGGGAAGGGAGGTACTTCTGGGACCGGCCCAGAAGTACTCCCCCTAAAGTTGATTCAGACTGTATTTCAATGTGTGATTCTGAAACAACATCCACATAAGTCTTAGTCTACATAAGTCTACATAAGCTCTGTAACACAGGAGATATAAAAGGGGGAGGGGGGGAGTATTTTTGGGCCTGGTCCCAGAAAGACTCCCCACCTGCCCACAGAAGTACTCCCGGGAATAAGTCTGGGCTGGGCCCAAAAGTACTCTCTCAGCTTCGGGGGGGGGGGGGGGGGGGGTGTACATCTGGAGCCGCGCCAAAGTTACTCCTGAAAGTACATTTGGGCTGGGCCCAGACATACTCCCGCGAGTCATTCTGGTGCCGAGGGGGAGGGGCGGGGGTTGGGACTGGTACCAAAAGTACTCCCCTGTCTAAAGGAATCAGAAATAGTTACAGAAAACATTTTGGCGCGGGCCCAGAAGTACTCCTGGAGGTACAGGAGTGGGGTGTGGCTCTGTAAATTCTCTTAGGAGATCCAAGTAAAGGTTGTTCTGTGCAATTCTTAGCCACTCACAATGCTTGGGTTATTGAACAGCAGAGCTGACCACTCAGACTGTTCCATATCTTTTGACCTCCCTTGCATCCTTGAATGGATCCTCAAGCATAGGCTCAAAGATTGTCCCCTATATTTTATACTGTTTGAATAATTCTTTTAGTTTTTCAGCGACTTTTTTCCTCTCCACACTTTTGTTTTGTTCCATTTATTACCCTCCACTGGCTGCTTTGAGGCTGCTGTTGGATTCTTTTTTCGAACCCTTGGTAGTGAGAACACCACAGAATCATGGACTGTGGTGTGTCTCTATTTGACACCAAGAGCACAGACACAATTAGCCGTGTCTCCCTGATGAGTCCGATCCAGCGGACGAAAGGCCTAGGAGCAGGCAATACAAATAAATGTGCCTTTGAGAGGGATTACGATGGTTCCCTCAGGCAGCTAGTGAAGGGCTTCTCATATTTATAATATATTCCCCATTTTCTTCATCTTCAAATTTTTTTTTTTTTTTTTTTTTTTTTAAAGTTCAAATCTTTGTCAAGTCATTACTATAACGACTGAAGAATTGTTAGCCTGCACTTGTTTTCCCCCACTACTTAATTGTTCAGCATTATATTGTTTGGTCAATCAGTGGGAGATTGCATCTCTTAGGAGATCCAAGTAAAGGTTGTTCTGTGCAATTCTTAGCCACTCACAATGCTTGGGTTATTGAACAGCAGAGCTGACCACTCAGACTGTTCCATATCTTTTGACCTCCCTTGCATCCTTGAATGGATCCTCAAGCATAGGCTCAAAGATTGTCCCCTATATTTTATACTGTTTGAATAATTCTTTTAGTTTTTCAGCGACTTTTTTCCTCTCCACACTTTTGTTTTGTTCCATTTATTACCCTCCACTGGCTGCTTTGAGGCTGCTGTTGGATTCTTTTTTCGAACCCTTGGTAGTGAGAACACCACAGAATCATGGACTGTGGTGTGTCTCTATTTGACACCAAGAGCACAGACACAATTAGCCGTGTCTCCCTGATGAGTCCGATCCAGCGGACGAAAGGCCTAGGAGCAGGCAATACAAATAAATGTGCCTTTGAGAGGGATTACGATGGTTCCCTCAGGCAGCTAGTGAAGGGCTTCTCATATTTATAATATATTCCCCCATTTTCTTCATCTTCAAAATTTTTTTTTTTTTTTTTTTTTTTTTTTTAAAGTTCAAATCTTTGTCAAGTCATTACTATAACGACTGAAGAATTGTTAGCCTGCACTTGTTTTCCCCCACTACTTAATTGTTCAGCATTACCTTCCAGTCTTACATCAGATTCACATACACAGTTTCATAGTCAGTCACCTTTTTGTACGTCACCATCTCGCTCAAAGACGGACTGCTCAAAACCTCAATTTTCTAAAAAAATCTATCGGTGCGCATTCATGTCTGGATACATATCTGCCCACCACCCATCTACTAAAGACAGCTTTCCATATTCTGAATTCTTCTGCCTAATCAAACTTGGCTCCGGTGAAGAAGATTACTACAAGCAGCCAATTTCTGAGTTGTTCACCAACCATGGATACCCCAGCACTGTCTTTCATGATGCCCTCAGCTGCACCACAGCTGTATCCTGAACATCCGCTTTGGAAACCCAGCCTCCAAAAGAGACAGACCCACCACCTGCCTCCTTTTCCATCCACACACCTCCCCATCTGCAGAATCCTGAAATCTAACAGGCACATAGTAGAAATCACAAATTTGCCTTTGTGACAAACTGATGATCAAATGCGACAAAGCAATAGGAATACAAGTAAGTCGTTTAAAGAATAGCTGTCAAAATTTTTGTCCAACTCCAGACAGTATAATGAATTTTTTTATTCCTTACAAAATGCAATTTTTTTTTCGGTTCTGATTATAGGGTTACAGTAAGTGATTATCATAATTTTGCGTTTTATGCAAGCTCCAGGATACTGGAAATCTAATGTTATATCATATACATCATATCACAGGCCTGTTGTGAGCGATGGCGACGTCAATGACACTGTAAGAGAGCTCACGGCCCGAAGCAGCAAATCATTATTAAAAGCACATTTACAGAATATACAGTGCTTACATAGATTCTGCGTGTAAATTGCAATTAAGGGCTTTCTAACATAATGGCATGAGATCTGCACATCGGATTTTGTTGTTGCTGTGTCACTGTCTCATCTTCTCTGTCATTTAGTGGCATGGCTCTGACAGCACAACCCCTGTTTCTGTCATTTAGTGGCATGGCTCTGACAGCACACACCCTGTCTCTGTCATTTAGTGGCATGGCTCTGACACACACACCCTGTCTCAGTCATTTAGTGGCATGGCTCTGACAGCACACACCCTGTCTCTGTCATTTAGTGGCATGGTCTCGACAGCACACACCCTGTCTCTGTCATTTAGTGGCATTGCTCTGACAGCACACACCCTGTCTCTGTCATTTAGTGGCATGGCTCTGACATCACACACCCTGTCTCTGTCATTTAGTGGCATGGCTCTGACAGCACACACCCTGTCTCTGTCATTTAGTGGCATGGCTCTGACAGCACACACCCTGTCTCTGTCATTTAGTGGCATGGCTCTGACAGCACACACCCTGTCTCTGTCATTTAGTGGCATGGCTCTGACAGCACACACCCTGTCTCTGTCATTTAGTGGCATGGCTCTGACAGCACACACCCTGTCTCTGTCATTTAATGGCATGGCTCTGACATCACACACCCTGTCTCTGTCATTTAGTGGCATGGCTCTGACATCACACACGCTGTCTCTGTCATTTAGTGGCATAGCTCTGACAGCTCACACCCTGTCTCTGTCATTTAGTGGCATGGCTCTGACAGCACACACCCTGTCTCTGTCATTTAGTGGCATGGCTCTGACATCGCACACCTTGTCTCTGTCATTTAGTGGCATGGCTCTGACAGCACACACCCTGTCTCTGTCATTTAGTGGCATTGCTCTGACATCACACACCCTGTCTCTGTCATTTAGTGGCATGGCTCTGACATCACACACCTTGTCTCTGTCATTTAGTGGCATGGCTCTGACAGCACACACCTTGTCTCTGTCATTAGTGGCATGGCTCTAACACCACACACCCTGTCTCTGTCATTTAGTGGCATGGCTCTGACAGCACACACCCCATGTGTCTGTCATTTAGTGGCATGGCTCTGACAGCACACACCTTGTCTCTGTCATTTAGTGGCATGGCTCTGACATCACACCTTGTCTCTGTCATTTAGTGGCATGGCTCTGACATCACACACCTTGTCTCTGTCATTTAGTGGCATGGGTCTGACAGCACACCCCTTGTCTCTGTCATTTAGTGGCATGGCTCTGACATCACACACCCTGTCTCTGTCATTTAGTGGCATGGCTCTGACAGCACACACCTTGTCTCTGTCATTTAGTGGCATGGCTCTGGCAGCACACACCTTGTCTCTGTCATTTAGTGGCATGGCTCTGACACCACACACCCTGTCTCCGTCATTTAGTGGCATGGCTCTGACACCACACACCCTGTCTCTGTCATTTAGTGGCATGGCTCTGACATCACACACCCTGTCTCTGTCATTTAGTGGCATGGCTCTGACATCACACACCTTGTCTCTGTCATTTAGTGGCATGGCTCTGACAGCACACACCTTGTCTCTGTCATTTAGTGGCATGGCTCTAACACCACACACCTGTCTCTGTCATTTAGTGGCATGGCTCTGACAGCACACACCCCATGTGTCCGTCATTTAGTGGCATGGCTCTGACATCACACACCTTGTCTCTGTCATTTAGTGGCATGGCTCTGACATCACACACCTTGTCTCTGTCATTTAGTGGCATGGGTCTGACAGCACACCCCTTGTCTCTGTCATTTAGTGGCATGGCTCTGACATCACACACCCTGTCTCTGTCATTTAGTGGCATGGCTCTGACAGCACACACCTTGTCTCTGTCATTTAGTGGCATGGCTCTGGCAGCACACACCTTGTCTCTGTCATTTAGTGGCATGGCTCTGACACCACACACCCTGTCTCCGTCATTTAGTGGCATGGCTCTGACACCACACACCCTGTCTCCGTCATTTAGTGGCATGGCTCTGACACACACACCCCTGTCTACGTCATTTAGTGGCATGGCTCTGGCAGCACACACCCTGTCTCTGTCATTTAGTGGCATGGCTCTGACAGCACACACCTTGTCTCTGTCATTTAGTGGCATGGCTCTGACACCACACACCCTGTCTCTGTCATTTAGTTGCATGGCTCTGACAGCACACACCCTGTCTCCGTCATTTAGTGGCATGGCTCTGGCAGCACACACCTTGTCTCTGTCATTTAGTGGCATGGCTCTGACATCACACACCCTGTCTCTGTCATTTAGTGGCATGGCTCTGACAGCACACACCCTGTCTCCGTCATTTAGTGGCATGGCTCTGGCAGCACACACCCTGTCTCTGTCATTTAGTGGCATGGCTCTGACAGCACACACCTTGTCTCTGTCATTTAGTGGCATATCTCTGACACCACACACCCTGTCTCTGTCATTTAGTGGCATGGCTCTGACATCACACACATTGTCTCTGTCATTTAGTTGGATGGCTCTGACATTACACAAATTGTCTCTGTCATTTAGTGGCATGGCTCTGACAGCACACACCCTGTCTCCGTCATTTAGTGGCATGGCTCTGACAGCACACACCCCTTTGTCTCTGTCATTTAGTGGCATTGCTCTGACAGCACACACCCTGTCTCCGTCATTTAGTGGCATGGGTCTGGCAGCACCCACCTTGTCTCTGTCATTTAGTGGCATGGCTCTGACATCACACACCCTGTCTCTGTCATTTAGTGGCATGGCTCTGACACCACACTCCCCCTGTCTCTGTCATTTAGTGGCATGGCTCTGACATCACACACCTTGTCTCTGTCATTTAGTGGCATGGCTCTGACACCACACACCCTGTCTCTGTCATTTAGTGGCATGGCTCTGACACCACACACCTTGTCTCTGTCATTTAGTGGCATGGCTCTGACATCACACACCCTGTCTCCGTAATTTAGTGGCATGGCTCTGACACCACACACCCTGTCTCTGTCATTTAGTGGCATGGCTCTGACATCACACACCCTGTCTCTGTCATTTAGTGGCATGGCTCTGACATCACACACCTTGTCTCTGTCATTTAGTGGCATGGCTCTGACAGCACACACCCTGTCTCTGTCATTTAGTGGCATGGCTCTGACAGCACACACCCCATGTGTCCGTCATTTAGTGGCATGGCTCTGACATCACACACCTTGTCTCTGTCATTTAGTGGCATGGCTCTGACATCACACACCTTGTCTCTGTCATTTAGTGGCATGGGTCTGACAGCACACCCCTTGTCTCTGTCATTTAGTGGCATGGCTCTGACATCACACACCCTGTCTCTGTCATTTAGTGGGATGGCTCTGACAGCACACACCTTGTCTCTGTCATTTAGTGGCATGGCTCTGACATCACACCTTGTCTCTGTCATTTAGTGGCATGGCTCTGACATCACACACCTTGTCTCTGTCATTTAGTGGCATGGGTCTGACAGCACACCCCTTGTCTCTGTCATTTAGTGGCATGGCTCTGACATCACACACCCTGTCTCTGTTATTTAGTGGCATGGCTCTGACAGCACACACCTTGTCTCTGTCATTTAGTGGCATGGCTCTGGCAGCACACACCTTGTCTCTGTCATTTAGTGGCATGGCTCTGACACCACACACCCTGTCTCCGTCATTTAGTGGCATGGCTCTGACACCACACACCCTGTCTCTGTCATTTAGTGGCATGGCTCTGACATCACACACCCTGACTCTGTCATTTAGTGGCATGGCTCTGACATCACACACCTTGTCTCTGTCATTTAGTGGCATGGCTCTGACATCACACACCTTGTCTCTGTCATTTAGTGGCATGGCTCTAACACCACACACCCTGTCTCTGTCATTTAGTGGCATGGCTCTGACAGCACACACCCATGTGTCCGTCATTTAGTGGCATGGCTCTGACATCACACACCTTGTCTCTGTCATTTAGTGGCATGGCTCTGACATCACACACCTTGTCTCTGTCATTTAGTGGCATGGGTCTGACAGCACACCCTTGTCTCTGTCATTTAGTGGCATGGCTCTGACATCACACACCTGTCTCTGTCATTTAGTGGCATGGCTCTGACACCACACACCCTGTCTCTGTCATTTAGTGGCATGGCTCTGGCAGCACACACCTTGTCTCTGTCATTTAGTGGCATGGCTCTGACACCACACACCCTGTCTCTGTCATTTAGTGGCATGGCTCTGACAGCACACACCCCATGTGTCTGTCATTTAGTGGCATGGCTCTGACAGCACACACCTTGTCTCTGTCATTTAGTGGCATGGCTCTGACATCACACCTTGTCTCTGTCATTTAGTGGCATGGCTCTGACATCACACACCTTGTCTCTGTCATTTAGTGGCATGGGTCTGACAGCACACCCTTGTCTCTGTCATTTAGTGGCATGGCTCTGACATCACACACCCTGTCTCTGTCATTTAGTGGCATGGCTCTGACAGCACACACCTTGTCTCTGTCATTTAGTGGCATGGCTCTGGCAGCACACACCTTGTCTCTGTCATTTAGTGGCATGGCTCTGACACCACACACCCTGTCTCCGTCATTTAGTGGCATGGCTCTGACACCACACACCCTGTCTCTGTCATTTAGTGGCATGGCTCTGACATCACACACCCTGTCTCTGTCATTTAGTGGCATGGCTCTGACATCACACACCTTGTCTCTGTCATTTAGTGGCATGGCTCTGACAGCACACACCTTGTCTCTGTCATTTAGTGGCATGGCTCTAACACCACACACCCTGTCTCTGTCATTTAGTGGCATGGCTCTGACAGCACACACCCCATGTGTCCGTCATTTAGTGGCATGGCTCTGACATCACACACCTTGTCTCTGTCATTTAGTGGCATGGCTCTGACATCACACACCTTGTCTCTGTCATTTAGTGGCATGGGTCTGACAGCACACCTTTTGTCTCTGTCATTTAGTGGCATGGCTCTGACATCACACACCCTGTCTCTGTCATTTAGTGGCATGGCTCTGACAGCACACACCTTGTCTCTGTCATTTAGTGGCATGGCTCTGGCAGCACACACCTTGTCTCTGTCATTTAGTGGCATGGCTCTGACACCACACACCCTGTCTCCGTCATTTAGTGGCATGGCTCTGACACCACACACCCTGTCTCGTCATTTAGTGGCATGGCTCTGACACCACACACCCTGTCTCCGTCATTTAGTGGCATGGCTCTGGCAGCACACACCCTGTCTCTGTCATTTAGTGGCATGGCTCTGACAGCACACACCTTGTCTCTGTCATTTAGTGGCATGGCTCTACACACCACACCCTGTCTCTGTCATTTAGTGGCATGGCTCTGACAGCACACACCCATGTGTCCGTCATTTAGTGGCATGGCTCTGACATCACACACCTTGTCTCTGTCATTTAGTGGCATGGCTCTGACATCACACACCTTGTCTCTGTCATTTAGTGGCATGGGTCTGACAGCACACCCCTTGTCTCTGTCATTTGGCATGGCTCTGACATCACACACCCTGTCTCTGTCATTTAGTGGCATGGCTCTGACAGCACACACCTTGTCTCTGTCATTTAGTGGCATGGCTCTGGCAGCACACACCTTGTCTCTGTCATTTAGTGGCATGGCTCTGACACCACACCCTGTCTCCGTCATTTAGTGGCATGGCTCTGACACCACACCCTGTCTCCGTCATTTAGTGGCATGGCTCTGACACCACACACCCTGTCTAACGTCATTTAGTGGCATGGCTCTGGCAGCACACACCCTGTCTCTGTCATTTAGTGGCATGGCTCTGACAGCACACACCTTGTCTCTGTCATTTAGTGGCATGGCTCTGACACCACACACCCTGTCTCTGTCATTTAGTTGCATGGCTCTGACAGCACAACCCTGTCTCCGTCATTTAGTGGCATGGCTCTGGCAGCACACACCTTGTCTCTGTCATTAGTGGCATGGCTCTGACATCACACACCCTGTCTCTGTCATTTAGTGGCATGGCTCTGACAGCACACACCCTGTCTCCGTCATTTAGTGGCATGGCTCTGGCAGCACACACCCTGTCTCTGTCATTTAGTGGCATGGCTCTGACAGCACACACCTTGTCTCTGTCATTTAGTGGCATATCTCTGACACCACACACCCTGTCTCTGTCATTTAGTGGCATGGCTCTGACATCACACACATTGTCTCTGTCATTTAGTTGGATGGCTCTGACATTACACAAATTGTCTCTGTCATTTAGTGGCATGGCTCTGACAGCACACACCCTGTCTCCGTCATTTAGTGGCATGGCTCTGACAGCACACACCCCTTTGTCTCTGTCATTTAGTGGCATTGCTCTGACAGCACACACCCTGTCTCCGTCATTTAGTGGCATGGGTCTGGCAGCACCCACCTTGTCTCTGTCATTTAGTGGCATGGCTCTGACATCACACACCCTGTCTCTGTCATTTAGTGGCATGGCTCTGACACCACACTCCCCATGTCTCTGTCATTTAGTGGCATGGCTCTGACATCACACACCTTGTCTCTGTCATTTAGTGGCATGGCTCTGACACCACACACCCTGTCTCTGTCATTTAGTGGCATGGCTCTGACACCACACACCTGTCTCTGTCATTTAGTGGCATGGCTCTGACATCACACACCCTGTCTCCGTAATTTAGTGGCATGGCTCTGACACCACACACCCTGTCTCTGTCATTTAGTGGCATGGCTCTGACATCACACAACCCTGTCTCTGTCATTTAGTGGCATGGCTCTGACATCACACACCTTGTCTCTGTCATTTAGTGGCATGGCTCTGACAGCACACACCCTGTCTCTGTCATTTAGTGGCATGGCTCTGACAGCACACACCCCATGTGTCCGTCATTTAGTGGCATGGCTCTGACATCACACACCTTGTCTCTGTCATTTAGTGGCATGGCTCTGACATCACACACCTTGTCTCTGTCATTTAGTGGCATGGGTCTGACAGCACACCCCTTGTCTCTGTCATTTAGTGGCATGGCTCTGACATCACACACCCTGTCTCTGTCATTTAGTGGCATGGCTCTGACAGCACACACCTTGTCTCTGTCATTTAGTGGCATGGCTCTGACATCACACCTTGTCTCTGTCATTTAGTGGCATGGCTCGACATCACACACCTTGTCTCTGTCATTTAGTGGCATGGGTCTGACAGCACACCCCTTGTCTCTGTCATTTAGTGGCATGGCTCTGACATCACACACCCTGTCTCTGTTTTAGTGGCATGGCTCTGACAGCACACACCTTGTCTCTGTCATTTAGTGGCATGGCTCTGGCAGCACACACCTTGTCTCTGTCATTTAGTGGCATGGCTCTGACACCACACACCCTGTCTCCGTCATTTAGTGGCATGGCTCTGACACCACACAACCCTGTCTCTGTCATTTAGTGGCATGGCTCTGACATCACAACCCTGACTCTGTCATTTAGTGGCATGGCTCTGACATCACACACCTTGTCTCTGTCATAATGGCAGGCCCAGGCAGCACCACAAACCTTATCCTCTGTCATATAGAGGCATGGCAAGGCACTGACAAACCACACACCCTGCTCCTCATTTAGTGGGCATGGCCACTGACACGCACAACATCCCATCTCCGTGATTTAAGTGCAAAGGTCTTCTAGACTCACTACACTCATGTCTCTGTCATTTAGGTGGCATGGCCACAGACTAGCACACACCTTTGTCTACTGGTCATTAAGTGGCCTGGCTCAACACCCACACAACCCTGGTCACTGTCATTTAGTGCTTGGCCTCTGACAGCACACACCCCAAGTGTGCCGTCATTTAGAGGCATGGCATCTGACCTCACACAACCTTGTACCTCTGTCATAAGTGCATGGTCTTCTGACATCACACACGACCAAGTACTACCTGTCATTTTGTGGCATGGACAGACAGCACACCCCTGACCTCTGTCATTATAAGTGCATGGCTCTGACATCACACAGCACCCAGTTCTCTGTCAAATATAGGCTGGCTTCTGACAGCACAGCACCTTTCACTGTCATATAGTGGCATGGCACGACACACACATCCAGTCTCCGTTATTTTAGTGGCAGGCTCAGGCAGCACACACTCTTGTCCTCTGTCATTTATGTGCATGGCTCGAGACATCACACACCCTGTCCTCTGTCATTTTAGTGGCATGGCTCTGACAGCACACACCCTGATCTCCGTCATTTAGTGGCATGGCTCTGGTATAGCACACACCCTGTCTCTGTCATTTAGAGTGGCAGTGGCCCCTGACCAGCACACACCTTGTCTCTGTCAATAAGTGCATATCTCAGACAACCCACACCAACCATCTCAGTCGGAGGTGGTATGGTCGTCAGGCATGGCCTGACTCGCACACCTTGTCCCCTTCTGTCATTTAGTTGCTTGGCTCTGACAACACACACATTGTTCCACTGTCATTTAGTGGCATGGCACAGACAGCACACACCCTGTCCCGTCATTTAGTGGCATTGCTCTGACAGCACACACCCCTATTGTCTCAGTCCCATTTAGAGGCATTGCTCAGACAGCACACACATTGTCTCCGTTCATTTAGTGGCATGCTCTGGCAGCCACACCCACCTTGTCTTCTGTCCCTTTAGTGCATGGCTCTGACATCACATCAACCAGCCACTGTCCACTGTCATTTAGTGGCATGTGCTCTGACCACCAACTCTCCCCATTTCTCTGTCATTAGTGCATGAGGCTCTGAATCAACACACCTTTCTCTGTCATTTAGTGGCATGGCCTGAACACCACGACACCCTGTCTCTGTCATATAGTGGCCAATGGCTCTGACACCTACACACCTTGTCTCTGCTTTAGTGGCAAGGCTTCTGACATCACACACCCTGTCTCCGTCATTTAGTGGCATGGCTCTGACACCACACACCCTGTCCACTGTCAATTAGTGGCATGGCACTGACAACACCACCTTGTCTCAGTCATAAAGCTGGCATGGCTCTGACAGCACACACCTTGTCTCTGTTCATTTAGTGGCATGGACTCTAAACACCACACCCCCTGTCTCTGTCATTTTAGTGCAATGGCCCTCCAGACAGCACACACCCCATGTGTCCGTCATTTTAGTGGCATGCTCTGACCTTACACACCTTGTCCTCTGTCAATTAGTGGCCTGCTCTGACATCACACACCATGTCTCTGTCATAAAGTGGCATGGGTCAGACAAGCACAACCCCACACCGCCTAGTCTCTGTCATTTGTGGCATGGCTCTGCCATACACACCCTGTCTCAGTCATTAAGCGGCAAGGCTCTGTCAGCATCACACTTGTCTCTGTCAATTAGTGGCATGTGGCATGGCTTACTGCAGCACACAACCTTGTCACTGTCATTAGTAGTGCACGGCTCTGACACCACACACCCCTGTCGGCCGTCATTAAGTGGCCATGGGCTCTGACAACCACCCACTCCTGTCTCCGTCAATTATGGGCATGGCTCTGACAGCACACACCCGTCCTCCGACCATTTAGTGGCATTGCTCAGCACACACACCCCTGTCCCTCTGTCAATTTATAGTGGCAAGGCTCTGACAGAGCACACACTCTTGACCCTGTCATTTTATTGGCAAGGCCTGACAACCACACACCCTGACGAGCTGTTCATTTTAGTTGCATGGCACTGACAGCCACACCAGCCCTGTCACCGTCAATTTAGTGGCATGATGGCACTTCTGGCAGCACACACCTTGTCTCTGTCATGAAAGTGTGAAGTTAAGGCTCTGACATCACACACCCTGTTCTCTGTCATTTATTGGCATGGCCCTGACAGCACACATACCCTGGTCATCCGTCATTTAGTGGCATGGCTCTTGCACACACACCCTGACCTGTCATTTAGTGTGGCATGGTCTGACAGCAGCACACATCCTTGTCCTCTTTTCATTTAAGGCATAATCTCCTGCCACCACACACCCTTGTCCTGTCATTTAGTCAAGGCTCTGAGCATCACACACAACCTTGTCTCTGTCATTTAGGTTTGCATGGCTCTGGACATCACACACAATTGTCTCTGTCATGTAGATGGCATTGGCCTCGACACACTTCAAACCCTGACTCCGTATTTTAGTGCATGGCACAGACAGCACACACCCCTTTGTTGTCCTCCGGTCATTTATAGTGCATTGCTCTGACACACACAACCTGATCTCCGTCATTTAGTGGCAATGATGTCACCAGGCAGCACACCCACCTTGTCTCTGTCATATAGTGGCAAGGCTCTGACATCACACCACCCCTGATCCTCTGTCATTTAGAGGCATGCCTTCTGACACCACACTCCCCCATTTCTCTGTCCTTTAGTGGCATGGGCTCTGACAACACACACCTTGTCTCTGTCATTTAAGTGGCATGGCCTCTGACACACACCCCCTGGTCTCTGTCATTTAAAGTGCATTGGTTGACACCCCCAACCTTGTCTCAGTCATTTAGTGGCATAGGCTGACGTCACACACCCTGTCTCTAGTCAATTAAGTGGACAAGAGCTCTGACAAGCAAACACACCATATCACTGACATTTTAGTGCATGCTCTGACATTCACCACCTATTGTCTCTGTCAATTAAGTGGCTTTGCTCCAGACACACACACCTTTTCTACTGTCTTTAGTGCATTGCTCTGAAGCACACACCCGGACTCACTCTAATTAGTGGCATGGATCTGACATCACACACCAAGTCTCAGTATTTAGTGGCCCTGCTCTGACAGCAACACAACCCTGTCCTCCGTCATTTAGTGGCTATGGCTCTGGCAGCACACGACCCAGTCTCTGACAATAAGTGATGGCACCTGACATCACACACCTTGTCTTTGGTCATTTAGTGGCATGGCTCTGACAGCAACACCACCTTGTCTCTGGTCATTTAGTGGCATGGCTCTGACATCACACACGCCTGTCTCTGTCATTTAAGAGGCATGTGTCTGACAGCACACACCTTGTATCTGTCTTTAGTGGGATGGCTCAGACAGCACACAACTTGTTCTCAGTCTATTTAGTGCATGGCTCTGACATCACTCCCGGTCCCACTGGTCATTTAGTGGCAAGGGTCTGACAGCACACACCTCGTTTCTGTCAATTAGAGTGGCATGGCTCTGACAGCACACACCAATGTCTCTGTCATTTAGTAGAGGTGGCATGGCTCAGACATCACACCCGGCGCTGTCTCCTGTCCTTTAGTGGCATTGCTCTGACATCACACACACCTCTGTCTCAGACCATTTTAGTGGCATGCTCTGACAGCACACACCCTTCAACTGTCATTTAGTGGCATGGCTCTGACATCACACACACCACTTCCTCAGTCATTTAGTGGCATGGCTCTGCGAATCACACACCCTGTCACATTCAATATAGTGCATGGCTCTGAAGCACACACCTAGACCCTGTCATTTAGTGATGGGCTCCTGACAATCACACACCACCCTGTCTTGCTTCATTTAGGTGGCAAGGCACTGAACACAACACCCCCTGTTTCTGTCCATTTAGAGATGGCAGGCTCTGACACCACACACCGTCTCTGTCATATAGTGGCATGGCACTGACGCCACCACACACCCTGGTCTCAGTCATTTAGTGGCATGGCTCTGACAGCACACACCCTGTCTCTGTCATATAGTGGCATGGCTCCTGACAGCACACAAACCTGTCTACAGTCATTTAGTGGCATGGCTAACAGACAGCACACACCCTTCTCAGTCATTTAGAGGCATGGCTCTGACCATCACACAACCCTGTCTCTGTTATTTAGTGGCATGGGCACTGACACACACAACCCCGTCCAGTCATATAGAGGCGAGTGTCTCTGACAGCACACACACCTGTCCAGTCATTTAGTGGCAATGGCACTGAATCACACACCCTGTCACTGTCTTTAGTTGGCATGGCTTTCTGACAGCACACAACCCGGACTTCTGTCATTTAGTGGCATGCTTCTGACATCAACACAAACCCTGGTCCTCTGTCCATTAGTTGCATGGCACTGACATCACCCACGCTTCTCTGTTCATTTAGTGGCATGGGCACCGACAAGCTCAACAACCCTGTCACAGTCTTTAGTTAGGGCATTGCTCTGACAGCACCCACCCTGTCTCCTGTCATTAGTGGCATGGCCACTGACATCGCACACCTAGTCTCATGTCCTTTAGTGCATGGCTAGCTCCGACAGCACACACCCTGTTCACCTGTCATTAGTGGCATTGCACTGACAATCACAACACCTTTCATCTGTCATTAATTGGCATGGCTCTGACATCACACACCGTTTCTCATGTCCATTTAGTGC
This sequence comes from Conus ventricosus, assembly GCA_018398815.1. Classification (NCBI taxonomy): domain Eukaryota; kingdom Metazoa; phylum Mollusca; class Gastropoda; order Neogastropoda; family Conidae; genus Conus; species Conus ventricosus. Next base: position 65,381,873 of record CM031607.1, on the reverse strand, counting down.
ATGGTTCTAAGCACACACCTTGACTCTGTCCATTTAGAGCATGGCATCTAACACCACACAACAGCCTGTCACTGTCATTTAGTGGCATGCTACTGACAGCACACACCCCAGTGTCTGTCATTTAGTGGCAAAGGCTTTCTGACAGCACACAATACCTTGTCTCTGTCATATAGTGGCATGGCTTCTGACATCACACCTTGTTCACTGACATTTAGTGGCATGGCACTGACATCAACACCTTGTCTCTGTCATTTAGTGGCATGGGACTGAACAGCAACACCTTGTCTGCTGTCATATAGTGGCATGGCTTCTGACATCACACACCCAGTCTCTGTATTTATGGCATGGCTCTGACAGCACACACCTTGACTCTGTCCATTTCAGTGGCATGCTCTGGCAGCACATCACCGGTTGTCTCTGTCCATTTAAGTGGCAATGGCTCTGACACCACCACCCAGTCTCCGTCAATTACAGTGGCAGGGCTCTGACAACAACACACCTGTCTCGTCCATTTAGTGGCAATGGCTCTGACATCACCACACACCCCCTGACTCTGTCATTAGAGTAGTGGCGTGGCATGGCTCTGACATCACACACTTGTCTCTGTCATGTATGGCAATGGCTCTGACAGGCCAACACCTTTGTCTCCTGTCATTAGTTGCCATGGAACTAACACCACCACCTGTCTCTCACTGTCATATAGGAGTGGCATGGCATCTGACAGCACACTCCCCATGGGTCCGTCAATAAGTGGCACAGTGCCACTGACATCACACACACCTTGTCTCTGTCATTTAGTGGCATGGCTCCGACATCACACACCTTGTCTATGTCAATATAGTGGCATTGGTCTGACAGACACAACCCCTTGCTCAGTCATATAGTGGCATGCTCTGACAGCACACACCTTGTCTCTGTCCATTTAGTGGCATGCTCTAGGCAGCACACACCTTTCTCTGTCATTTAGTGGCATGGTCTCTGACACCACAAACCCTGTCCCGTCATTTAGTGCATGGCTCAGACACCACACACCTTGGTTCTCCCCGTCATTTAGTGGGCATGGCTCTGACAGCAACACAACTGTCTCTGTCATTTAGTGGCTATGGCTCTGGCTAGCACACTACCCTGTCTCAGTCATTTAGTGGCATGGCTCTGACAGCACACATCCAATGTCACTGTCATTTAGTGGCATGTGGCTCTGACACCCCACACCCTCTCTATCTCTGTCAATTTATTGCTGGCTCTTGACAGCACACACCCTTCACCGTCAATGAAGTGGCATGGCACTGGCAGCACACTCCTTGTCTCTGTCCATTTAGTGGCATGGCTAAGACATCACACACCCAGTCTACTGTCATTTAGGTGGCATGGAACTGACAGCACACACCCTGTACCCTCCGTCATTTAGTGGCATGGCTCTGGCAGCACACAAACCCTGTCCGGTCTTTTATTGGCATGGCCTCAGACAGCACCACCTTGTCTCTGTCATTATGGCATATCTCTGACAACCACACACCCTGTCCCTTCGGTCATTAGTTGGCATGGCTCTGACAACACACATAACCGTGTCATCTGTCAATTTAGGGTTGCATGCTCTGACCAACACACACATTGTCTCTGTCATTTAGAGCATGGCTCTGACCAGGGGCGACAACACCCTGTCCTCCGTCATTTAGAGAGGCATGGCTCTGACACACACAAACACCCTTTTGTCTCTGACATATAGTGGCATTGCTCTGACAGCACACACCCAGTCTCCGTCATTTAGTGGCAGGCTTTCTGGCAGCACCCCACCTATGACTCTGCCATTTATATGCTGTCTCTGACAACACACACCTTTTCTCCTGTCAATTAGTGGCTGGCTCCTGACACCAACATCTCCCCATGTTCCAGTCATTTATGGCAGGCTCTGACAAGCACCACACCTTTGCTCTTCATTTGAGTGTAGCGATGGCTCGTGACACCATCAACACCTGTCCCTCTGTCATTAAGTGGCATAGGCTCTGACGACCACACACCTTGTCTTCTGTCATTTAGATGCATGGCTCTGACATCACACACACTGTCTCCTGGTCATTTATTGGCATGGCTCTCCTGACAGCACACCACCCCATATCTCTGTCATTTAGTGGCATGGCTCTGACAACACAACACCTTGTCTCTGTCATTTAGTGGCTTTGCACTGACAGCATCAACAACCTTGTCTCAGTCATTTAGTGGCATTGCACTACAGGCACGACAGAGCCCTGTCACTGTCATTTAGTGACATGGCTCTGACATCACACACCTTGACTCTGTCAATTAGTGCATTGGCTCTGACAGCACACACACCTGTCTTCCGTCATTTATTGCATGGCTCTGGCAGCACACTGACCCTGTCTCTGTCAATTAGTGCTTGGCACTGATATCACACACCTTGTCTTTGACATTATAGTGGCATGGCACTGACAGCACACACCTTGTCTCGTCATTTTTAGGGCATGGCTCTGATCATCCACACACCCCTGCACAGTCATTTATGGCATAGGGGTCCTGACAGCACACAACCTTTGTTTCTGGCATTTAGTGGAAGGCTCTTGACAGCACACCCCTTGTCTCTTCATTTAGTGGCATGGCATGACATCACACACCATGTCTCCTGTCATATTAGTGGCAAGGCTGACAGGCACACACACCTTGTTTTTGTCATTTATAGGCATGGATCTGACAGCACCACCTTGTCCTCTGTCATTATAGTGGCAAGAGGCACCTGACAGCACAATCCCCCTGTCCACTGTCATTTGTGGCATTGCTCTGACATCACACACCCCTGACTCAGTATTTAAGTGACATGGCTCTTACAGCACACAACCCTTCCTCTGTCAATTAATGGCCATGGCTCAGACATCACACAGCCCTGTCTCTGTCATTTAGTGGCATGGCTCTGACCAGCACACACTTGTTCCTGTCATTTAGTTGCAGGGCTTCTGACATCACACACCCTGTCTCTGTCATTAAGTGGCATGGCCTGACAGCACAACAACCTTGTCTCTGTCATTTAAGTGGGCATTGCATTGACAGCACATACCTCGTCACGTCATTTAGTTGCAGGCTCTGACAGCACACAACCCTGTCTCTGTCCATTGTAGAGTCATGGCTCTGAACAGCGACACCCCATGTCTCTGTCAATTAGTGCATGGCTCTGACAGCACACCCTTTCTCAGTCAATTAGTGGCATAGGCTCTGACATCACACCCCATTGTGACTCTGTCAATTTAGTGGCATGGCGCTGACAGCACACACCCTAGTCTCTTGTCCATTTAGTGGTAGAATGTGCACTGACAGGCACACCGCCCTTCTCTAGTCCATTTAGAGGCATGGCACTTGACCACCACTACACCTTTACCACCTGTCATTTAGTGCAAAGGCACTGACATCAACACCCACACCCGTCCCTCTTTCATTTAGAGGCATGCTACTGACAGCACACACCATCCTTGTCTCTGTCATTTGAGGTGCAAGGCATATGACAGCACATACCATGACCCTCAGTCATTAATTGGGCATGGCTCTGACAGCACACAAACCCGTCTCAGTTCATTTAGTTGGCATGGCGTCTGACAGCAAACCCCAAGTCACTGTCCATTAGTGGCATGTAGCATTCTGTAACAGCACCCACGCCTGTCCCTCTGTCCAGATAAGTGGCATGGCTCTGACAACACAACAGGCCTTGTCTCATGTCATTTAGTGGCCTGGCTCTGACAGCACACAACCCTGTTCTGTCATTTTAAGTGGCATGCTCTGACATCACACAACATTGTCTCTGTCATTAGTGGCATGGGTCGACAGCACACGACCTTGTCTCTGTCATTAGAGTCATGGCTTCTGACAGCCACACCACCTTGTCTCTTCATATATTGGGCATGGCTCTGACTTCACACACACCCTGGTCTCTGTCATTTAGGTGGCATGGCTCTGACAGCACACCCCTTGACTCTGTCAATATATGCATGGCACTGGCAGCACACCCCATGTCACTGTCATTAAGTGGCAGGCTCTGACACCAACAGACACCTGTCCCTTCTGTCAATTTAGTGCATGGCTCTTGACTACACAACACCCTTTGTCTCTGTCATTTAATATGGCATGTCTAGACATCACACCCCCTTGTCCGTTCATTTAGAGGCATGGCTCTGGCAGCACACACCCTGTCTCTGTCATTTAGATGTGCAATGGCTCTGACAGCACACACCTTGTCCTCAGAAAATTAATGGCATGGCTCTGACACCACATGCACCCACTCTCTTCATTTTAGTTGCAAAGGCTCTGACTGCACACACCCTGACACCGTCATTTAGTGGCATGGCTCTGCAGCACACACCTGTCCTGTCATTTAGTGGCATGGCTCTGACAACACACACCCTGGCTCTGCATTTAGTGCATATGGGCCTGACGCACACACCCATGTCTCCGTCATTAGTGGCATGGCTCTGGCAGCACACTACTCTGTCTCAGTCATTTTAGATGGCATGCTTCTGACAGCACACAACCTTGTCTCTGTCATATAGTGGCTATATCTCTGAACACCACACACCCTGACTCTGTCATTTAGTGGCATGGCTCTGACATCACACACCTTGTCCTCTGTCATATAGTTGCGATGGCTCTGACATCACACAACAGTTTCTCAGTCATATTGGGGGGGGGTGGCATGGCTCTGACAAGCAACACAACCCTGCTCTCCTCATATAGTGGCATGGCTCTGACAGCACAGACAAACCCCATTGTCTCAGTCATTTAGTGGCATTGCCTTGACAGCAACACACCCTGTCCCGTCATTTAGTGGCATGGCTCAGGCAGCACACCACCTTGTCTCTGCCATTTAGGTGGCATGTCCTGACTCACACACCTTTTACTCTGTTCCTGTTAGTGTCATGGCTCTGACACACACACTCACCCATTCTCTGTCTTTTAGTGCATGGCTCTGACATCCACACACGGGCACCTTGTCTCTGTCAATTTATGGCATGGCTCTGACACCACACACCCTGACCTCTGTCATTTAGTGGCATGGCTCTGACACCACACACCTTGTCCTCTGGTCATTTAGTGGCAAAGAAGGCTCTGACATCCAACACTACACTTACTCAGTCATTTAGTTGGCATGGCTCTGACAGCACACACAACCCCATAACTCAGTCATTACATTGCATGGCACTGACCATCACACACCCTTGTCTCTGTCAATTTAGTGGCTTGCTCTACAGCAACCCACTCCTTTGTCTCTGTCATTAGTGGCATGCACTGACAGCACACACCCTGTCTCTGTCATTTATTGGCATGGCTCTGACATCACACAACCTATGCATCTGTCATTAGTGGCATGGCATCTGACAGCACAGCAACCCTGTCATCCGTCATTTAGTGGCCATGGCTCTCAGCACACACCCTGTCTCTGTCATTTATTTGCATGTCTCTGATATCACACACCTTGGACTTTGTCATTAAGAGGCAAGGCTCTGACAGCACACAACCTTGTCTCTGTCATTTAGAGGCATGGCACTGACATCACACACCCTGTCCTCAGGACTGTTTAGTGGCATGGGTCAGACAGCCCACACCTGTGTTTCCGTCATTTATGGGATAGGCCATCTGACAGCACACCCCTTGCTCCTGTCATTTAGTGGCATGTCTCTGACCCTCACACACCCTGTCTCTGTACATTTAGGTGGCAAGGGTCCTGACAGGCACACACCTTGTTTATTATTGTCATTTAGTGGCAGGCTCTGACAGCACACACCATGCTCCTGTCATTTAGTGGAAAAGGCTCTGACAGCACACCCCCTGTCTCTGGTCATTTATAGTGTGCAGGCTCTGACATCACACCACCCTGTCTCGCAATTTAGTGACAATGGCTCTGACAGCACACAAACCTGTCCTCTGTCATTTATGCATGCACAGACATCACACACCCTGTCTCAGTCTTTAGTGGCATGGGCTCGACCGCACACCACCTTGTCACTGTCATTTAGTGGCATGGCTCTGACCATCAAACAACCCCTACACTGTCATTTAGAGCATGGCTCTGACCGCAACACACACCTTGTCGCTGTCATTTAGTGGCATGGCTTTGCCCGCTCATAGGCTGGAGCGTAGAGTGAGGAGTTGCTCTTCATTTAGTGGCATGGCTCTGACAGCACCCACCCTTTCTCTGTCATTTAGAGGCATGGCTCGGACATAGCACAAAACCCATGATCTCTGTCCAATTAGTGCATGGCTCGACAGCACACATACAAACCAATGATCTGCAGTCATTTTAGTTGGCATGGCACAGACATCACACACCCTATGTACTCTGTCATATAGTGGCATGGCTCTTGACACACACACCGTCTCTGTCATTTAGTGGTATGGCACTGACAGCACACCTCTCCCCTTTCTCTGTCCTTTAGGTGGCATGGCTCAGACACCACCCACCTTTGTCATCTGTCATTAGTGGCAAGTCTCTGACATCACACAACACCCTGTCTCTGTCATTTAGTGGCATGGCTCAGGACAGCACAACACCTTGTCTCTGCAATATAGTTGGCATGGCATTGACAGCACAATACCTTGTCTCTGTCATTTAGTGGCATGGTCTGACAGCACACAACACCCAGTCTCTGTCATTAGAGGCATGGCTCTGGACAGCAAACCCATGTCTCTGTCATTTAGTGGCATGGCTCTGACAGCACACGCCTTGTCACTGTCAATTAGTGGCATGGCTCTGACATCACACACACTTGTCTCTTTCCATTTAGTGGCATGGCTCTGACAGCACACACGCCCCTGTCTCTGTCAATTTAAAAAAAAAGTGGCATGGCCTCTGACAATCACACACAATTGGTCTCTGACATTTAGTGCATGGGTCCTGACAGCACACAACTTGGGGTCTCGGCATTTTAGTGGCATGACCCTGACAGCACACCCTGGTCTCTCTGTCATTTAAGAGCAAGGCTCTCGACATCACACAAACAGCCCTGTCCTCTGTCATTAGTTGGCATGCACTGACAGCACGAAAGCCCTTGACTCTTGTCATTTAGTGGCATTGCTCCTGGCAGCACACCCCTTGTCTCTGTCATTATATGGCATGGCTCCTGACTACCACAGACCCTGTCTCAGTCCTTTAATGGCATGGCTCTGCCAGCACACACCCTTTGTCTCTGTCATTTAGTGGCATGGCTTCTGACATCACACACCCTGTCTCTCAGTCATTATATTGGCATGCTCTGACAGCACACACACCCTGTCCTCTGTCATTAGTGGCATGGCTCAGACAGCTCACACCCCTTGTCTCTCACTTTCATTTAGTGCATGGCTCTGACAGCAAACAGCCTGGTCTCAGTCTTTAAGTTGGCATGTCTCTGACCCCTGTCTCAGACATTTCGTGGCATAGGCTCTGACAGCACACACTTGTCTCCCCTTTTGAAAACTACATCCGGTTTGTCCTTTCTGAAGCCCGGCACGAGTATGCCAAAGGGACGTTACATCTTTGGTTTGGTCGTCACGAGACAGATTTACAAAGAAAACATACCATCGCCGCTTAGAGTTCGTATTTAAATGTGTTCAGAGTCGCTTTTCGGAAGACAACACACTCAAGACACCACCTACTAAGCCCACTGATTGATGACACTAATTGTTCAGCCGTCGAGCCAGCGTTAGGGAGCGCCCCCCCCCCCCCCCCCCCCCCCCCCCCCCCTCCCTCCCCCGCCCCCCCCCCCCCCCCCCCCCCCTCACAGAGGCCCTGGGCCGCTACAAATCCGTCCAGTGACAGCCTCCTGAGCTTGATATACCGATGACCCTGACATGAACTCACCTAGGGCCGTAGCGTGGATGGAAATATCCAACATGAGATCGCCATGTCTCACGACGGTCTCACTATACACATTCGCATGCAAAGACAATCATGTGCCCACACGCAACTACCATCTGCCTCTCTCCCTTTTCTTTTCAATGAAAACAAACAAAAATGCCGTTAAAAGCTCTTCCCTGGAAAAAAATCAAAATCATCTTAACTTTCTTTTTGTGCCTGTTACTTTGGACCATAAAAACACAATTAACCTTCACCGGATGACATTTTTGACTACACAGACCCGGTCGTGCAGAATCGCTTAGGAATACTTAAGGAATGTTTAGATTCAGTCACGAATAAGCTACGAATCTTCCGAAGGCATCACGAATCTGGTACGGTTATAATTAAGATCGTGACTGTTCTTGAAAATTCGTGGAAGTTTCCCTCAATACAGTATAAAAAGCCCTCATCCCTGCTGGGGCATCAGTTCCAAAATGGATTGCCAACGTAGAGCAGCTATTGCTCTGGCCCTGGAACGGGGGTATGAACAGCAGCTGGTGATGAATAAAAGAAGACTGGTTCGAAGGAGAAGGGCCCCCAGGTGGTGGGTCAGACCTTGGCTGACACCAGCGAGAAGACTAGAGTATGGGCACTATAGCAGACTGATGCAGGAGCTGACGGTGGAAGATGAGAATGCCTTTGCCAACTATGTGAGAATGCCACCCCACCAGTTTGATGAGTTACTCAACAGGATCGGCCCATTCATCCAGAGGAAAGATACCCACATGAGACCAGCCCTTGATGCCGGAATGAAGCTGGCCATGACCCTGAGGCATCTGGCTACAGGAGACCGGTACCATACCCTTCAGTATGACTTCAGATGTGGCTACAGCACTGTGGTATGCAGTGTGCAGGAAGTCTGTCAGGCCATCAAAACAGGAACTGAAGGATGAAGTCATGCCACTGCCACGGACCCGGGAGGACTGGAAGGCCATTGCCCAGCAGTTCCAAGACCGGTGGAATGTTCCTCGTGCCCTGGGGGCCTTGGATGGCGAGCATATTGCTCTCAGGAAGCCACATAACTCAGGCAGTGTCTTCTACAATTACAAAGGCTTCTTCTCTGTGGTCCTTCTTGCCTTAATGGATGCAGACTACAAGTTCATCTGGATAGACACTGGTGGAGAAGGTCATCAATCCGACGGACAACTGTTTGGTGCTTCAGAACTGGTGGAGTGCATCGACGACAACACCATAAATTTTCCTGACAGTGATCCTATGCCCTACGATGACAGACACACACTCTGCTTCATTCTGGGAGATGATGCTTTCCCCCTCGGAACTTTTCTCATGAAACCCTATGGCAGGAGGGGTCTGGACAATGAGGTGATGGTGGCCAACTACAGAATTTCCAGGGGCAGACGTGTGGTGGAGAATGCTTTTGGAATATTAGCCAACAGATTCTGATGCTTCCTGGGCACTCTGGAACAACGACCTGAAATATTGCGGTTACAAGGTTCATGGACATTGCTGCAAATTCGTACCTGATTCTTACCCTATCGTAAATTGGTAGATAGTTCTTAATTGTTTCTTTGATGCTTCGGTGTGCATTCGTGGCATTCTTGACAGATTCGTAGCCGATTCGTTGTCAAGACACCGCTTCACGATTCCCAGAATGAGTTAAGAATACATAGGAATGCCTACGAATCGATTAAGACTCAGTTACGATACATAAGAAATCACTACGATTTTGTTGAGAATTGACTAAGATTTTTTTATTCGGGAGTTCGTGGCCAAAATTTTGAACAGCACAAAACTTTTGCCCCGAATTCCAGAATGCTCAAGAATTGCAAGAACTGACTAAGAACAAATGTGAATCAGTTACGAACTTCAGGAACTTATTACGATTTAACTAAGAATCCCGGAGTTTATCAGTTCCTGGCCATTCGTAGGATTCGTAGCCTCTGTGGAATAGTGGCATAAGACCCACACCTGATAAAGGGCTGTTCAGCAGCTTATTCCTCACACAACGGCACGGGTCATGTGCGACCCATTAAAATGTATAGGACCCCGTGGAACCGCGACTAATTACGCTGATAATTGATTGTGCCCACACATGAAATTTCTGTGACCAATGGCTATTAAGATGGTTGACAAACTCCTAAGATTTTCGTGAGCGTAGCTCTGTCCGTTAATAAGACACGATGTTTTTATTGAGTCACTGGGTCATGGAGGACACTGGAAGTAGAGTAAAAGGTTAAGGCGTACAAACCCACCCCATCCCCATCTGTGCTCTCCTCATTTAGCCCAACAATCCTTTGGCCGTCCCGTTATTCTTTTGGTTAAGATCAATCACACATTCCTCGGTACGAAAATTTGCTTCAGTCTTTTGTTGTTGTTGTTGTTGTTTTTAGCCTTTTAGAAAAAAAAAGTTAATATCGATCTCATTCTCAAAACTAATGTGACACACAAAGAAAGAATCAAGTCAAGAAACTCGTGACATCATTGTGCCTTTCATTCCCATCTCTAGATCGATCTAGCGCGCGCACGCACACGCACACACACACACACGCACGCACTCGCGTGTGCACAAATGCATATGTACACACACACACACACACACACACACACACACACACACACACACACACACACAGTGACCACAACAGTGACCACAGCTACAACAAGAAAAAAAAAACGGGACACACAAAAAGTCCA
>CM031607.1:65352564-65370348 GCA_018398815.1 Conus ventricosus | reverse complement strand
ACAGTGGGGGCTGCTGTGTCGGTGACGGGGTGCAGTCATCATGTGTGTAGGTGTGTGTGTGTGTGTGTGTGTGTGTGTGGTGTTGTGTGTGTGTGTGTGTGTGTGTGTGGTGTGCATGGTGTTGAGTGCATGTGTACGCGCCGCTAGCGCACACATGTGTGTGTGTGTGTGGTGTGTGTGTGTGTGTGTGTGTGTGTGTGTGTGTGTGTGTTGTGTGGTGTGGTGTGTGAAGTGTGTTGAGGTGGTGGATGGGATGGGGGATGGCTGGAGGTGAGTGTAGACATTTATGTGACTGCTATCGTTCAGATAATCCCAGAAGAACGAAGTCAGTGAGTCATCTGACCAACATAAACAAGCCTTTTTCTCAGCTACATGCTATCTCATCTGCAACAGTATCAGTGACTCAAAACAATCAAAATGATAGACATTAAAAAAAAACACTGGCCGAAAATACTGAGACCGTGATTTGCTAACTCTTAGAGGAGATCAGGTCTAACCTAAAAGCTGGAGACATTTGTAGACCCAATACAAAACATGAAGACAAGAAAAAGCCATGTCCGTCCTTAGTAAGACTTCTGTCTAGGAACTTAAAAAGCTGCTGTGGTGCGAAACAAGTGAATTTCCATAAAAGAAACTCCAAGCAGTACCAGCAGGTACAGTTCAATGATGATATCTCACTCTCCATCCTTGATGTATGCACACAGTCCAAACCAACAAGGTTTTCCCCACAGTCAGTATTTGTGTGGAAATCAATTATAAGCCTGATGATAGTTGATGACGTCCATAACCAGACCACAGGAGAACTCTTCAGAATGCATGTAACTAGTGCCAGTCTACCACGAAAAGGAACCGGTGAAATCTTTGATTACATCAACGTAGAGGTATTCCATAGGACACAATGATTATCACCACATACAATATTTTACAATAGAAAATGATCATGTACTCCTCCCCCTCTTAAATTGAAAAAGAAAAAAGAAAAAGTCCTGCAATGAATGAAGATGTATCCTTTGAATTTGCGAAAAAATATGTTTTCTCACAATAATTAATCTTTAACAAATATATTGGAATCGCAAAACACACACACACAGCACACACACACACACACACACACACACACACACCACACACACACACACACACACACACACACACACATACACAATTCAGAATTCAGAATCGTTTTTATTGACAATGACAAAATACAGTCTTCATGTCAAGGGGGCTATCATTAATGCAGCGTCAAGAATTTATGAAACGAAAAATGTGTAATACATTACAAACATGATTCCCGGTATTGATATATATAGGAATGATAAAGTTAAAGACAAACAAAATGTCACCAATTGTGGGCCTAAATGGCCAGCTATGAAGATATAGAGAACCAAAGCACTGTCTCACAGGGAAACAGCAACAGACATTTTTTCTCTCTGATATAACATGCAGCAATATATTTAGCAAACAGATGAACAATATTTCCATCATCAGAAGATAATAGTTTGATCAAAGTATATGGTCTTTCTGGCATCAAATTAAAGTTTTGATTTTTTCCTTTTATCTTCAAATGCTTTACATTGAAATAAAAAGTGCTCTTCATCTTCCTTTCTGTTATCTGGACACAACACACAAACATCATCAACAGAAACTTCAGTGCAAAAACCATTTCTTATTGCTTTAAAACCAAGGGTCCGATTCTAAATCTGGCCAATATGCTTCTATGCCATTTATTAGTAACAGATTTCAAAAATATTTCCGGCTGAAGAATACTTTTAAAGGAATACAACCTTGAATACTTGTCATTTTCTTCAATTTTCGAATGCCAATTCTGTTTGTAACAGGCTATCAAGCGATCCTTAAATTCTGACATAAATGCCCTTTCGTTCCCTACCTCTTTGCTAAGGCACACAATACCAAACCCATTAATAGTTAAAACATGTTTTACTTTACTAACCCAGTTACAGTGTCCGCGTTCCATTTGTAAATATAGCATATCAATATGCTTGTCTACATAACCTTGATATTGGAAGTTGTTCCAATTTTAACCAATACTTAATAGATTTTGAAAACGTTTGAATAAATAAAGGATGTCTTCCAGAATCACCATAAGCCATTGTGTTTGATGAATGCAGTGGAATGTTCAAGAATCTTTTAATTGCCATAGTATGTACCTTCTCCATTTCTAAATATTCTTCTTATCCCCAAACTTCTGCAGCATAAGTTAGCATAGGCGCTCTTTGTGAGTCGAATAACTTCCAGAACAAAGAAGGGTCAATGCTATTAAGTCTTTTCATGCATCTTAGAATTTCTACAACCCCCTTCTTACCCTTTCTGCCGAATTCACGCCACCCTGCATTTAAACTTAAACGAGTTGTAAATAACATCCCCAAATATTTGTAACTATTGGTTACTTTTACTTCTACATCTCCATGCCACCACTTTTCATGCTGGATAAATAACCACCCATACGAAAGACAATAATTTTTGTTTTCTTTAGATTAACACTTAATTGAAGTCTATCTGTTTCATTTTTTAAAACAGTTATTTGATTTTGCAACCCAACAACAGTACTAGAGAACAAAATTACATCATCTGCAAATACAAGCATAAACAGTTCAACAGCACCTCCAATCAACTGTATACCATGTTTGCCTTTATGTGACATTTCTAAAGCTATCTCATTTATTAAAAAAATGCAAACATTTGAGGGCTAAATAGACAACCTGCTTCACTCCTCTAGGACAATTGAATAAGTCACTGTACAATCCTTTCTCACGAACACATGCAAACACTGAATTATATACACCACGAAGAGCATAGTACAATTTTTCTTTCACCCCTGTTTTTCTAAGAACTTGCCACAACACATTTATATTAACAGAATCCTTTTAAAAATCAACAAAAGCAGCATACAGTTTAGTATTTTCCTTTAGGAACTTTTGGACTAAAGCATACGATGTGAAAATATGATCAACTGTACTGTACCCTGACCTGAACCCCGCCTGCTCTTCCCCAATTTCCTCTCCTTTTCAGCCCACTGTGTCAATCTTCTATTCAAAACATGAGTATATATTTTACTAATAATATTTGTGAGAGCTACACCTCTATAATTGTCTGGTTTATTTGGGTCTGCTTTTTTATGGATGGGTACAATAAAAAAATAATAATAATAATAATGGGGATTTATATAGCGCCTTCCACGGCACAAGGCGCTTTACAAGGCAGAAAAAATGCAATTGCTAAATGTAAAGAAAATGCATTGAAAAAAAACGGCTCAGAAATGAAAAACAAAGGCTCTCTCTCATTCTCTCCACGCGCACACACACTCTCACGCACAGACACAACAAACCACAACAGCCGCAAACAAGCACAAACTACTAAGCAATCCACAAATAACAAAAGTCAATCAACTATCTGGTAATGACTGTCTTCTTAGTATTGTTTGAAAAGGTAGGTTTTCAGGGAGTTTTGAAGGAAGAAAAGGTTTGAGAATGTCTTAAGTCATAGGGGAGTTTATTCCAGAGTTTGGGAGCTGCGTATGAGAAAGCTCGTTCGCCATGCTGTTTACGATGGGGGCGGTAACTGGGAAAGCGGAAGGTCCTAGTGTCGGTGGAGGAGCGGAGCGTACGTGATGGGACATATACTTGAAGGAGATCGGATAGATAGGCAGGGGCATCGCCAGTGAAAATCTTGAAGCAGAGACAACAACATTTGTATTTAATTCTTTCTTCAACGGGGAGCCAGTGCAACATTTTCAGGAGAGGGCTGCAGGGTTGGGTCCTAGGAGATTTGCAAATGAGACGGGCTGCAGAGTTCTGTACACATTGGAGGGGTTGGATGACAGTTGAGGGACAGCCAAGGAGAACACAGTTGCAGTAATCTAGCCTTGAAAGGATGTATGATGAAACGAGAGTTTTTGTGGCGTCTTCAGTGAGATAGGGTCGAATAGCAGCAATTCGTTTAAGTTCCATGTAGGCTAACTGACAAATTTTTGTGACATGCTGTTTCATCGAGAGGTCACTATCAAGGAGAACACCAAGGTCACGAACAGTGTTTGAAAATTCAATAGTGCTGGAACCTAATGTCAAAGAAGAAGGGAGCGGATCAGGGCCATGATGTGACCGCTTTAAAAAATGGATGTTGACCAATAATGGATGTTGACCACGACAGGGGAAACAATCCATGATTAAACAGATGGTTGAATAAAGAAACATAGAAATCAGTCACATAGTCATTGGCATGTTTTATCATTTCACTTATTATTTTATCTGCTCGCGGGCTTTTACCAGTTTTCAAATTTCTAATACTTGCTCTTACTTCATCTGTAGATATAGGGTCATGAAACAAGAGCTCATCATTTTGCTCATCTTCTATTTCCTCTACTGCTGGATCACTGTGATCATTACAAAGTGAGTTGAATACACTATGGAAATGGTCAAACCATTGCTGTGATGTTATTTCACTGTAAATGGTGGATTTCCTGTAAACTGATCGTATTGTACTCCAAAACAATTTGGGATCATTTACTGATTGTTTAAGCTTTAGTATTCTGTTTTCATCAAATTTTCGTTTCTTTTCTTAAATCAATATACTCTTTTTTTTCTTTTGTATATAAATCACCCTTTCCTTCGTTTGTCTCATTTGATTTAGCCCTTCTAAATATTTGTAGTAATCTCTTTACTTGCCTCTTCTTTTTCTCACATTCATCGTCAAACCAATCTTCATTTGGGTTTTTTTCTTCCCTCCTACTTTCCTTACCATACATGCCGCAGCTCCATATAAAGCATTAGCAAACACATCCACGCACTTATTTACATCAACTATCATGTTGTTCATAGCTGTAACTAAAAAGTGTTTAAAATATTCAGAATTCAATTCATTCTTAAACGTTTGTACATTTTCCTCGGTCCATACCACTCGCTCCTCATTCACCCTGTCAACTAACGGTACATCTTTTTTAACAGAACAATAATTCCATGTACACTGAACTGGCAAATACCACAAAAAGACAGTATCCCCAACCTTTAAAGCACAATATGACCATAGTTCACTAGATACTAGAAAATAATCAATTACACTACAACCCTGAGGAGCAACAAAAGTAAATTCTCCATCAGCAACAGTGTCACACCAACCATTCAGAATACACAAATCAAACAAAAAGCACAGGTCCAACAAGGAACGACCAAACTTGTTAACAATTTTATCTTTTAAACATCTTTTCATAGAAACAATTTCATCATTATCGTCATCATCATCATTTTGTATATGAAACACATAATTATACATTTCTTCCTCCTTTGCCTGCTCACAACCCGTTCTGGCGTTCATATCACCACACATAATATAATAAACATTACTATCAGAAAGAGACTGCAGCAGACAATCTTCAAGCATAAGTATACCATCTGTGAGATTAGTTTGTCTATATAGGGGCCCTCCTTCAGGGACAACATAGCACCCCACAAATACTACGTCTTTATCTAAACCAAACACACATTTATCAATTTGAATCACAACATTCTCACAATCAATTTCATTTTTTTTTTTGTATAAAGTTTGCTAAGTCTCTTTTAACAAGAACAATAACTCCCCCAGAAACGCGTCCATGCACAGACAGTTTCTTAGCACGAGCACTAAACGCAACATAATTTTTAAAGTGGAAACTGAAATCAAAAGCATGATCGATGAACGTTTCTGTTAAACAAATTTTATCATATTTGGCAACAAAATCAAGGAAAGAAATGTCAGCGAGATTATTTTTAAATTTTTCAACATTATAATTTAGGTAAATAAGTCTTGACGTTTGACGATCGGCCTTATGTTATGTTTTATTGCTGGTACTCAAGCGTGACAGAGAGAGAGAGAGAGAGGAGAGAGAGAGAGAGAGAGAGAGAGAGAGAGAGAGAGAGAGAGAGAGTTACCTGATACCCATGTATTCACGCTAACTGGATTTAAATTCAATCGACATAATCTTAAGATAGAGAGAAGGTAGATACGAGAGAACTTCAAGAAAAAAGGAATATAAATGCACTGTTAACAAAAGTATCCTTTCACTTAATGATCTGATTTTCAGGTTCGGATTTGCTGTTCACTCTCCGCCAATCAAAAGCGTGCGCAGTGTGTGTGGATCCACATCATGATTCTGGACCATGGCATGTGGTAAAGCAGCATGTGCAATATGATCCCGTCACCCAGACAGTCACCTCTGACAAACTGCCCGACCTCCACAAAATCTTGTTCATCCGGAGAAACAGTCATCTACGTTATGATGCTGTCACAGCAAGCAATTCCAGGACAGAAGATGCCAGGCCAAGGTCAAATAATGTAAACGATGGCTTCACCTCTCCAGGAACTGGGGACTTTGTCGAAAGTTTGCAAACTTTAAGCAAATTTTACGAGGCGGAGGTAGAGGCACAGGAAACTGTTGCTGTACTCAACACGTCAGGGAGCACTGGCTTCTCAAAGCTGGTCCCAAAGACCCATGAAGCCGTCATAGCATTCTGCCGAGCTGTACGGGATTTAAGCAATGACGAGTTTACCAAATTGTTCAACAGTGCTCCTCTTGGTTGGCTGGGAGGAACGATGTTCATGACGCTGGTTATGGGCATAAGTCGTCTGCTCCTAGACATGTGGTACGGACCTCCTGGTGATCTGGCTGCTGTTGTCTGGGATATCATTGCTCAGGAGAAGTGCGATTTGGCTTCTTGATGCCCTTTTACTTGTCCAAGATCCTGGCATTGAAGGACAGAAAAGAATGGAAGATGAAGCATGTTTTATTCGGAGGTCAACCAATAAAGACTGAAATGGTACATCAGGCACTACAGTTGGCTGATACAGCTGATGTTGGCTATGGCTCAACAGAGCTTGGATGGATCTCATTTATGACGGTGACAGACGCCTCTCAGTATCAAGATTTTCTGGTGGGAAACCCTGTACCCAGCTATTCTTTGAAGATTTGTGACAGCGAGGGCAAGGAAGTACCAAGAGGAACAAAAGGAGAGGTCTACGCCAAAACCACTACCATGAATACTGCCTATCTGAATAACCCGGAGGACACAGCGTCTTCCTTCACTGCAGACGGATTTCTGAAGACTTGGGACATTGGAGTCATGCTGGAGGACGGCTCACTGCTGTTGGAAGGACGACACCATGACGCTATCCATAGAGGCAACTACATCTTCTACCCGGCCTGGCTGGAGAGTCGGATAATGGAATGCTGTCCGGGTATAGTTATCAAAAATATCTTTTATGACTTTGTTCTGTTTCCTATTTAAAATAAAACACATGTCAGTAATAAAAACTTAAAATATATTGTTCACATCTTGAAACAGATATTAATGCAAGTAAGAACTGAAAGCAATATGTATATCAATGAAAATAGGATCCTATTGAAATCGGTAAACAGAGTTTATTTGCGTTCTACTACTACTAGCAGGTCACACATCACGATAATTGTTGGTGACGTAACACCATCAGATTAGAGAAATATTCCCGTAATTACCTGTTTGAACTCTTTACGTATGCTCCTCAGCGCTTGAAACAATATTCTCAGTAGGTGTAACAATTATTGTTGTTGTTTATTTCAAAGACAAATATAAAGCAGAGGTTTTATCCCTTTGAGTGAGTATAAAGCAGAGGTTTTATCCCTTTGAGTGAGAAATTTGTATCTACAGAATTGATCCTTCTGCATCACAGCTTACATGTGCTGCCTTTTGAAAAGTTGGACAAGAACTCGCTCAGATCATTTGTGAATGGAATCAGAATCATCTTTCTCTGTGCCCTTATTGCTGATCGACTCGGCTCCACTCAACAGCTGCAATGTGGTCATTCATCCTGTTGACACAATCGTTTTTGGACAAACAGGATTCAAGCAACTGTATAGAACATTCAGGGCATTAGATGACGATCACGACCTGGGCACGCATGATTACGACCAGGTCAGATATTTGTTATCCCTTGTCTACAACATCCACAAAGCTTTTTTTTTTTTTTTTTGGTAAAGTATTTTTCGTTACAATTTATGGCCAAATGTGTTTTTTTTTCATCAAGTTTTCTAATTGTGGTCTCAGAACATACAGGTTATAGTATACGACATAATTATGTCAAATGCGAATAAGACACTGACTGTTGTCTAATACATTGGATGCTAATCACAAAATGTACAGAGGAACGATTCAATTACCGAAGATTTATTTTTTCTCTTTTTCTACGCACCCCACCGTGTCTTCATTCTCTCCCCACACTAACACCCCCTTATTTGTCTTTTTCTCGCTTCCGGACAATACTGATCTGCGCTGATTTAGTAGTTTAACAGATGAAGCCATCTTTTGAAAACAAAACTAGTAAAATCATTGTAGTTGTGCGACTGTGTTTTTATAACAATTAAATTTCACTGAGAAAAAAAAATCAAGAAATAGAAGAGGCCGATTATGATCTATTGGTAGTATGAGAGACAAATAATTTCTCTCCATTCATTTTCTTATTATACTGAGGTTACGTCAGAATTTCGATTCTTAAGCAGTATGTATCAATTTCTCTTGAACGCAGTGAGGGCTGGTTTCACGATCTCATGTGTACACTGATTCACAGATGGTTGTGTGAATATGACAATAAAAACAAATACATGCTCACTCATAAAATTGATATTCGTGTCAGAAACAAAACTAATGCGGTGTGTGTGTGTGCGTGTGTGTGTGTGTGTGTGTGTGTGTGTGTGTGTGTGTGTGTGTGTGTGTGTGTGTGTGTGTGTGTGTGTGTGTGTGTGTGTGTTTGTGTGTGTGTGTGTGTGTGTGTGTGTGTAAGTCAATAGTCATTCTTATTTGAAACAGTTCATTTTCTTTGTTTTCAAGCATTTTTCCAGTCAGTGTATTCAAACTCCATTTCTATTTTTTGTGCAACTTTGGTTTGTCTTCTTATATTAATGTATCATATCATGTTCTTGTTGCTTTAAACATTCATTCAACGGGTGATTTATAGATGTAAGGACCATGAGATTTATGTGTGCACCCGTTACCTAATTTTACATCTTTTTAACATATACTTGCTGTGAATGCTCCGTACTGGTTGACTTCAAAACCAGTGATGCCATCTTCCCCAGGCTTGCAGGACGTCTTCGTGGTGGGAGTTCCTGACCCCGCCATGGGAGAAGAGATCTGCGCGTGCTTTGTGGCCTCTGACCCTTCCTTGACGGAGGAGCGCGTGCGCAGTCTGGTTGAGGAGGACATCCTGACCAAAGTGGAGGACTTCTTGTCTCCCAGACCTCGGTACTACCTCCGCTTCCAGGCTTTCCCAAGACGTACACGGACAAACCTCAGAGAAAGAACGTGCGTCGTCAGGCGATAGCAAAACTGAACTTGGCATGAGTCAATGTACTGTTGAAGAAGACGTATTGAAATGATGGACGATCTTCATGTTTGTTATTATACGGGCGAAAATCTGTACAAAATGAAGGATTGGGGGAAACTTTTTTAATGCCAAATGCCTGCTCTCCTTCAGTCTTTGTTATTTTATACCACAAAAGTAAGACGGCGCTTTAGAAGATGAAACCTACGTAAAAAAACACCTTGCTTCTTAAAAGTTGAAGAAAAAAAAAACTGATGGAAGCAGATTCCTTTACTGATTCATTTCTGAATAAATATTACCAGAGAATCAAAGAACGGCCGTAGGGTGAGTGGAGCAAGTGGGGAGGGGGGGGGGGGGGGGGGGGGGCTGCTAATGGGGATGGGGACAGCGCAGAGGAAGGGGAAAAGGGGGGCAAGTGGGTTGGAGAGGCGGGGGGAATGGGGAAGGGGATGTAGAATTTGCATGAATCCAAACAGTTACGGGCAAGGCTGAATCGTTCCAGGATTTTCAACCAGCTGTGGATGGAGGTGAGGCAGGGAACTGACCGATATTTTCAGATGAATGCTGCGTACAGTGTTTACTCAACATTACAATTATAATCAGGGAATAGGCAACATCTACAGCATGCTGTATATCTTAGACTGAAACAGGCGAGACTTGCGTCTTTGAAGTAGAAACTTATTCCACAATCTTGTTCTACTTGTTTTCAATAGCGAAGGAAGTTTGAAGATACTTTTTTCTGTTAGCCTGAAAGAAGTTTAGGAATGTCAAAGACAGAGAATCATCGTGGGAGAGATATCAACATTTCTGGTAAAATTATCGTGGACAAGATTTGTTTTGAACATACAGATTTCAGATGCACTCGAGACTGGCTGCAGCTGTGTTTTGCTTGCACGTAACACTCGTTCATGACGTCTTCAAGATTGTCTGTAGCTATGCTTTGATTGAAACAGCACATGTTTATGACGTATTCAAGACCGACTGTAGTTCAATTTTGCCTTCAGTCACCTCGCGTGAAGCTAACTTTGATTCATACTGACTGCTACCATTTTGTGTTTGTATTTCACATCACGTCTTAGCTAGTTCTTCGATTTCATCGTCCTAAATGTTGTTTGTTTTTGCCTGCAGAAAACCCAAGAGGTCGAAATGCTTCGATTGTTATCTGTAATCTGTTGTCTGTCTTGTCGTGCGGAACTAGTAACCTTTCTTTCAAGGTTTGGTTCGATTTCAAACTTCAGTCACCTCACTTTGAAAAAGATCTTCACGGATCTTTTTTCAAAAATTATCAAATTTGATTACATCAACATCACAGTTAGGCTGTACAGAATAAATAGTTACTCCATTATCAAGAAAGCGCCTGACAAAAACTTGTAACATTTTCTTGTTGATCTCTGAAGAAAGTGAGTTCTTTCTACTGTTTGTGAGCACAGCATTAGCCAGATTAAAGTCATTGTTTCCGCTTTTTTCCGCTAGGATTCTATGCTGTGACTGGTTCAGATGTCCTTTTTCAATATATATATATATATATGACGATACATATAAATCTGCCTTCGAGACGGATTGCGATGGTTCCCTCAAGCATTTAGTGAAGAGGGTTTTTTTTTTCATATTTATAATATACATTTTCTTTATCTTCAATTTTTTTTGTGTGTGTGTTAATTTCAAATCTTTGCCAAGTCATTACTATAATGATGGAAGAATTGTTAACCTGCACTTGTTTTCCCCCACTACTTAATTGTTCAGCATTAATATATATATATATATATAATATATATATATGTGTGTGGGGTGTGTGTGTGTGTGTGTGTGTGTGTGTGTGTGTGTGTGTGTGTGTGTGTGTGTGTGTAAAATGAAAAAAGGAACAAGCAAGTTTTTGTTTCCAAAACTTCGACTCTGGGTCTTCCTCAGGGATTTCTTTATTTAGGTACTATTGGAAAATCAACTTTCTGGCTTTCTTGATTATTACTCAATGAATTACAGACGGTTGGCACAGGCCCCCAACAAAGAACAATTCGAAATTTGACAGTTAACAAAAGTGATCAGTGTTAAACATTGCACCCGTATAGACTCCATAACCAATCCCCTCCACCCCCACCCCCCAATACTCACACAACACCCACACACAGGAAGACACTCACACCCCAAAATACCCCCCCCCCCCCCCAACACACACACACCACACACACACACACACACACACACACACACACACACACACACACACACACACACACACTAACGCACACATACGCACGCACGCATGCACGCATGCACACGCTCATACAGAGAAAGAGAGAGAGAGAGAGAGAGAGAGAGAGAGAGAGAGGAGAGAGAGAGAGAGAGAGAGAGACAGAGAGAGAGAGAGAGAGAGGGAGAGAGAGAAATGAAATGAAATCTTTATTCTATAACGCCAAGACCCTGTTTGGAAGAGGGGAACAAAAACAAATACATATAAACGCTATTACATACAAATACATAAATATACATTCAAGTAATAGCAATCTGCCGCGCTTTAAACGCGTGATAAATATAAAGTGCTAATGTTCTAACTATATTACTGTTCGTTGAGGCCAACAAGAGAGATATACGAAAACCATTTGGAATATGAGTGAACTTTTCACCTATGAACCTTTCTCTTATGCTATTGTAAAATGAACAACATAATAAGAAGTGCATTTACAAGTCAAGTCTTGTGGTCTATGATTTCTATACCTATAGAAACCAGAGAGGAGAGAGAGAGAGAGAGAGAGAGAGAGAGAGAGAGAGAGAGAGAGAGAGAGAGAGAGAGAGAGAGAGAGAGAGAGAGAGAGAGGCAATGCCGGTTTTCAGTAACATGTCGCAATTCAGTTGTCTATGAACATTTTAAATGAATTCATCTAACCTATATATAGTTCTTGCAAATATAAAACTATGTGTATAAGTAAATACGGTAATAATTTATAAAGTAAATCACAACTAGAGTATTATTTTAAAGTAGGCTGACCACATGCATGCTACTGCCGAAGAGGTGGAGCAGACTTGGAAGAGGGAAAAGGAAGAGGGTAAAAGCGTGTAGGTAGGGGAAGCACTGGGGGCAGGAACGAAATTATTATAAATTGGGAAGGGGGAAGGGGGGAGCGCACGCAAACCTACGTGTAAGGAAGGGTTGGGGGAGATGTAATTTCAGGTAACACAGCACAAAAAAGGGGGAGGCGGGGGGGGGGGGTGAAAACGTGATGGAAGGGGGGGGGGGGGGGGGAGTAGGAGGGATACCAGCAAGAGATGTCACCAAAAGGTATGTGCGTAAATGAATCATATAGGAGGAGCTGGTAGGGAGGAAGAAGGCCAAGAGAGAGGGAGGGGAAGGTCTAAAAGAAGGCTTGAATGAAGGGTGTGGCGGTAAGGGTAGAAAGTGAAGATAGGAGGGCATGGAGGCGAAGGGAGATGAAAGGTGGGGGTATGGTTGGAAGGGGAGTTTGAGGAGAAGGAAGGGTATGGGGAAGAGTCTAGGTGACCATATTGAGACCCTCTGGGTGAACAGTACGTAATTTATTAATCCAGAAAGATTCATGTCGGAGTCTGTAATCATTGTCCTCTGAGAAATTTTTTTTCTATAACTATACATCTTAGGTCCTGAAAGGAGTGATTAGTCTGGTGAAAATGTCTGGTTACTGAAGTTTCAGTGCTCTTTTTTATGTTCGATCTGGGTATATACATATACATGCACCATATTCAGGTGCCATAGAAATAATTTCGTTTGGTGTTCGGAATAATGCAAGTCAGACACACTCACACACATTTCTCAAGGAATTTGAAATAACGTGCCAGTGCATTGATTACCATCAAGTCTCGGTGAAAAGTAATATGGGATGTGCATTTAACATCTCTGATTGTGAAACCAAGTTTGTGACCGCAAACTGCAGTTCAATGCCCTTTGATTTATCTAATTGTAACGGGGTGAGCATAACCGGGACATGAACTTAATCTCAGAACTGACCCTCATGACATCGAACTGTGTGACCGACATAGGGCTTCGTGTGGATAAATATGCTGCACTTAAAATATCCCAGGCTGTACCGATTCAAGAGTCTTGTCTGACTTGATTCCTGAAAGGTAGTTTCGAGAAGACTGCTGGTTTGAATCTACAAGGTGTGAGATAACCTTTTATTTGTGGTATGTATAATATTTGTTTTCTAAATGCTCGTCTAACTTTTATGAAGTGTTTGTGGGTGTGGACTTGCCGGCGTTTGCTTGCGTGCATGTGTGTGTGTGGTGTGTGTGTGTGTGTGTGTGTGTGTGTGTGTGTGTGTGTGTGTGTGTGTGTGCGTGTGTGTGTGTGTGTGTGTGTGTGTGTGTGTGTGTGTGTGTGTGTGAGTGTGTGTGTGTGTGTATGTGAGAGAGAGAGAGAGCGAGAGAGAGAGAGAGAGAGAGACAGAGAGAGGGAGCGAGACACACACAGATAAACGCATGCATACACACACACACACACACACACACACACACACACACACACACACACCACACACACAATATATATATATATATATATTTGTTAAAAGATAAGGTCTAAAACTATCTACAGCGCTGTTTCATGCAATGCAATCATCAGGATGTGGTGGGTCTGTGCTGCCGGTGTTTTATAACTGCTTGTGTTGTCTGTCATCACGTGCTGTGCCATTTTTCAGTTAAACATATATATATAGTTAAAACAAGTTAAAAGAGGAATCTTAAAACTATCTACAAATTTGTTTCAAGCGTGTTGCGCTGTCATCAGGATGGTTTTTGGTTTGCCCACCGCCGATGTTATATAGCGTGTGGGCTCCCGTTTGCGGTTGTTTGCTGCACGTGTTTTTTGGGGGCTTTCAGGTTTTTGTTTTGGGTGTGTTCACTAACGATTTCCATTTATGCCTGCAGTTGTTTACTATTTCTGTTTTGGTGTTTATAGTTGCTAAGTGTGGTTTGCATAGTATTAACCATTTTTCAGTTAAACATAGGTTGCACCTTTTTGAAAACATTGCTGTATGGTGATGCTCTTTTTATGATTTTCCAGGATATATTATAGCTTCTTTTTGCCTCTTTAAGTTTCCAGATATATTTGCTCAGTTCTGTTTGATTTTTATATTTTTCTTTATTAAATGACTGTTTGTGGTTTGCATATCTGGTTTTGAAGTGGTTTTCAGTGATCCCTATGTATGTTTTCTTTTTCATTTTCTGATGTTACAGTAGCCTGGTATACAATGTTGTTGTGAAGACATTTATTGTTTAGTGGGCACTGCTTCTTTCTGGTGCAATTGCAAGTTTTCCTTTCTCCACCCTTCTTTGCTGCTGTGTTGATTTTCATTTTGTTGGATGCGTCAATTAGGTTTTTGAGGTTGGGCATACATGAGTACGATAGTTTGACAGTGTTTTTGTTAAATATTTTGGACAGTTTGTGTTCTTTTGGAAATGAAGTTGTTAGGATTTTGAAGAATTCTTTCCCTATGTTTGTTTTGAGTTTCCCGTCGTATGGGGGTTATACCATATGATTTTTCTTTTCCTATTTTTCTTGCTTTTATTTGTGTTGTTGTCTGGGTTGTATTGTAATTTGTAATTGTATCCACTTGTTTGTAGTGCCTCCTGGTATTCTACTGCTGCATTGTTGAACACTCTCTCACTGCATGACAGGTTTGATAGTCTCTTGTTTATGCCATGGGGTATGGTCTTTAATATAGATGGTGGATGGTTACTTTTGGTGTGTACATAAAGAGGTGTATCGTTGGGTTTCTTGTATGGTTTATATATGTGATTGTTGAGATCCAGTGTTATGTCTAAGTAGTTCACTACCTTTTTGTTTGCTTCAATGGTAATCTTTAAGTTGTGGTTTTGGAAGATTTTGCATAGTTCTTTCTTCTTGTTTTTCGATGGTTCTTGATTGTTGGTTAGTGCAGCAAGGCCATCGTCTCTGTATAGTCCGACTTGTTTTCCGAGTTTTTTCTTGATGTTGGACAGCATGAATAGTCCGACCAGTTCACATGTTTCTGCACCATCATATGACCCCATGGTTACGTCGAATGTTGAGTTTCTGTTGGTTTTCCTGATCCAGGTTTCATTTTTGCTGTGTAGTAATGTTTTCTTGGTGTGGAGAATGATTTCCTTTCTGACCCTGTCTGTGTGGTTACTGGCAAACCTCAGGGCTTTGGTGAGTAGTTCCTCATCTATAGATGGGTAAAAGTCTACTATGTCAAATGTGATGAATACTGTATACTTTGTTTATTGAGTTTTTTTGAACCATTGGATAACTTCGTATGTGTTCTTCCAGAGGTTGTATTCAGAGTTTGATTTTACGTTCTTTATTATTTTTTCCAGAATTTTCTTGCTTATTTTGCCTAATTCAGATTTGGATGGGTTTATTAGTCTACATGTTGGATTGTTATGAAAATTGGGCTTGTGGTCTTTGAGTGTTATGAAAGCTTCTTTTGTTGCTGTCGCTTCTATCCTGTCACTTAGGTCTATGCGCTCTGCAAGTTCTTTTTCTTTAGTGCGGATACATGTACTGTCATGTATATTTTTGTCGGCTTTTTTGTAGTTTTTTCTGGATGTTTTTGTCAAGGAGTTGAGAGTATTCTTTTGGTTCCATTTTGTAGTATTGCTAGTTTTATCAGCCTTCACAAATATTTTTTTGTCATTTTGTACTTGTTTTATTTGTTTTTTTAGTGTTGTTTGGAAACAGTTGTTAGATTTTTTTGAATTCAATATTGGTTATCATTCTTTTCATTTGATCTTCAAAGGGTTTCATTTCGTCTATGGCTGGTGGTGATCGCCATGATTTGAAATCGTAGGTGTTTTTGTCCTCTTTTTTGCATTTGGGTTCAGAAAAACAGAATGCTTTCCATCTCATATTATGTACAAACTTTTCTGTTTGTTCTATTAATTTTTTAATGTTTTAACTAATGTTGCTTCCCCAAGGGGTTGAGCACTTAAAAAATTGTTTTAGGCATTTTAAATATACTGATCTCTCTCTCTCTCTCTCTCTCTCTCTCTCTATATATATATATATATATATATATATATATATATTCAACGAAAAAAGTAACTGACCAGGCAGTATTTGTCCTTTTAATTGTTATTTCAACAAACCGAATGATATGTATAACCGATCAACAGAATCTGCCACAATCGGGGCACAAAATAAACAAAAAGAAATTAATCTTGGAAATCACGAGACCCAGTTCCAACAATTCATTCGGGGAAAGTGTGTTAACAAATGTCACAGAAACAAAAGGCAGTTGCTCCATAAGACTGATCAGTCTCAATACCGTGTGTATAACCACCATGGTTGGCCAACACTGCTGCACAGCGTTGTCGCACAGATGTCACCAGTCTCTGGATGAAGGCCTGAGGGATGTTCTGCCATTCTTCAATGACTGCTTGCGGAGTTGTTGAAGTGTCTGTGGAGGGTGAGGTCGACGATGCACACGACGCTTGATTTCATCCCATACGTGTTCAATGGGTGATAAATCTGGGGAACGAGCTGGCCAAAGCATAGTGGGGATGTGCCGTGGCATGGAGGTCATCTTGAACAACTCTAGCCACATGGGGTCTGGCATTATCCTGCTGCAGGGTCAGGCCAGGCCGTGTTGTTGAAGGAAAGGCACGATGTGAGGTCTAATCAACCTCGTCCCTGTATCGAAGTCCAGTGATGGCACCATTCAGGATGATCAGCTGGGTTCGATGAGTACCTGTGAACCCACCCCATGCCAGACCCCCCCTCCACCGTGGGATTCGTACTCCTCAACACAAGCGTCAGCAAAGCGTTCACCAGCAAATCGGTAGACTCTTCGCGCGCCATCTGGTCTGGATAAGGTGAACCTCACTTCGTCAGTCCACAGAATGCTGTTCAGCTCAGCATTTGTGGCTCGCTGGTATCTTCTGGCCCATGCTATACGAGCGTTACGGTGATGCTGCAGTAGAGTTAGTCGCCTAGCAGGACGCCTTGCGCGAAGTCCTCTGTCACGCAGGCGATTGCGCACAGTGTTGGAGGTGATCGGCCTGAGCCCAGGGATAGTGCGGGCAGTCACTGTGCTGGGCTGGAAGCGGTTCCGCAGATGTGTGATGACGATGAACCGATCCTGTCGTGCAGTTGTCACTCTTGGGCGACCACTTCTTTGAAGGTCAGCGACTGTGCCTGTTGCCCCATAGCGTTGATTCCAATGCCGAACAGTCATTCTTGTTACTCCAAAGTGCCTTGCGGTCGCAGCAACCGATGCTCCGCCTTGCAGCATGCCAACAAGACGACATCGTTCACTCTCGGATAAGCGTGGCATCTTTCTGTGCGGTGTTAATCAGTGGTACGTATGGTAAAGTTGCCGAGTGAGACAACGAATAGAGTTCAGGCTTTTTACTGTGTGCATGTGAAAAGCGTGAAGGGGGATGCACCACAGCTGCTTTTGTCATTTTGCCCGCAGCCGTGTCCGCTCAACACGG
>CM031607.1:65319757-65352464 GCA_018398815.1 Conus ventricosus | reverse complement strand
TGCCCTACGTATTTGGGTGTTCAGTCCCGGCTACTTTCCCTACGCTACTCTCTGAAAACTTTAGTAAATTAGTATTAAAACGGATAACCCTGCACAGTAGTTTGTTTGTAGATAATCGTTATTTTTTGGTTATTGAAGTCTTACTTGTCAGAGAACGTATAAATGCCAATCCTGGGGCACTTTCGCCCGAAAACTAGTTTGAGGGCGAAAGTGAGTCAGGATTGGCATTTATACGTTCTCTGCGTTTTGCTCTTGTCGTGCAGTCGTCGGTGTTTCTGTGTGCTGCGCACCCTGAGGTTCAGGTGCTGGGGTGGCCGCCGCAGTTGTTGTCATCGTTCTGTGTTGTAGCAGGTGAGGGCGCATTCCCACCATCCCGTGGCCCGTTTACCGGACGGATCAGGGCAACTTAGTCGGGGAGCTGTGGACGGCCAGTTGCTGGCTTTCTGTCCCTGACTGTCCGGCGATCGTCGCAGGTGCCTGCAGTTACCCCACCTGCACTCCCCATCCTGCTGTGCCGACTGTTGTCCCCAGTCTTTTCAATGCTGCATCCCTTTTCCTTTCCTCCCATCCGACCGCGTCTTCACTGCCTGGCCATTAACGTCGCCGTAGCCGTTGCCGTTGGCGCCGTTGCTGGGTCGCCGTTGTCTGTGTCGCCATTGCTGTGTCACCGCTGCTGTTATCGCCGTTGCCGTTGGCGCCGTTGCTGGGTCGCCGTTGTCTGTGTCGCCGTTGCTGTGTCACCGCTGCTGTTATCGCCGTTGCTGTTGGCGCCGTTGCTGTGACTCCACTGGTGCTGTGGAAGCCGGTGTGTTACTGTTATCTGGCTTCTCGTCTTCGGCAGGCAGATTCGTCTGGTCACCGTCACCGTCGCTATCGTCGTAGTGAGACTGTCAACGTGGTTGTAGTGTGGCCTGTTTTTTTTATGTGTGAGGTTTTTTTTTTTTTTTTTTTTTTGGTGACATTGAAACAACTGAAGACATTGGGTTTGGTTGTGCATACATGAAGGATGGATGTTGAATAAAAAGGGTATGACTGACGGGATGAATATGCGCAGCGAATTATATGCGAAATGAACGTAGTTATGTGAAGTTAGTATAGTTTGGTTGTTGTTGTTGTTGTTGTTTTCTTTTGGGGAATTGGTTTGGAGAAGACAAATGAGTTGTATTATTCTATGTGTCATAATCTGCTGGTCTGAGAAACACTGCACACCGTAACTAGAAAAGGGATTAAATAACTTGTTGTGGCGGCCTTTTGCCGTAGGAACCGTGTGTTTCCAGGCTGGGGTCTGAGACGAATACATGGAAAATTCCGTTTATTGATTGTTGTGTCGGGAATAAATTTTGTTTTGTTGTCAGTTCCTGTGTGGTGTCGTCCATTTAATGGGTTAGTTGTGGGGGGGGGGTTGTTTTTTTTTATGTCCGGCTTAGCGTTCCGTGACAATATGGTGGAGATGCGGGGTATCCCTTGGGAGTTTGTGTTGGGTAGGTGAAAGGTAGTAATAGGCAGGGTCGGAAGGGGGGTGTCTTAGTCCATGTCTATGTCGGTTGCTTGGTAGTCAGTGGGAGGTTGGAGGGCGCGTACCCCTGTACAGGGAGGTAGGTACGTTGGTGTTCCTGTCTAGCAATACGTTTTCCAGGCGTAGGACAGGGCACTTAATGTGGTAGTAAGTGATGGTGCTGTGTGTTTAGATAGTGGTGCTTAGTGTCGGTTAAAAAAAAAAGAAAAAAAATTGTCCAGAGATTTGGTGCGGCGTTTGGGCGCAGGGTGGTGACTAGCGAAGTACCCAGTTTTTCCCAGTGGTTGGATAGCAGTAGGCAAGTGTTCGCCTGGTTATCCGCTGTGTTAAGGGGCGTAGAATCTACTGTCAGGTGTGGCAGGTTGGAGTTTTTGCCCATACCTTTGAGGGGCAGTCCTTTGAAGAGTTGGAGCCAGCGGAGGTGAGCCAGGTTGGTCGACTGACTTAAGGTGTTGGATTGTGTCGTGGTGACGGTAGGGTCGGTACGTCATGCCTCGCCATACTCGGCTAACCCTCAGTACAAACCAGAGGACGTCAGGGCAGCTCGGAAGTCAAGCATGAGAAGGGCGCTAGGGCACTGTATCAGGAGGGACTGACATGGTTGTGACTGAGTTGTATCGCCAGTTTGGCAGGATAGGTTCAGAAATGGGACTGGCAGGGATGCTCTGGCTCGGTTTGTTTCTGACTCGGTCAAGGTTGAACAAGAGAGAGAAGCTACTGAGCAGCAGATGGCTAGGCTGCAACAGAAGGATGAGGGAGAGAGGGTTCGACAGCAGCAGAAGGATGAGGAAGAGAGGATGGCCCGTGTGGAGGCGAAAATCCGACAGCAACAGAAGGATGAGGAAGAGAGGGTTCGACAGCAGCAGAAGGATGAGGAGGAGAGAAGAGCCCGAGAGTTTGAGTTGGACCTGAAGGTTGCGGAGGCAGCTAGGCAAAAGGAGAGGGAGGAGGAAGAGAGGATTCGACAGAGGCTGTTGGATCAGGAAGAAAGGGAGGCCAGGAAGAGGGAGTTTACCTTGAGAGAGCTTCAGGTTGTAGGCGGGGCAACGTACCGTGAGCGTCTCATCGAGGTTGAAGAGACCAAGCACATCCACCTAGATCCTTTAGGTGATGGAGACGATGTGGATGCGTTTATTGCACACTTTGAGCGAGTCGCTGAGCTGTGCAAATGGTCCCAGACGTCGTGGCCCACTCGTCTGATCGCATTACTTCGAGGGAAGGCAAGGGAAGCGGTCCTGCGACTCAGTGCGGAGGAGCTAGGGTCCTATACGGCGGTTAAAAAGCGCTCTGTTTAAGCACTTTCGCCTGGACGCCGAGGCCTATTTGGAAGAAGTTTCGGTCGGTGAGGAAGGATGCTGCTGAGACTTTTGGTCAGCTGCTAGCAAAAATGAGGCGCTGGTTTTCCTTGTGGTGCACAGCAGCAGGGAAGGATGAGAACGATGTGGAGGATGTCAAGGATCTGATCCTACAGGAGCAACTCTTCCACTCCTTAATCCAGAGTTCATGGTGGAGGTGAAGCGGACATGTCCTCAGACGGCAGATGAGGTAGCTAGAGAACCACTGTGCTGGCTGCAGCTGAGGCCAAAACGCAATGGGCAGGGAGGCTAAGTCGGATCGGTCTCGTGGAGAGGATCCAGATGATGGACCCAAGGAAAGTCAAGGAGGGAACCCACCGCCAGGTTCAGACGCCCAGCCAGTCAAGAAATGGCAGGGAGAGGAATAGCCGCAAAACCCGAGGTCTCTGCTGGTGTGTTACAACTGCAGGAAGCCCGGGCATGTCGCTAGGAGGTGTCCTGAACCCAGTGGGTTACACGCTGTCTGGAGTAGGAGGGAGAGCACGGGTCAGGCAGTGCCCACCTTATGTGGACCTTGTGCTAACCAAGAGTACAACCCTCGGTGTGTGGTTACAGTCAATGGGGTTCCTGCCAATGTACACGCGAACCGGAGCAGGATATACCGTCGTTGCTGAGAGGCTGGTCTCGAGAGATGCCTACACAGGAGAGTCTGTACCGGTGGTCTTGGCGTCATCTAAGTGCCAGAGTTTGTTGCCAGTAGCCGTCGTGGATGTTGTCACCCCATTTATCCAAGGCAGGATAGAGGTGTTGGTTACGGTCAGCCCGTGGAGGAGGTGCTGAATAGGGAACTTTGCCAGGAAGAAGGAGATTCGGATGGACGAGAGTTCCAGTGTATGCTGATCCCACACTGGTCAGTGCTGTAGTGACCAGGGCCCAGAGGAAGAAGGAACAGCAAGGGGTGCTTCCTCTACCAGTGAAGGAGACTGTGTTGGATGTCACACCAGAGAAGTTGACCCAGTTGCAGGACAGGATGACACGCTCAGTAAGGCGAGAGAGGCTTGCCAGCAGGGCACCGTTTTCCAGACCAAGTACGGACAGGTTTAATACTTCAGGAAGGCTGGAGTGCTGATGAGGGTATCAAGGGCCACGGAAAACGTCACCCAGGTGTGCGTACCCGTTGAGTTACGTGTATCTGTGATGGCTCTGGGGCACGACATTCCGATGTCTGGTCACATGGGAGCAGCAAAGACCAAGGATCGGGTGTTCGGGAATTTTACTGGCCAGGATGTGCGCTGATATCCATCGTTATTGCCAATCTTGTCTGGTGTGTCAGAGGAAGGTGGACAAGGGGGCACCTCGGACTGCAGCGGCGCCACCCAGTACAGCACAGGGTCGGCGGGGTCCCTGGAGGGGAGGCACTGGGCCCGGATGAGGTGGAGAAGATGTCGGAAATGGAACTAAACCAGGCGGAACTGAACTACCCCACAGTGGAGAAAGAGTGTTTGGCCATGGTGTGGGGTATCCAGAAGTTTCAGTCCTACTTGTATGGGGTGCCGTTTGTGGTACAGACAGACCACTCGCCTCTTCAGTTTTTAGAGAGGATGAAGTCTGCCAGTGGAAGGACCACTAGGTGGGCATTGCAGCTTCAGCTCTTTCAGTTCACAGTGCAGGCAATCCCAGGTCGTGAGAATGTCGCGGCTGATTACTTAAGCTGATATTGAGGGGTTCCAGGTTGTAGTTCTGAGAGTCGAGGTGACTCGGATGCTGAGTGCATTGGAGAGGAAAGTTCGTTGGGTATCACGCTAGGGGTTCAGCAGGTCAAGCGAGGTGAGACCTTGGCAGGATGGTTAATAGTTCGATCGGTGTAGTGGTGATTTGTTGATTTTAACAAAAACAAGTTTGTGGTTAAAATCTTTGGCAGGGGGGTATTGTCACCGATCTGTATCAGCGTGGAAATCATACAGACACGCTGACGGCTCTGTGGCGATTCGTAGCATCATTCCACGATGGGGGTGTAGGCTTACCGGGCCATATATGGTAGTTGTTGGGTTCAGGAAGGATGGTGGGGCTGTTTGATACCTGTATGTTCCATTCACATACTGGGTGTGCGTTTGCTACCATGCACAGGCAGGGAATGAATAAGTGTGGGGAGAGAGGGGTTAGCCTTCTGTCTCCTGTTTGGTGTCGTGTGGAGTCCCGTTTCACGTGCAGTTTATGTAGAGTTCAGAACTCAGCAAGGAGTGAGTGCTGAGTCATCAAGCTTTAAAGTTTGGTGGGGCCGGGTGGCTAGCACTTCGGTCAAAATCCTTGGTGAAGGGCAGTTGGGCTCTTGTTCAGGTGCCAGCGTTTGTGCTGTGTGTTTGACTTCGGTCGACATGGTGAGCCGGCCCTCGTGAGCGTTTTGCTCTTGGTCGTGCAGTCGTCGGTGTTTCTGTGTGCTGCGACCCTGAGGTTCAGGTGCTGGGGTGGCCAGCCGCAGTTGTTGTCATCGTTCTGTGTTGTAGCAGGTGAGGGCGCATTCCCACCATCCCGTGGCCCGGTTTACCGGACGGATCAGGGCAGCTTAGTCGGGAGCTGTGGACGGCCAGTTGCTGGCATTCCTGTCCCTGACTGTCCGGCGATCATCGCAGGTGCCTGCAGTTACCCCACCTGCACTCCCCATCCTGCTGTGCCGACTGTTGTCCCAGTCTTTTCAATGCTGCATCCCTTTTCCCTTTCCTCCCATCCGACCGGGTCTTCACTGCCTGGCCATTAACGTCGCCGTAGCCGTTGCCGTTGGCGCCGTTGCTGGGTTGCCGTTGTCTGTGTCGCCGTTGCTGTGTCACCGCTGCTGTTATCGCCGTTGCCGTTGGCGCCGTTGCTGGGTCGCCGTTGTCTGTGTCGCCGTTGCTGTGTCACCGCTGCTGTTATCGCCGTTGCTGTTGGCGCCATTGCTGTGACTCCACTGGTGCTGTGGAAGCCGGTGTGTTACTGTTATCTGGCTTCTCGTCTTCGGCAGGCAGATTCGTCTGGTCACCGTCACCGTCGCTGTCGTCGTCGTGAGACTGTCAACGTGGTTGTCGTGTGGCCTGTTTTTTTTATGTGAGTTTTTTTTTTTTTTTTTTTTTTTTGGTGACATTGAAACACCTGAAGACATTGGGTTTGGATGTGCATACATGAAGGATGGATGTTGAATAAAAGGGTATGACTGACGGGATGAATATGCGCAGCGAATTATGCGAAATGAACGTAGTTATGTGAAGTTAGTATAGTTTGGTTGTTGTTGTTGTTGTTGTTTTCTTTTGGGGAATTGGTTTGGAGAAGAAAAATGAATTGTATTATTCTATGTGTCATAATCTGCTGGTCTGAGAAACACTGCACACCGTAACTAGAAAAGGGATTAAATAACTTGTTGTGGCGGCCTTGGCCGTAGGAACCGTGTGTTTCCAGGCTGGGGTCTGAGACGAATACATGGAAAATTCCATTCATTGATTGTTGTGTCGGGAATAAAATTTTGTTTTGTTGTCAGTTCCTGTGTGGTGTCGTCCATATAATGGGTTAGTTGTGGGGGGGGGGGGGGTTGTTTTTTTTTTATGTCCGGCTTAGCGTTCCGTGACAATATGGTGGAGATGCGGGGTATCCCTTGGGAGTTTGTGTTGGGTAGGTGAAAGGTAGTATAGGCAGGGTCGGAAGGGGGGTGTCTTAGTCCATGTCTATGTCGGTTGCTTGGTAGTCAGTGGGAGGTTGGAGGGCGCGTACCCCTGTACAGGGAGGTAGGTACGTTGGTGTTCCTGTCTAGCAATACGTTTTCCAGGCGTAGGACAGGGCACTTAATGTGGTAGTAAGTGATGGTGCTGTGTGTTTAGATAGTGGTGCTTAGTGTCGGTTAAAAAAAAAAATTGTCCAGAGATTTGGTGCGGCGTTTGGGCGCAGGGTGGTGACTAGCGAAGTACCCAGTTTTTCCCAGTGGTTGGATAGCAGTAGGCAAGTGTTCGCCTGGTTATCCGCTGTTGTTAAGGGGCGTAGAATCTACTGTCAGGTGTGGCAGGTTGGAGTTTTTGCCCATACATTTGAGGGGCAGTCCTTTGAAGAGTTGGAGCCAGTGGAGGTGAGCCAGGTTGGTCGACTGACTTAAGGGTGTTGGATTGTGTCGTGGTGACGGTAGGGTCGGTACGTCATGCCTCGCCATACTCGGGCTAACCCTCAGTACAAACCAGAGGACGTCAGGGCAGCTCGGGAAGTCAAGCATGAGAAGGGCGCTAGGGGCACTGTATCAGGAGGGACTGACATGGATGTGACTGAGCTGTATCGCCAGTTTGGCAGGATAGGTTCAGAAATGGGACTGGCAGGGGATGCTCTGGCTCGGTTTGTTTCTGACTCGGTCAAGGTTGAACAAGAGAGAGAAGCTACTGAGCAGCAGATGGCTAGGCTGCAACAGAAGGATGAGGGAGAGAGGGTTCGACAGCAGCAGAAGGATGAGGAAGAGAGGATGGCCCGTGTGGAGGCGAAAATCCGACAGCAACAGAAGGATGAGGAAGAGAGGGTTCGACAGCAGCAGAAGGATGAGGAGGAGAGAAGAGCCCGAGAGTTTGAGTTGGACCTGAAGGTTGCGGAGGCAGCTAGGCAAAAGGAGAGGGAGGAGGAAGAGAGGATTCGACAGAGGCTGTTGGATCAGGAAGAAAGGGAGGCCAGGAAGAGGGAGTTTACCTTGAGAGAGCTTCAGGTTGTAGGCGGGGCAACGTACCGTGAGCGTCTCATCGAGGTTGAAGAGACCAAGCACATCCACCTAGATCCTTTAGGTGATGGAGACGATGTGGATGCGTTTATTGCACACTTTGAGCGAGTCGCTGAGCTGTGCAAATGGTCCCAGACGTCGTGGCCCACTCGTCTGATCGCATTACTTCGAGGGAAGCAAGGGAAGCGGTCCTGCGACTCAGTGCGGAGGAGCTAGGGTCCTATACGGCGGTTAAAAGCGCTCTGTTTAAGCACTTTCGCCTGGACGCCGAGGCCTATAGGAAGAAGTTTCGGTCGGTGAGGAAGGATGCTGCTGAGACGTTTGGTCAGCTGCTAGCAAAAATGAGGCGCTGGTTTTCCTTGTGGTGCACAACAGCAGGGAAGGATGAGAACGATGTGGAGGATGTCAAGGATCTGATCCTACAGGAGCAACTCTTCCAGCTCCTTAATCCAGAGTTCACGGTGGAGGTGAAGCGGACATGTCCTCAGACGGCAGATGAGGTAGCTAGAGAGCCACTGTGCTGGCTGAGGCCAAACGCATGGGCAGGGAGGCTAAGTCAGATCGGTCTCGTGGAGAGGATCCAGATGATGGACCCAAGGAAAGTCAAGGAGGGAACCCACCGCCAGGTCAGACGCCCAGCCAGTCAAGAAATGGCAGGGGAGAGGAATAGGCCGCAAAACCCGAGGTCTCTGCTGGTGTGTTACAACTGCAGGAAGCCCGGGCATGTCGCTAGGAGGTGTCCTGAACCCAGTGGGTTACACGCTGTCTGGAGTAGGAGGGAGAGCACGGGTCAGGCAGTGCCCACCTTATGTGGACCTTGTGCTAACCAAGAGTACAACCCTCGGTGTGTGGTTACAGTCAATGGGGTTCCTGCCAATGTACTACGCGACAACCGGAGCAGGATATACCGTCGTTGCTGAGAGGCTGGTCTCGAGAGATGCCTACACAGGAGAGTCTGTACCGGTGGTCTTGGCGTCATCTAAGTGCCAGAGTTTGTTGCCAGTAGCCGTCGTGGATGTTGTCACCCCATTTATCCAAGGCAGGATAGAGGTGTTGGTTACGGTCAGCCCCGTGGAGGAGGTGCTGATAGGGAACTTTGCCAGGAAGGAAGGAGATTCGGGATGGACGAGAGTTCCAGTGTATGCTGATCCCACACTGGTCAGTGCTGTAGTGACCAGGGCCAGAGGAAGAAGGAACAGCAAGGGGTGCTTCCTCTACCAGTGAAGGAGACTGTGTTGGATGTCACACCAGAGAAGTTGACCCAGTTGCAGGACAGGGATGACACGCTCAGTAAGGCGAGAGAGGCTTGCCAGCAGGGCACCGTTTTCCAGACCAAGTACGGACAGGTCAAATACTTCAGGAAGGCTGGAGTGCTGATGAGGAGGTATCAAGGGCCACGGGAAAACGTCACCCAGGTGTGCGTACCCGTTGAGTTACGTGTATCTGTGATGGCTCTGGGGCACGACATTCCGATGTCTGGTCACATGGGAGCAGCAAAGACAAGGATCGGGTGTTCGGGAATTTTTACTGGCCAGGGATGTGCGCTGATATCCATCGTTATTGCCAATCTTGTCTGGTGTGTCAGAGGAAGGTGGACAAGGGGGCACCTCGGACTGCAGCGGCGCCACCCAGTACAGCACAGGGTCGGCGGGGTCCCTGGAGGGGGAGCACTGGGCCCGGATGAGGTGGAGAAGATGTCGGAAATGGAACTAAACCAGGCGGAACTGAACTACCCCACAGTGGAGAAAGAGTGTTTGGCCATGGTGTGGGGTATCCAGAAGTTTCAGTCCTACTTGTATGGGGTGCCGTTTGTGGTACAGACAGACCACTCGCCTCTTCAGTTTTTAGAGAGGATGAAGTCTGCCAGTGGAAGGACCACTAGGTGGGCATTGCAGCTTCAGCTCTTTCAGTTCACAGTGCAGGCAATCCCAGGTCGTGAGAATGTCGCGGCTGATTACTTAAGCCGATATTGAGGGGTTCCAGGTTGTAGTTCTGAGAGTCGAGGTGACTCGGATGCTGAGTGCATTGGAGAGGAAAGTTCGTTGGGTATCACGCTAGGGGTTCAGCAGGTCAAGCGAGGTGAGACCTTGGCAGGATGGTTAATAGTTCGATCGGTGTAGTCGTGATTTGTTGATTTTAACAAAAACAAGTTTGTGGTTAAAATCTTTGGCAGGGGGGTATTGTCACACGATCTGTATCAGCGTGGAAATCATACAGACACGCTGACGGCTCTGTGGCGATTCGTAGCATCATTCCACGATGGGGGTGTAGGCTTACCGGGCCATATATGGTAGTTGTTGGGTTCCGGAAGGATGGTGGGGGTGTTTGATACCTGTATGTTCCATTCACATACTGGGTGTGCGTTTGCTACCATGCACAGGCAGGGAATGAATAAGTGTGGGGAGAGAGGGGGTTAGCCTTCCGTCTCCTGTTTGGTGTCGTGTGGAGTCCCGTTTCACGTGCAGTTTATGTAGAGTTCAGAACTCAGCAAGGAGTGAGTGCTGAGTCATCAAGCTTTAAAGTTTGGTGGGGCCGGGTGGCTAGCACTTCGGTCAAAATCCTTGGTGAAGGGCAGTTGGGCTCTTGTTCGGGTGCCAGGGTTTGTGCTGTGTGTTTGACTTCGGTCGACATGGTGAGCCGGCCCTCGTGAGCGTTTTGCTCTTGGTCGTGCAGTCGTCGGTGTTTCTGTGTGCTGCGACCCTGAGGTTCAGGTGCTGGGGTGGCCAGCCGCAGTTGTTGTCATCGTTCTGTGTTGTAGCAGGTGAGGGCGCATTCCCACCATCCCGTGGCCCGGTTTACCGGACGGATCAGGGCAGCTTAGTCGGGGAGCTGTGGACGGCCAGTTGCTGGCATTCCTGTCCCTGACTGTCTGGCGATCGTCGCAGGTGCCTGCAGTTACCCCACCTGCACTCCCCATCCTGCTGTGCCGACTGTTGTCCCAGTCTTTTCAATGCTGCATCCCTTTTCCCTTTCCTCCCATCCGACCGGGTCTTCACTGCCTGGCCATTAACGTCGCCGTAGCCGTTGCCGTTGGCGCCGTTGCTGGGTCGCCGTTGTCTGTGTCGCCGTTGCTGTGTCACCGCTGCTGTTATCGCCGTTGCCGTTGGCGCCGTTGCTGGGTCGCCGTTGTTTGTGTCGCCGTTGCTGTGTCACCGCTGCTGTTATCGCCGTTGCTGTTGGCGCCATTGCTGTGACTCCACTGGTGCTGTGGAAGCCGGTGTGTTACTGTTATCTGGCTTCTCGTCTTCGGCAGGCAGATTCGTCTGGTCACCGTCACCGTCGCTGTCGTCGTCGTGAGACTGTCAACGTGGTTGTCGTGTGGCCTGTTTTTTTTTTATGTGAGTTTTTTTTTTTTTTTTTTTTTTTTTTTTTGGTGACATTGAAACACCTGAAGACATTGCGTTTGGATGTGCATACATGGATGGATGTTGAATAAAAAGGGTATGACTGACGGGATGAATGCTCAGCGAATTATATGCGAAATGAACGTAGTTATGTGAAGTTAGTATAGTTTGGTTGTTGTTGTTGTTGTTGTTTTCTTTTGGGGAATTGGTTTTGGAGAAGAAAAATGAGTTGTATTATTCTATGTGTCATAATCTGCTGGTCTGAGAAACACTGCACACCGTAACTAGAAAAAGGGATTAAATAACTTGTGGCGGCCTTGGCCGTAGGAACCGTGTGTTTCCAGGCTGGGGTCTGAGACGAATACATGGAAAATTCCGTTCATTGATTGTTGTGTCGGGAATAAAATTTTGTTTTGTTGCCAGTTCCTGTGTGGTGTCGTCCATTTAATGGGTTAGTTGTGGGGGGGGGGGGGGGGGTTGTTGTTTTTTTATGTCCGGCTTAGCGTTCCGTGACAATCATCACAACTAACA
Source organism: Conus ventricosus (assembly GCA_018398815.1). NCBI lineage: Eukaryota > Metazoa > Mollusca > Gastropoda > Neogastropoda > Conidae > Conus > Conus ventricosus. The sequence goes on along the minus strand of CM031607.1, from coordinate 65,341,064 downwards.
AGATGCTCTGCGATTTGTGATTTTATGATTCAGCCAGCACACACACACACACGCACGCACGCACGCACGCACGCACGCACGCACGCACACACACCACACACACACACACACACACACACACACACACACACACACACACACACACATACACACACACTGCCGACAAAGCTGGATCTTGAACCTCTGAAGTCTTGCGGTAGCAGACAGAACCGAACTTTTCAAAAGATGAAGTTCCTTTTGACCAAGATGAAAGACATGTGTTCGTTTTGTGATGCCGCGAAGTTAAGAAGTAAAAAGGTCACATAGTCCAATAAGGTCGAAGCGGTTAAATAGCCAATGACGAAATTTATCAAATATCATTGTCATAATTATTTCTCTTTGTTCGTCGTCGCTATTTAGGCCTATTAAAATGAGCGTCCAAAAAAGCTGCTACTTGTAATAAGTATCTATAATGCCATGGAACTACTACATATCAAATTTTTTTTTTGTTTGTTTGTTTTGGGTTTTTTCTGTTAAAATAAGATTCCAATCAGGAATTCGGAGATATTTGAGGTAGAAGGAAAGGAGTTTTAAGAGTTGGGTTTTAGTATGTAATGAATTAGGATATCCATAATATAAGAATGCGGCTATTATACGATTTTGTGTCTCTTGTTTCTTCCATGACTATCCATATGTCTTCCCATATATCCGTATTGACATTCACATAGCCCTGTTACCCATTAAGTAATATTAGGGGGAAAATTTTATATGATTTTTTTCCTCGGCTTTGACCTCCTCTCTGCCCCCTCCCATCTCTCCCCTATCATACCTCCTTCAACGGGTTTGTGTCCCTCCTGTATCTCTGACCTTCATCCCTCCTTCAACGGTTTGTGTCCCTCCTGTACTGTAAGGGATGCATGAGGAGGAAATGTATGTGGTGTGTTTGTGTGCGTGTGTGCCCAGGCATGCGTATGTACATGCGTGTGTGGTAGTTTTTTCTCTCTCTCTCGTCTCTCTCTCTCTCTTTTCCCCTCTCTCTCCTCTCTCTCTCTCTCTCTCACCCCACACACAACACACACACACAAAACACACACACAACACACACACCACACGCGTGGAACGCGTAAACGCGCATGCGCGGGAGTACACCAACAAACTCAAACACGCATAAACATATCTCCAAAGACATTGTTGCGTAACTTGCAGGGTTTGTGGGAAAAAGTCTTAAGGGTTTCATTAAATTGTCTAGGGAAAGAGTATCGTCCCACGAGAAGATGTTCAGAGTGGGCGGGGTAATGTAAAGTAATAGCTGGGGTATCCTAGGAGAGAGAGAGGGGAGAGAGAGAGAGAAGAGAGAGAGAGAATAAGAGAAAGAATATGAGAGAGAAAGAGGGAAGGGAATATAGAAAAGGGGAATGATAAGGGGAGGGGGGGAGGGAGAGAGAGACAGAGAATGAAGAGAGAGAGGGAGGGAGGGAGAGGAAGGGAGAGAGAGAATGAGAGAGAGAGAGAGAAGAGAGGAGAGAGAGAGGAGAGGGAGGGAGAGAGAGATTGCGTGTTATGGACAAATGAATCACAACTATATTTGAGCATGAATGCAGTTTTTTCAGGCTCCAAACACACACACACACCACACACACACACACACACACACCACACACCACACACACACACACACACACACACACACACTGTCACGCTCTCTCCACATACACGCACACTTGCACGTCCAGAGAGAGACACACACACACAAAGAGGGGGGAGGGGGGGGGAAAGGCAGAGACCAACTGACAGACAGTTTGATGGACAAGAGTGAAACTAAAGGGAGTCAATCAGATAGAGGGAGGGCGATACATAGAGAGAATGAGCGAGAAAAACAAATAGAGACAGAAAGATAGACCGACAGTCAAGCAGACACAAATAAAAAATAGACAGAAAGACATGGGGCAACTGATATGTAAAACCATGAGAGAGGGAGGTGGGGGCAGAGTTGGGGCAGAGACCGAACATGTCTTTGGCGTCTTAATTTTTATGAAAAATACTCTCTCAGAGCGACAACTTTTCTACCCGGCAGCAATTTTTTAACATGAAATGCTGTCGCTGCGACATGATTTTATTTTTAGGCAGCGACACGATTTTATGGACATTTTTTCGTGAAATCCTGTCGCGCTAAAAATTTTTATGAAATCAGTCGCTCAGCGATAATTTTTCATGAACCAGCTGCAGTATTTTCCCGGGAAATACTGTCGCTGCGACACGATTTTTTGAGCGACAGTATTTTTATACGACCCCCGGCCGTTTTGTCCAACCAGGCCGTTTTGCCAGACAAAAATTGAAAGTCGGACAAAACAGCCGGGTTTTAGCCCGGGCCCTTTTTCCGACCCCGGAAAAAAACGGCCGGTCGGACAAACGGCCCCGGCTACAGAGTCCATCATCAAAACCCATATAGGTACACAGACAGATATATAGATATTGGTGTGTATGTTGTTGTTGTTGTTGTTGTTGTTTTCCATTTGGTCTGCGATTTTATCGATGAACCTCTTTTAAGGCCCTTTTTACATGTTTAAGTAAACACAATGCGTGTCATTGGGGAGTTATCTTTAATCAGCAGTGTAAGGGAAAAACTTCAACAATATGACAGTCCAGATATGATCCAACATAGTCTATTGGGATTTGAACATGAATAGATTAACATATGACCGAATGATTATGGTGAAAAACAGGTGTTGAAAAAATGCTTTCTTTTATGCATAGATCACACACACACACACACACACACACACACACACACACACACACACCACACACACACAGAGAGAGAGAGAGAGAGAGAGAGAGAGAGAGAGAGAGTCAGACAGACAGGGAGACACGCAGACAGACAGACAGACAGATGGATGGACGAAGAGACAGAGAGAGAGGAGAGAGAGAGAGAGAGAGAGAGAGAGAGAGAAGAGAGAGAGAGAGAGAGAGAGAGAGAGACAGACAGACAGACAGACAGACAGACAGACCGACAGACAAACAGACAGACAGATATGGGCAGAGAGTGTGGATATGGATAGATAAGTGAAAGAGGTAGCAAGCAAGAATATGAGTCTGGAGCATTGTAGACACTGGACCAGTTCTGAGGCGGATGGGCAAGTTGATGGGGGTGGTTGGGTTGCAGGAGGAGAGAGTATGTTCCCCCGTGCTTCGAGCATTACCCAAACGAACGCGTCGCTTCACAGCCCTGTGTCAACCTATTGGAAAGCCGGTGGCAGGGGAACGGAGCATCTCGATTGTCGTTACTTTCATCGCCATCGGAAGAGTTCACCAACAATCATCAGGTTGGTCAGAGTTGGTCGGTGGAAGGGGATGGGGATTGCAGTCGGGCAGTCCAGTAGATAGATAACTTTTATTGACGAATAGCTAATGCCCCTGTTACACCTGAAGCATCGACTTCTCTGACCATGCTGATTTGTCACGACCTCTGGCTTGTAATATTCCTAGCCTGGTCCTCCAAGACTTTTTAAAAAAAAGAGAAAAATCCTCACCCGTGTAGCAGTGAAATGTAAGTCTAGTTTTCGAATCAATATAAGATGGTATAAGACTATGACCTCGCACCAGCTTATGTGTTTGATAGTGTTCTCTATAAGCACACATGCGATCTTCAAGACAACTTCACGACACTCGCATGATATTTGTACACTGATCAGCATGTATCTCAAATGTGATTTAGGAGTGTGCCCATCTTTGCTACTTACTTTTAATCAGCAAGGCTATATGCCGATTGCTGTGCATGCAATGACTGATTTTGCGGTGCTGAGTAAATGATTATTACAAGCAAAAGCATCGAGTTAAAAGCTTTTTTTGTACAGATTTGGTCAGCATTTTGCGACTTTTTCTTATAGAGTTTGGCAGTGATGTGGTCATCAATCGTTCTTTCCACCACGTGTAACTGGAGCTTAACAGAACTGCTCGCTGGTAGAGACCTGGAAAACGGGTGACAATCCCCAAACATGTTCTGCCGGTACAGCCAGTTGAATGTAACCATAATAGCCGGGGGGCGTCGTAGCGTGATACGATCTATTCCAAGCACGAATGAGCAATGTGTTAGAGGGTTTACTTCCAGCATTGCCACGATTTGACATTTTGTCCGATTGAGAAAAAGTGCTGCTGATAGTAATGGTGAGATAGAATGTGGAGAGGAACTTGTTGAATGCCTTGATCAATCTTACGGGAGGAACATAATCTGCAAGCGGTTTTGACAATAACAATGTTTGTGTTGACGCTCAAACGATCTCAGTACAGATTCTGAGACTCTTAACACGCGCATCTGGTCTAAAGTAAGCATGTCAACAGTGTAACACAACTACCACACACACACAGTGTACATGTTAAATATAGATAACTACAACTTGGAGTTGGTCTGCTGGGTTATAAACAGGAACGTAATTGAATTAGACGTACAGATTATGTAAACAACCACACAGAACCAAGACAATGTCTCGTGAAATGTGTGACGTCTTTTAGATGTTCTGTTCAGCTTAGCTCAAGGTAGATAAAACAAAATCGAATATTCTGACAATGAACATGATCGCTAATATTCTTAACCTATCGTGTATGAATTATATACCGTGTTCTGTGTGTGCGCGTGCGTGCGTGCATGCGTGCATGCGCGCGTGCCAATGTGCCAGTGTGCGTACGTGCGCACGTGTGTGTGTGTGTGTGTGTGTGTGTGTGTGTGTGTGTGTGTGTGTGTGTGTGTGTGTGTGTGTGTGTGTGTGTGTGTGTGTGTGTGTGTGTGTGTGCGCTTGCTTGCTTGCTTGCTTGCTTGTGCTCTGTGTGTGCGCGAGTGCGTGCGTGCGTGTGTGTGTGTGTATGTGTGGTGTGTGTGTGTGTGTGTGTGTGTGTGTGTGTGTGTGTGTGTGTGTGTGTGTGTGTGTGTGAATATGATCTCTGTGATGGTGCTAGCCATTCTATTTGATACGCGCACTAGGTTATCAAACTGTCCTTGTTGTATATACTAGGAGTGCATCAAGAAAACCCATTCAATATTTATGGTAAACGAATATCACGTATCGCCTTAGACCTACGAGGAATTAGGCTTATTTGTGAATTGCTACACCCTGATTTTTTTTGTTGTTTCATAACTTCTGATAGTTTTGTTCTTATTGCTGAATATAAGTTAGACGATTCTAGTATTGATGATATTTTCCGTTTGATGTCTTTAGATAAGAACATTACTATCACAGTTCAGAAGGAAATTTGGGAGTACTCCGGCCCTGCTTCAAAGAATGCTGGGCAACGTATTGACACCTATCTGAATCAAAACAGAGAAAATATGTTGATACTGCAGTTTAGGATTATTATGATTTTGTTATTCATGATATGAGCTGCAATGTCCTGCTCTTCAAGTTAATCCTGATCCTTTCAGAACATAGGTGCTCTCTGGTTGTATTTTCCTCCACCATTAAACTTTTCGTGTTTTGACTCAAATTCTTTTTGAAATCAGAGAATTTTGTTTTATTCTTGAATGTTGATTCGATCAGTTCGTTTCAAGATTTCAATGCCAGAACTGACTACTTACCTTTTTTTCCCCGAAGAAAATGGTGACGACTTGTTTGGATGGTTTTATAGAGTCAGGCTTCCATGTTTATGTTCTGCAGGGAAATAGAAGAACGATGCTGAAAATGCTCTATTATCGCTGTGTGAAACAGTAAATGTACGTATTGTAAATGTTCATGTCTGGTATCGTTTTAACTGCAGTAAGAGTACATAGCAAGAAAGACTGTTGAAGATTATACAATTTTTTTTCCGCAGTGCGTTTCACTTTACCAAGAATTTCGTGACGCGCACGTTTAAATGAACACATTTTATATGTGTGATATGCTGTAACTATGTGGTAGGCTATTACCCCAATGCTGCTCATTCTAGCTCCACATCCACAAGTAACACCGCCCCCCCCCCCCCCCACCCCCTCGGAAACAGGTCCGCTATTGTCAATCCAGAAGTCAATGTGAATTTGTCCACCTGAGGAGGCACCGCACCACAGCAGAATCAGCTCAGTGGTGTTCAGTGGTACCTCGTGGGTGATCCTTCCATTTTTCCTTTATCAGCAGCATGGGTTTGCACCATTAACATGAAAGATTCCTTTTCACGCATCGTCCTTTTTTGTTTGTTTGTTTGTTTGTTTGTTTGTTCAGACATTTTCACATCAGAACGTTTATAGTCTAACACTGTTGCTATAGTATGTTGGATCTGCCCTTTTTCATATCTTTATCACAGATCTGCAGCTGAATTTAATATGTTCTACCTTGGGCCACTCTCCGTCTGTAGACGAAGTTTGATTTAAATTGGTTGAATAGTTTGGCAGAGGGAAAAAAACCCAGTGAACACCTTGTCCTGTTTCCAGGCCACTTCTACATATCGTTATCTTTGGCGCTACATTTAACGAGCACGCGGGTTCGCTGAAGCAGAACTTAACACGAATGTGAAGGAAAAGCAATTTAGTGGTCACACAACCAGAAGCAAAAAAGCAGCGGCCGTTTCTATTGCCGAGCTCCGATCTGCGTCACGCCAGTCCCTTGTAAGGAAAAAGAAGGGCGCAGAGACCTTCGCTTTTTATGGCAAAAGGGTTGAACGTGTTGGGTTCATTCTGTTCACTTTCGTTCCGTGCAAACAGCACACACAGTAGAGCAAAAGCAAAGCAAAACAAAAATTAAAAAGCTTGTACCTCAGTTTGTATCTCTTTGTATGACGCTGAGTTCCAACCCCTCTCTGCCTGCCAATAAGAGCTTCCATTCCACTGTACAACTGGCTTCCAACCAACTACACTTCCAACTACAACACCAGAGAGAGAGAGAGAGAGAGAGAGAGAGAGAGAGAAGAGAGAGAGAGAGAGAGAGAGAGAGAGACTGACACTGACACTTTTTATTGACATTGGCCTAACTAGCCCTTATGTCAAGGGGTGTACATTGTCTTCGTAAACTTATCAAAGGCGAAAGATAGAAATAATAATCAGAAACCATAGCTTCACAAATGTAGAAAAATCTTTAACACATATGTGAAAATACTGTGTGAGAGAGAGAGAGAGAGAGAGAGAAGTTAAACTTTTGCTCCATGAAAAAGCCTCTTCCTCCCTCATCCTTTGTCGGGCACAAACTGTGTCCTTTATTTATTTCTTGCCAACTTTATTGCTTCTATCAAATACAGGATCCTAAACTTTGGTCTAACCTTTCGCATGGATGGGCGCATATGAAGAACATGACGTGGGTGGAAGTTCTGGGGCAGAGGGGGCTCGACAAAGGATGTGACATTGTGGGTTTAATGTATTAGAAAGTGTGCAGAAGAAAGGCGTGACATGGTTCGCACACCTACAAACGCGCTCGCGCGCGCGCGCGCGCACACCCCACACACACACACACACACACACACACACACACACACACACACACACACACACATAATTATGCGCACGCGCACACACATGGACCCGTGCCCACATGTCCACGCACACACATGTGTACATTCACTACACAAACGTACATTAAAAAAAAGGCACAACCAATGTTAGGTAGGCACTCAAGGTCTGACCAGCGCATTTGTGACTACAAAATCCAAGTAGAACAAAAACTCGATTTAGGCTGTCCCATTTGTTAAAAAGAGACGCCTTTCATGTACCTACAAAGTCCAGTACATCAAAACACGAAGTTCTTGTAATTACATTCTGAGGAAATGCTTTCTGTACAAACTTTTTCCAAAACCCGGTACTTTGAGATACTGGTTTCTGGTTGTCCTAGCTCATGGCGCTTTAAGCTTGTAAAAACCAAGCATCATCAGTCACTTTATTCTTGCTGTCTGCACTGGTGGAAATGCGTTGAGTATGGTTTTGGCAAAATCTCGTATCTTTGAGATACTGGCTTCTGGTTGTCCTAGATCATGGCACTTTCAGCTTTCGAAAATCAAGCATCTCATGTATGTTTTGAACTGTATTATTTACACTCAGCACAATAGATAAATACAAGTTCAAGAAAATGCTTTCAGCAGAAATGATATCATTTACTTTGTGTAAAAGTTTTGCCGCGCTTGCTTAATTTGTTTTCATGCTACAGCAGCTGAAAGTTTAGAAATCGTCTCCTGTAAACTTTCCGAAAATAATTATTTGGATACTTGGTTCTGGCAGTCAATCCTCGATATGTGATGATGGTAGCAGCGTTAACGACTATTTTTATGTCCTTTGACATGTTTTCAATCATTTTTAATAGGTGCGAGATGTGCGTATCTGAGAAAATCGAGTCTGATCATATGCCTGTGGAACTGAAACCTCACTGTCTCATGTCATAACCAGGACTCTGCGCAAGTAAACAACAGGCGCTGTACGATTAAGAAATTTGTCTGGAATGAAGATCACATTAATTTCTTTAAAAATGCGATTTTTTCTGATGAAATGCAAGAGCATCTGCAAGGGGTAATTAGTCTGATTGATGTTAATGTTGACGAGGCATCAGATGTTTTTAATTGCTGTGTGAGAGAGGCGGGAGAGAGTATGAAAAAGCAGGCTACTCTTGGCATGTGTGAAAAAAAGAGGACTGGTATGATACCAAACGCTGGTTTAACGAAAGAAAAGCTCGAAATTTATTAAAGAAATTCCGGCGTTCTTTGTCCAGACCTTCTCGTGAGTCCTACTGTAAGGCCAGGAGGGAAAATAAACATCTTTTAAAGAGAAAGGAGAAACAGTTCAATAATGCTCTTTTGGAGGAATTACTACAGTCTGTAAATAGCCAAAAAGATTTTTGGGATCGTTTTCACAAAAGTTCAAGAAAAAGAAAACAACCTGTGAATTATATTGGTTCAGAATTTTGGTTCCATCATTTCAGAGATCTACTAGAAGGAAAATTTGATTCTCAAAATGATTTGGTCGGTGACAATTACCTAAATGACAACGATTATGATGAAAATCAAAATCGTCCGATTTCCAGAGAAGAAATTGTAATGGCTTTTAGAAAAGTAAAACCTCGTAAAGCTGCTGGCCCATATGGAATTATAGGTGAAATAATAAAAACTGATTGCCAGTCAAAAGTCTTTTTTAGATTTTTTGCCTGCTTTCTTCAACTCTTTATTTAATAAAGGGATATATCCCAAATGTCGGTCAGAATCTATGGTGATTCCATGATATATAAAAAGGGCGAAGCAAACAATCCTGATAATTACAGAGGAATTCCGTTATGTAATATGTGCAGCTAATTATACAGTGCTGTTATTAAGATGAGACTGCAAGAGTCGGTGGAAGAAAATGACATTACCGGAGCCATCAAGCTGGATTTAAGAAAAACTGCTCTACTATCTATCATCTATTTACTCTGATGGCATTCATACAGGAACAGGAGCCGTGGTTTGTCCTGGGTCATCAGCGTTTTCTTTGGAAGTTTCCGGAAAACAATGACTTAAGTGGTTTTTTTTTTTTAGATTAACCTTTAAACATAATCTTTGAGCACACTCAAATAGGACATTAAGTTGATTTTTTAGACCTGCGGTAGTAGACGACATGAGAGCGATGTCATCAGCAAATAACAGTATGAAAATTTCTACATTGTTTCTGCTTTTTGAAGAACGATTTTTAGCGCATACAAGCGCTGGCATTCATTAAACAATTAGTAAATTTATACAGTGCTCTGTTAACACAAGTATCAATCATATTGGCAGCATATTCCAGATTGCTGCAAAACAGGTCGATGGTGCTGTTATATATGTATTCTGGTAATCTATCCCTTTTCCACACAGTTACATTTTCTAAGATAGGTAGAGGTGACAATGGTGTTTTGCCTTTAATTTCGAACAGGTTTGGCATGTGTTCTGATTCTACCCAGCTACCTACAGAAAAGTTCACAACGTTGTCTAACAAATCGTTAGAAATAAGGCAATAATCTATGACACTACACCCATGGGAAGATACATAGGTAAAATAACTACTAAAGCTGCCTCTGGTGCACCCATTCAGAATACAAAAATTAAAACAAGCACGCAAATATAATCAATTTTCTCCAAAAGCATTTAACATAGTATCCTTAGACAATCGTGTTTTCTTGAAAAACGGGGTCGAATTGGAAGGGTCAGTCAGTAGATCAGTATGTGACCACGTTACTTGGAAGTCCGCTGTCCTTGCATTCAAGTCACCGCAACATATCAGCTAAGCCTGTGGATAGCGATTGGTCAAGTCCAGGATGCAGTGTTCTATGGCGTCAATGTGGCACGTGAAAGTAGATATTTGGCAGTGCACTGAACCGGAAGGAGGGACATAAACAAATATTAACAGAATGTTATTGTCCCCACAACGCATGCTTTTAGAGATCTTAATACACACCACGTGATCGGTATTAACTTTAACGGATGTAATGTACTTATTAAGAGTTTTATTGACAAGTGATAAAGCCTTCCAGACCTACGTCCCATAAATGAATGTTTAATGGCTTTTGTCCTGAATTTCATGTAACCACTGAAAACACCATCCAAGTCGAACATCTCATCTGGGTACGTTTCTATCAAACACACAATATCAGACTTTTGTACAAAAAGAAGAAAATCAGTATCTGCCAACTTACTGGCCAAACCATCTATGTTCCAGGAGAGACAGGAGAAACTCTTGGAGTGTCCACATAACATAACGGACCGGCCAAATCCCTATGTGTTAGAATGTGCTGCGGAAGAACCGTATTTGTCTCTGAGATTGAACTTCTCAGTAACCCGTGTTTGTTTGCCTCTGTCATTGAGTCTGCTTTGTTTGCTTTTGTTTTTACTGTGTCTGCGTGTGAGTGGAGCTCTTTGCGGTGTTGGATTTGAAGTTTTGTTTTCATGGGTGATGCTGGTAGACATCAGACCCCAGCTGGTGTCAACTGGAGTAACAGTGGCACAGCCGTGCACGTCACTACCAGTGATCACACTGTTGCGCTGAGGCACAGACTGCAGCTGCCATTGCAGGACTTGCTCACCAGGCAGGGGGTCAGGCTGGAGGTGGGATGACGATGGGAGATGAGATGACGATGGGCGGGGGTAGCTTGCTGGAGGCTCTGAAGACTGGCTGTCTACGTCGTAAAACGTTACTGGTGGGCTGTGGAATGCTGTCGTCAGGCTTACATCGGGTGTGCTGGTTGCCTATTTTTTCCTGAACTGAGGCTCGGCAAGTGTTTGCCTTCTTTAAGGACTCAGCCGAGTGGGGGTGACAAAAGGGAATGATGGGAAGAGGTGGGCTGGATTGTTGACAGGAAATAAACAGCGGGTCTGTTCACTGCACCAGCTGTCGTCATGTCCTGAGCATCATCATGTACCGCTGCTGACTGCAGTGCCGCACTCTCATTACTCTCGTTAGAATTCACCTTGGCTTCTGGCTCCGTGGATCTAGCATGGTTCATTCCAACGTTGTCACCTGGTGTGTAAGAACTTGCATCGTAATTTTCAAGACAGTTCGGATCGCTTCGTGTCTGAGTAGGCGGTAATTTAGACTGAGTACTTCTGTTCGATAAGACTGGAGTTATCTACCTGTTCCTTTGTCCGATTGTCGCCCTGTTTATGGTGGGGAGCTCCTCTAAGTCAGAAGCAGAGGGGGGCAAAGAGGAATTACCCTTTGGCTGCCCAGCGTGGTTTGTACTGTTGATACTGTTCTGACTGACTACATGTTGAGAACTGTTCTCCCTCGAAATCCATCCTTGTATTTCCTTGTTTCATTGAAACATAGTTGACCTCTGAAAAAAAAAAGCCTGTCTCCCTTCCTCTCTGTGATGACTTTTGTCTTTCTCGGTCTATGGCTTTGGTCTCTGTCTATGGCTTTTGTCTTTCTCGGTCTATGGCTTTGGTCTCTGTCTATGGCTTTTGTCTTTCTCGGTCTATGGCTTTGGTCTCTGTCTATGGCTTTTATCTTTCTCGGTCTGTGGCTTTGGTCTCTGTCTATGGCATCTTTTTCTTTCTCGGTCTCTGGTTTTTGGTCTATGGCATTGTTTTCTTTCTCGGTCTATGGCTTTTGCCTCTGTCCATGACATTTTTTTTTCCTTCTCAGTCTATGGTTTTGGTATCTGTCTATGTCATTTCTTTCTTTCTCAGTCTATGGCTTTGGTCTCTGTCTATGGCTTTTGTCTTTCTCGGTCTGTGGCTTTGGTCTCTGTCTATGGCATCTTTTTTTCTCGGTCTCTGGTTTTTGGTCTATGGCATTGTTTTCTTACTCGGTCTATGGCTTTTGTCTCTGTCTATGACATTTTGTTTCCTTCTCAGTCTATGGTTTTGGTATCTGTCTATGTCATTTCTTTCTTTCTCAGTCTATGGCTTTGGTCTCTGTCTATGGCATTTTTTTCCCTTCCTTGGTCTATGGCTTTGGTCTCTTTGACCTTTTATTTTCCTTTCTCGGAGGCTTTGGTCTCTCTTACCATTTGTTTTCCTTTCTCGGTCTACGGCTTTGGTCTCTGTCTATGGCTTTTTATTCTTTCTCGGTCTATGGCTTTTGTCTGTCTGACCTTGTTTCCCTTTCTCTGTCTATGGCTTTGGTCTGTATGGCTTTTTTCCTTTATCGATCTATGGCTTTGGTCTCTGTCTATAGTTTTTTTTCTTTCTCTGTCCATGGCTCTGTACATGGCTTTGGTCTCTGTCCATGGCTTTTTTTCTTTGTCGGTCTATGGCTTTGGTCACTGTCTGTGGCTATGCAAGGATTTATGACACACATGCACAAAAGGCCTCCTTGTTGCAGCGGTAGGAGGTAAAGACATGTCTTTGCAATCTACAACATAATTATCTCATAATCATAACATTAACAAAGGGGATTCCCATTGCAAACGGCAGGATCAGCAACATAATTATTTCATTATCATAACATTAACAAAGAGGCTCCCTGTTGCGAACGGCGGGAGTTAGGAACAGTCAAAAGCATGGATGATAATTTTACAGCGAATAACAGTATTATAAATGAACATACATAAGCACACTCACCAAAAAAAGGGGACTCCCCATTGCGAACGGCAGGAACTATGAACAATGAATGAAACCAATTAACATCTAATTTTCAATAGCAAGGCATCACTTGGGCCGTATAGCAGTTACACAGTTATATAGAAAAAAAAAACCATAATCTGCAGTGTCCAGATATATGATCAAATTCAAAAAGGACATACATCGCACATCAGCCAGCCAACTAAAGCTATTTTTCTTTCTCAGTAGACACACCCACCTCAGGACAGTGTGTGCTACACGCTACAGCTCCTCACGTTTCACGTTAGGCCTACACCCCGGCCCAATGATGGCTGCTGCTTTTCAGCCCGGCAATGGACCCACACGTGTAAATATATCGAACAAATAAACATTCACAGAATAACCGATGTAACAACCGAATAAACAAACAGACTGACCAGTGGCTACTCACGCACAAAATAGCCACATGAACACACAAACAGTCGAATAGCATCCAAGTGATTAACTGCCTAATTACTCAGCCAGGTAACCACGCAACCCTTCAGTCGCTCAAATAATAAAAACATCGAAAAAACAGGTAAAACACTCGTTTGTAAACAGGTAGCAACCCAACAACAAATCCAAAATTACCTTCGCTGACAGTATCTTAATCATTTGCACAGGCCATGATAAGTCATGGCCTGTGCAAATGATTAAGATACTGTCAGTGAAGGTAATGGATGCTGTTCGACTCGTTGTGCGTTCATGTGGCTATTTTGTGCGTGAGTAGCCAATGGTCAGTCTGTTTGTTTATTCGGTTGTTACATCGGTTACTCTGTGAGTGTTTATCGGTCTCGCCAGCCAACAAGGGCAATGTTTACAAGTCAGTTTGTCTTGTGTTTGAACACAACGAACCTGCAGGGCGTATGTTAACCTTATCCACAAATCACAATAAACGACAGTAATGTCCGTAATCTATGTTTTCTAGCATCGACTTGTTGATTACTAATGATAGAATCTGTGATGATATTGATACCTTTTAAAAATCATTCTTGTTAAGCGCCGGTCCCTCCTTAGTTGCAGAGTTACTTCAATAATTGATGGTGAAAATTTGGAATGTCACATTTCGAGTTCATAGGCAAATGGAGATTGTACAATAAAAATGCAAAAAGCTAGAACTTTTAACTTCCATTTACTAGTGTTGTTTCACTAAAATAGTACTCTGCCCTCACTCTAGGTAAAACATAGCCAACCCAAAGGCAAAAACCATCAACATACCTTTACATTCACAAACACCTGAATAACGGAATCAGCGTCACAGCCTCCACCACACTTTGCTTAGTGAAGAAATGGCCTCAGAGCCAGAACGCTGGGAATATATAGGCCTCCCAGCCCTTTCAACAATATCTTTTGAGAAAGTTCTTTGTGGCCTGAGTCACAATTGAACCTCTAGAAGCGTCTGATGAGGCCAGATATGGCTTTGCTGGACTGCTCTTGAACTGATATTCTATCCCCCAGGGCCCGACAAATAACGGGGTCGACCGTCATGTAAGTGGCTGGATCTAGAGGAGTGCAGAGGAATGGATCTAGAGGAGTGCAGAGGAATGTTAAGACAGACCCTTTAGACTCCGTACCTAAGGCAAAATTAAGCATGGGTGCACTCTGTCGCCAACGACTCCCACCTGCGGATATGTACCTTTCTAAAATCTCAAGTCCACCTCAGCAAAGACAACACCAACTACGGCTCCATGGTATCCCAGGCTGTCCCCTTGGCCTATAATTAGTCTTCTAGACCAAGCCATCCAGACCAACCATGGTCAAAGAGAGGCGCAAGGCCTCCTTAGCAAAAGCAATACATTACGATATGGCTGAAGTCCAAGGCTGTCTCGTCTAAACCAGTCTGCCCAGACTAGCCGTAGGCAAATTAAAAGCAATACATTACGATATGGCTGAAGTCCAAGGCTGTCTCGTCTAAACCAGTCTGCCCAGACTAGCCGTAGGCAAATTGTCTGCTGAGTGACCAGCCTCTTAACTGGCATTCCCAACTACCAATTAGGTTACCCCTCACTGTCATCCTGTCCCACCTTTGCGGGATTAACAACTGCGAACTCTCTGTCCTCAAAGGTTGGGCAGAATCATGCCCTTTACATGTGTATGTTTGCAGGCGATCCATCCGATGACTTCCTGAAACCTGTGGCAGACTCAGATGCCTGAAACCCACGCCCTGTTTGTCGCACAAACCACCACCTGCCGACTACAGCTACGTCCAGGTCGAGTCCAGCCCCTCCCGCGACTACCACCTGCCTTGACAACAACAAAACCCTACCTGCCTGAGATCCAGACTTTGGCCTCTCATTCCCCTTATCCCTTAATAAAGGGTTACCGTCTACTAGTATATACCATTCAGGTTGAGCAATTCTTTCCTCACTCAACCATGCCCCCTGCTCCCCCCTGCTCCCCCCCCCCCCCCCCCTCCCAAAACGCCATCTCCTTTGTCTATTTCTTATAGACATCATTATCTTACAATGCCAACGAGCTTTTCAAAGTTTCAAGCCCGTCGGTCGAGTTTCATATCTGCCCTGCCCCCACTTCCATCCTCCCCCCCTCCCCCCACCACTAATTCCCTCTTCCCATAACGAGGAGTCAGCCGTAACGATTATGTACCGTTCATACTAGCCGGAGAGTATGCTTCTCCCTTATAAAATCGCAATGTGTTTGTCAGTCTAGAGGACTAACCACAGAACGAAAACGTGCGCATGAAACTGAGGAAATCCCCCCCCCCCCTTCCTCCTGCACCTTCCCCTTCTCCTTTTATACAAAAAGGTATGCCCTCAACAATGGTCTGTCCTCTAACCGGATAAACATATTCTCGTTCCACAACAAAACGTTTGCCCTCAAAGATTTTGTCACTGAAATTTAGGAAGCCTATTCTTCCCGTGTATAACACGGATATGCCTTCAATGGAAGTGTGTCCTAAAAGATATGGAAGCGTATTCTCTCTCCTCATCCCCGAACATAATCCCCGAAAAAAAGGTTAAACTTCGACGATTACATTCTTTTCAAATTGTGATCACCTATTTACTCCCACCCCTAACCCCCTCCCCATTTCAAACCTGCATTTTAGCGCCTCAGTGTAAGATTAGTTCTAATTCTATTTAATAACGAGTTCGTTTTGTTTTCTTCGACAATGTTTGATAATGTTCTTGATATGATCTAAACTAAATCTGAACTGTAAGGCTTAAATCAACAGGCATTATCGTTTTTTGTTATCAGTTAGATTGACTGGAGGTGTTTCTTTTCACTTCTGAACTATTTTGTGTTAAATAATATGCAACTATTATATTTTTCTATGACGAGTAAAAATATATTTCAGGCACACACTCTTTATACAACAGATACATATCATATTTATTGTGTTTGACAGGCTGATTTACGTGTGTATTTAGTCAGTCAGTGAGTTGGTTTTGTTCCACAAGAGTGCTTCTTGTTCTTTTATCATCAGGATTTCGAACTGCTTTTGTCTTCGTTCATTGCTTTATTATGTGTCAGTGAAAAGGATGTTCAGTGTTGTTCCTATTTTCTTGTTCATCTTTCTTCTTCGTCATGCAAGTATTTTTACACTATATTTTTTTGTCATAAAAGGTGATCACCTCCTCTCTCTCTCTCTCTCTCTCTCTCTCTCTCTCTCTCTCCTCTCTCTCTCTCTCTCTCTCTCTCTCTGTCTCCCTCTCTCTCTCTCTCTCTCTCTCTCTCTACTCTCTCTCTCTCTCTCTCTCTCTCTCTCTCTCTCTCTCTCGTTTAAAAAAAAATCTAAGCGCTTACAGAACTTCTTCACGGGAATTTGGTCGATTCATATATTCATTATCAATGTCCGCAAATTCATCACTACCACTATACAATAAACCGTTATCCAACAAAACTTTGAAGTGCTGAAACCAGTTATCTAAAGGTACATTATTTTTTGTTGTTTCTTTTTCAACAAAATATTAGACATATATGTCTGTCTGTCTGTCTGTATCTGTATGATTTCGTTGCTACATCCAGGATTCTGGCGTCGACGCAACGGGTGGGGTGCGCAGCGAAAAAGTTAGTGGCGTTGGACTTTGGCCACCGCCTGCTTGAAGGCCTCAGTATTACCTGAGTGCACAATACTATTGTCCAGTTGGTTCCACCTGATAATAGTTCTTGGGAAGAATGATTATTTATACTGCTCTGTGCTGCAGTTTGGAACTTTGTAGCACCTGTCGTTGTTTCGTGTGTAGTTCTCCACTGGATTTTTGACTACAAAGTCTGCTCTTCTTGGCGGACGGCGGATGCGTCGGTCAGGTTGTTGAGGCACGAGGAACTGCTCAGGAGGGATTGCTGGCACCAGCCCCTCAACCACCCTGTAAAAGA
This sequence comes from Conus ventricosus, assembly GCA_018398815.1. Lineage (NCBI taxonomy): Eukaryota > Metazoa > Mollusca > Gastropoda > Neogastropoda > Conidae > Conus > Conus ventricosus. Next base: position 65,323,787 of record CM031607.1, on the reverse strand, counting down.
AGGTCAGCCGCAGACTCTCGCGTCGTTCCTGAAGGGTAGGGAGCTCATGTTTCTCCAGGAGGCCCGTTACAAAGCCAGGTTTTCTAGATTTGTAATCTTTTGCAATGAAGCGTACTGCCATTCGCTGTGTACGCTCCAGCTTGTCGATTTCCTGTTTCTCGTAAGGGTCCCAGATGATCGCTCCATACTCCAACAGGGGTCTGACTAAGGCGAGGAAGGCGTTGTGTTTGCAGGCTGTGGGGCAGTGTCTTAGGTTACGACGTAGGAAGCCGAGGTACAATTGGCTTTCTTTGTAATGTAGTTGATGTGGGTTGACCACGAAAGTTCTGCAGAGAATTGAAGACCCAAGTAGGGGTTGGTGGAAACTTGTTTGAGATTTGTGCTTCCGAGGGAGTAGAAGAAGGAGGTTGCAGGGTTCCGCGCCAGGCTCATGACGTAGCATTTCATGGCGTTGAAACGCATGCCCCATCGCTCTGCCCACTGTTCCAGACTCTTCAGGTCCTCTTGGAGGGTGAGGTGGTCACTGAAGTCTTTGATCTCCCTGTAGATGAGGCAGTCATCTGCGAAGAGACGCACTTGGGATTTGACTGCCTCCGGGAGGTCGTTGATATGGCACAGGAACAAGAGTGGGCCTAACACGGTGCCCTGCGGGACCCCAGAGTCCACTGTCGTAGAATCTGATGAGGTACCACCCTCAACCACAACTTGCATGGTGCGTTCCGTAAGGAAGCACTTCAGCCAGGAATGGATGGGGCCAGTGATGCCATAGCTGGACAGCTTATGGAGTAGTATGTCCAAAATTCTTTTTGGTTATTAATTGAAACCAATAACTTGTCTGGTGTATTCCTATTGAATTGTTTTTTCTTCATTTCTAAAAGCTTTTTGTATTCTCCTCTAGCCTTTATATATCTATTACTGTCTTCTTTAGCTTTGTCTCCCCTTACATCATTTCCGGCAACAATATGATGCTGCTTTGATGATCTACGAAATATTCTTAGTAATCTGCGCAGTTGAGTCCTTTTTTTTCGACTGTCCAAATCTAGCTTCATAGTTTTCTTCATGCACGCAGCACACTCTCGAATACATTCATTAAGCGTATCCAGTGCATCATTGATGATGACGTCGATTAGTTCGAGGGTAGCTTGTAATTTATCGTGGACTTCTTCCTTGCATAAATTCCTGTGAAATATACTACTGTATTCATCACACCCACACAAATTTTGTAATTACATGCACACAATCGCTATCTCCAGTCTTATATAAAAAAAATCATGGCAAAAAGCAATGCAGTATTCAATGGGGAAAATGATCAGATTCGAATCGTTCAGCAACATTCAATTCAGACACCTCATTATAAATCGTAAAGATTACTGGACATAATGAAATGATCATTCACACTGCTCCCATTTTCACATGCATAATTATGTATAACAACCTTGCTGGTCGCCATTACATAATCCATTTAATATAATCCGATCCAATGCAGTGCACATATTTAACAAAGATTTACCGTAGCTGTTAACACATTCATCTTCAGAATGCCGGTCACAAATAACCGAATGACTTTTGAATGGAACATTGTCATTATCATAAACAGCACGTGATGGAAAAATATCAGAGATTCTGCTGTTCAGATCACCGCATAAAATGATGTAAACATCTTCCATCTGTATTAACAAATCAGTCAAGCACTCTTAAAGCAGAGCTATTCCTTGACTATAATTGAAGTATGAATACAAAGGAGACCCCTCCGGTGGAACATAAGCACATACATAAAGAACATCATTCAGGCATCCAAACAACCGTTTATCGATGACAAACGCACATGTATTTTCATACTCAATATCTAAATTACACAAGAAAGGAGTAAATTCATCCCTCATAAGACATATAATTCTACTGAACCTGATGTAATAATTGTCGTGTTTTTGAAAACACCTTGTGAAAAAGTTGTTAATTTTTTGGTGAATTTCTTAAATGCATTATTTGAAAGGGGTATTTTTCCAGAAAGCTGGTGTGATTCGGTGACCCATCCGCTTTATAAGAAGGGTAATGTAAATAATACCATTAATTATAGAGGTGTCTCTCTGTCAGATATAAGCAGCAAAGTATTCAGCGCCGTTACTAACCAGACTACAACATTTCAAAAGAGAGGGGGTTACTTATCGCCAAGGACACAGACAAACATAGCACAGGACAAGACGCTGCTGTCTTGTCTTGTGCTATGTTTGTCTGTGTCCTTGGCGGTAACTAACGCCTCTCTGTCGAAAATTTGCTTCATTTTCCGCCATCAGTCACTCTGTTCTGAAACAAAGACTACAAGATAATGTGGAGGAAATTAACATAACCGGTGAATACCAAGCAGGCTTTAACTACACATGGATATTCAACTATCGATCATGTGTTTACTCTCATGGCGCTAATCCAGAAACAGTTTTTAATACCAAGCAGACTTTAAACATGGATATTCAACTATCGATCATGTGTTTACTCTCATGGCTCTAATCCAGAAACAGTTTTCCGTCAATCGCAAATTGTATGTAGCATTTATTGACTTTCAAAAGGCGTTTGATTCAACCAACAGAGATTTATTGTGGCTTGTCCTATTCAAAAACGGGATTACGGGAAGACTCTTTCAATGCGTTAGAAGCTAGTATCATGTTGTCGAAACAAGAACTGGATGTGGTGCAAAACTCACAAATTAAATAAATTGTACTAGACGTGTAAAACAGGGAGACGTCTTCAACCCTATTCTGTTCTATTTATTTATAAACGAGATAACACTAGAAGTAATGAATTACGGAAGACATGGTGCTAGGTTTACTGTAGATTATATGGAAGTGTTTATCTTCTTGTTTGCTGATGATATAGTTTTACTATCTGAAACGATTATTGGTTTGCAGACACAACTAAATAGTTTGAAGACTTCAGCCAACCAGCTGCAATTGAAGGTAAACATGGATAAAAGTAATGTAATGGTTTTTATGAAAGCGGGTCACCTGTCAGCCAGGGAAAGATGGGTATACAATGATATTGCCATGGCAGTAGTTAATGTAAACAAGTATCTTGGAATCTTTTTCTCAACCCGTTTAAGCTTTGTAGCCGCTTGAGGAGATCTTTCTGGAGGAGCAAAGAATCGTTTGTTATATATTTTGAAAAAGCTGCACCTTTTGAATAAAATTCTTCAGTTGAAAAGAAAATGAGGCAGGGAACACTAAACAATAAGAAAGTAGGGTAAGTCTTATTTAAAAAAAAACTAACATAGAGTAACTTTTATTCAAGACTGGCACAGCCATTGAAACTTGAATAAAGTCAGACGAATACAAAGACGAACAATCTAATAGTGGGGGAAAAACATGCGGACGAAAGGCCTAGGAGCAGGCAATACAAATCGATCTGTCTTCAAGAGGGCTTACGATGGTTCCCCTCATGCAGCTAGTGAAGAGTTTTCGTATATATTTTTTTCTTCATCTTCAAACCACCCCCCCCCCCCCCCCCCCCCCCCCCATTCCCCTGCTCTTAAGTTCAAATCTTTACCAAGTCATTACTGCGATGACAAAGGGTTTGTTGGCCTGCGCTTTGTTCTTCCCCACTATTAGATTGTTCGTATTTGTATTCGTCTGACTTTATTCAAGTTTAAAAGACTGTGCCAGTCTTGAATAAAAGTTACTCTATGTTAGGTTTTTCTTATGGGAGCAAGACTTGCCCTACTTGTTTGTTGCCCTACTTGTTATATTTACCCGGTTACACTATATGGATCAGAGCTGTGGGAACTGGACAGAAAAGTAAGAATGCATTGCGAGTCAGTCCACTTAATTGATCTTGAAACGTTTTCGGGGGTGGATGTAAAAAACCTCAAATGACTTAGTGTAAGGAAAAACAAACCGGTATCCACTGTACATAAACGCGGCAATCAGGTGCATTCGTTACTGGTTCAAATTATTACATATGAGCATTGATCGACTACCAAGGAAATCTTGCACTATGTTATACGACTTGGACTCAAAAGGGAAAATAACTGGGTATCAAA
>CM031607.1:65282257-65314757 GCA_018398815.1 Conus ventricosus | reverse complement strand
TTCCCACCCCCTCCCCCCACACAAATATACATCCTCTCTCTCTCTCTCTCTCTCTCTCTCTCTCTCTCTCTCTCTCTCTCTCTTATACATTCTATTGTTTTCCGCCTGCCTCTGGCCCCTTTCCTCTGGATCTTCCCTAGCATGTCGAGATGCTTTTCTCGCTCGATTTTCCGCCTGCACTCACTGTTCTCATTCCCATTCTTCTGATTGCCCTTAATTTTGTAGAAATAGACTTTGTGCAGAAGTAGTTTATTTCAACGGGTCTGTGTCTAATGTAAAAATAGTGTATCAGGCTTTGCACTGTACAATCATTTTTCTGGCCCCTCTCATTCCTCCCTTTTCATCCCCCTACCCTGTCCCATCCATGTTGCAAAATTACTTACCGTTACTGGACATACGCATACTGACGTTTATCAATAGCGGTGTAAATTTAGAAAATAACGGTTTTTAACAGTCAATGTTAAGTTTTGGTTCATAAAATTTGCATAACATTGTCCAGCGCTTAAAACTGTACGTGCATACGGAATGTTATCAAGAACGGTGAAAATTTAGAAATTCAGAAAATAACGGTTTTTAACGGTCAATGTTAAGTTTCAGATCTTGAAAATTGTATATCATTGTTTAGCGTTCAAAACTGCACATGTATATCGAATTTCTTCAAGAAAACTGTAAATTAATAAAATAACGTTTTTAATGGTCAATTTCAAATTTCGGTTCGTAAAAGTTGTATATCATTTTTCAGCATTTAAAACTGCACATGTATACCGAATTTCATCAAGAACAGCCTAAATTTGGAAAATAACGGTTTTTAACGGTCAAATTTAATTGTCAAAATGACTATCTAATGCCCTATGTTACCCACTGGATGTTCCTGTAGGCTTATGTCAAGTTTGGTGGCGATCCGATGACTCTCGTGGCCGCCAACCTCCGAAGATGGGCGCTCCCCGATGTTCCGATGTTTAACAGTCCGAACAGTCAATAGTCCGACGCTTTCTGTCCCGACGTAGCGATTGTCAACACTCATTCTCACTATCGATACTTCGGAATTTCGAAACAATAATATGTTTCAACAGTCGAAGCGTTTATCAGACACTCCCGATGAAAAAAATTTTCCGACGTGTCAATAGTCCAAAAGTTGATAAACACGTTTAAAAGGTGTTTTTTTCCTTGTTGTATATAGTTGTGGTCACTGTTGCTGCTTGGGTTATTGAAAAGCAGAGCTGACCACTCAGACTGTTCCATATCTTTTTATCTCCCTTGCATCCTTGAATGGATCCTCAAGCATAGGCTCAAAGATTGTCCCCTACATTTTATACTGTTTGAATAATGCTTTTAGTTTTTTAGCAACTTTTTTCCTCTCCGGCTCCACACTTTCGTTTTGTTCCATTTACTACCCTTCGCTGGCTGCTTTGAGGGTACTGTTGGATTCTTTTTTGAACACTTGGTAGTGAGATCACCACGGAATTATGGACTGTGGTGTGTCTCTATTTGACACCTAGAGCACAGACACAATCAGCCGTGTCTAAGTGATGAGTCCGATCCAGCGGACGAAAGGTCTAGGAGCAGGCAATACAAATGAATGTGCCTTTGAGAGGAATTACGAGGGTTCCCTCAGGCAGCTAGTGAAGGGTTTCTCATATTTTATAATATATTCCCCCATTTACTTCATCTTCAATTTTTTTTTTAATTTTTTTCTTTTAAAGTTCTAATCTTTGCCAAGTCATTTCTATAACGATGGTAAAAATTGTTAACCTGCACTTGTTTTCCCCCACTACGTAATTGTTCAGCATTTTATATATATATATATATATATATGTGTGTGTGTGTGTGTGTGTGTGTGCGTGCGTGTGTGTTGTGAGATATATGTGCGCGCTAGCATCTGTTTGCCAGTCTCTCTCCCCGCTCTCTCTCTCTCTCTCTCTCTCTCGTGTCTAATATCATCTGACGATGAAAAGACATTAAACAAACCTCTGAACTGAACTGATCTCTCTCTCTCCACACACACACACACTCGCACACATTTTTTTTTTTATTTAAAGAAATCGGGTAAATAAAAACGTGGCCCTTTAAACAAGCACACTAATAAGGAGAAGCTGGTATCCTCTTCGCCATTTGTTCCTCTTTAGTTTCTCTAGTTATTCCTCTTTAGTTTTGTTAATGTTTCTTATTGATTGTTACTCAAGTACATAGCTTGGTTGGTTGGATTTTAATCAGCTTAGAAGTGCTATGCTTTGTATTTTGATCATGATGCGGGAAACAATCGCGGGTGTTTTGTTTTATTTTTTAGTTTCATACTATGCAAGTCAACACAACATTTATGAGTTTCATTTTATCTTTTTTTCCCAGGTGCACGGCACAGTTCGGCATTGTGTGTGTGTGTGTGTGTGTGTGTGTGTGTGTGTGTGTGTGTGTGTGTGTGTGTGTGTGTGTGCGCGTGCGCGCTAGATCGATCTAGAGATAGGAATGAAAAGCACAATGAGGTCACGAGTTTCTTGACTAGATTCGAAGAATACAATTTAATCCAGTGTAGTGGTTCTTCGTTGAGTAAAAGGGTAAGATTTTGAACAACACAACAACAACAAAAACATGCACGCACGCGCAAACACACACACACGCGGGTGTTCGTGATTGCACTTGCTTGAGTCGTGAGTGCGCGCGTGCACAGACAGACAGACAAAACACTCACACACACACATTCTCACATATGCACACACACACACGCGCACACACACGCACGCACGCATGCGCGCAAGCTCGCGCGCGCATGTACAAGCGCTTGCCTACACACAAACACTCCCATGCACACCCGTACCGACACACACGCACGGGCACACTCCCCCCTCTCCCCCCACACACGCACACCAACTCATCCGCCCGCCCATCCATTCATCCATACAAACCTACATATATACCTTCGTACATACATACATACATACATACATACACGCATACATACATACATACATACATACATACATACATACATACACGCATACACACATACATACATACATACATGCATACGTATACACACACATATATACATACATGCATACATACTTACACGCATACACACACACATACATACATACATACATACATATATACCTACATACATACATACATACATACATACATGCATACATACATACATGCATACATACATACATACATACACACATACATACACACATACATACATACACACATACATAATTATATGCATACATATATACATACATACACGCTTACGTACATACATACATACATTCGGAGAGACAGAGAGAGAGAGAGAGAGAGAGAGAGAGAGAGTCTCATAACTGTTAAAATGTACAATGGGGGCGACAATTCGTGCCGGCCAGGGCGGCATGAGTTGTCGCCCGACAGAGTCGATTTGACATAACGCCATTTCCGGCACGGATTGTCGCCAGCGACAATCCGTACTGGGGCGACAATCCATGCCGTAAAAGGCGAGCTTACGTGTGCCAGTGCCTTTCGGAATATCGACACGTCGAACTTATGCTACGTCGGATTTATATTTTTTGTAAATCAACTTTTCGGACTATCGAATCATCGTACTTATAACGCCTCGGACAAAACATTTCTCGGACTATTGCTTCGTCGCACTAATGCACCACTTTTTCGGACTATCGCTACGTCGGACTTTCGGCCTTCGGACTGTTGATACATCGGACACTGAACGTCGGAACATAAGATCGGGGTTTAAACAGTTTTTATAGGGCTTGGTGTTTTTAACGGTTTTTAACTGTTATAAATAACGTTTCTTAACTTCCAAATAACGATAAACAGTAAACAAGTGGGGTATGTTTTGCTCCCATAAGGAAACCTAACACAGAGTAACTTTTATTCAAGACTGGCACAGCCTTTTAAACTTGAATAAAGTCAGACAAATACATAAACGAACAATCAAATAGTGGGGAAAAAACAAGCGCAGGCCAACAACTGAACTGTCTGGCAAAGATTTGGACTTGAGGGAGGGGAGAGGGGAGTTTGAAGATGGAGAAACTGGGAAAATGAAATTTTTTAAAAATAAAAAAAAATAAAAAAGTTACAGATATGAAAACTCTTCACCAGCTGCATAAGGGAACTATCGCAATCCCTTTTGAAGGCAGATATATTTGTATTGCCTGCTCCGAGGCCTTTCGCCCGCTGGATCGGGACTCATCATGGAGACACGGCTGGTTGTGTCTGCGCTCTCGGCGTCAAATAGAGACACACCACAGTCCATAATACTGTGGTGTTCTCACCACCATGTGTGCAAAAAGAATCCAATAGCACCCCAGAGCAGCCAGCAAGAGTAGTAAATGCAACCAAACGAAAGTGTGGGATGAAAAAAAGTTGCTGAAAACTAAAGACATATCAAATCATATAAAATGTAGGGGACAGTCTTTTGAGCCTACCCTGATGATCCACCCAAAGATTCAAGGGAGATCAAAAGACAAACACACAGAACGTACAGAACAAATTACAATAACCTCATTTAATCCAAGCAAAATCGGAAAAGAAATGAGTTAGGGAACAGTAAACGATAAAACAGTAAACAAGTGGGGTATGTATTGCTCCCATAAGAAACCTAACACATAGTAACTTTTATTCAATACTGCACAGCCCTTTTAAACTTGAATAAAGTCAGACAAATACATAGACGAACAATCAAATAGTGGGGGAAAAACAAGCGCAGCCAACAACTAAACTGTCTGGCTAAGATTGTGGGGGCCGGGAGGGAGGAGAGGGAGTTTGAAGATGAGAAATCCTGGAAACTGGAAATTTTTAAAAATAAATAATAAAAAAAAGTTACAGATATGAAAATCTTCACCAGCTGCATAAGGGAACTATCGCAATCCCTTTTGAAGGCAGATATATTTGTATGCCCTGCTCCGAGGCCTTCGCCCGCTGGATCGGACTCATCAGGGAGACACTCAGGTTTTCTGCGCTCCCGCGTCCAAATAGAGACCACACCACAGTCCATAAAACTGTTGGTGTTCTCACCACCATGGGTCAAAAAAGAATCCATATAGCACCCCCCAGAGCACCAGCGAAGAGTAGTAAATGCAACCAAACGAAAATGTGGGGGAAAAAAAGTTTGCTGTAAAACTAAAGACATTAGCAAAGAGAGAAACAGGAAAAGGGGCATTCTAACTCACCCTAGCCCACACTAGGTCGGGCTAGGGCGACCTAGAATGCCCTTTCCTTTCTCTGACAAGTAAGACGTTCATTAACCAAAATAACGACCTACAAACAACATACTGTGCAGGTTATCCGTTTTTTCACCAACTGAATTTACTACTAATTTACTAAAGTTTTCATAGAGTAGACGTAGGGAAAGTACCGGGCTGAACACGACCCATAAGTAACGTAGGGAATAGCAGTAGGGGCTGAACGCGCCCATATACACGTTGCGTACTAGCTATCCGATTACTTCGCGTGTGGTAATTACAGCGGGGAGTTCGTCAGCAGAGAGAGAGGTCGAGCCAAAAGCCCGTTAAGGTCAAGTTGCCCTCCCAATGGGGGGTGTGAAGGATTGCTTATGTGGGTTTTAAATAATATTTCTATTTAGACACGGAGGAGAAGCTTAGTCTTTGGACCATAGACATACTGCGAATGCGCACACCCACAACACATGACTGCGCACACATGCGCTCGCAAGCCACACACAACACACCACACAACACAAACACACCACACACACCACACACAACATCACACCACACACACAGGCACACAGGCACAACACTATTTATTCTGCAAACAAACAGTCAAATCCAACAAATCATACTACTGCCACACCTCCCTCCACTCACCCACTCCCTTCCGCCCAGCTGCCCGATTACAACATATGACATCAGCTTTCTAAAACCCTTCACTCCGTTCCCACGTCTGAACTTGGAAGAGGTCGCATCTCTTTCAAGTACTGTCACACGTCATGGCGCGGTGTCAACGACCCTGCTCTGCCGCGTCACGGCGCTCACATGACTAGGTTAACCACACAATCTTTCACTGACAGCGACAAGCACGACGTTTTTAACTGAGCTGTGGTGTGTTATCTAATAACTGTTTTAACACCCGAAGAAACAGAAATGTGTATCTTAAAAGGTTTGGTTGGTTTTACGGAAATGAAAACGTTGAAGGCAATATTGTTGACAAGATACAGCCATTTATACGTAGTAAGCTATCGATGAGAAGGTTCCTTATCTAGAAAAAATTGCGCTGCCTTGTTGAAAAGCGGCCAATCCGAAGACAAAACAATTCATCACGCGATACTGGGACTGTGGCGGTAAGACGCTGTTTTATTCAGTGAAAAAAGGTGTTTGTAAGGCCTGCTTACAACTGTCGACCAAAAAATCAATAAAGCACACCTGGCGGCGCTTAGCGAATGTCTAGACTGTCACGTGTCACACCCACTTTGTGGCCGCCACGTCATCACAGACCGGTATTGTATTGTCATTTTTACTAGGCGGCGTTGGCTGTGAAGGTGATTTTGTGATGTATGAGAAAATATTTTACCGTTTTGTGCAGTGTTTGTTTTGTTTATATAACAATTGATCATGGCAGAACAAAGACATGGAAGAATCTAAGCTGACAATACTTGACGACATAATTGAGTACCAAGCATCAATTTCTTTAGATGCGTTTGGATGAGTTGAGATCGGCCAGGCCATCATTAAGAAAGTAAACAATAAGACAGTTTTCCAAAGAGCAGGAAGTCTACAACAATGTGTTTTAAACTTTTGCAAAATGGGTTGCTTTAGAACATACCTTCAAGTTCTTTTCACAAATTGCTCCAGGGGAGGGCCCAACAGTCTGAGTCCACTATTTTAATGTTATTTTTTAACTTTTTAAACAGCGCGCTGGTGACCTACCGTTTTTGAGTGGAACCATAATTTTAGGAAGAAGAAGAAGAAGACAAGAAAAAGACAGTGGCGCGCAAACTCAAAACATGGGGATGAGTGGATTAGAGCAATGTAGGGATATTCTCTCATATTCTCGCAAACAAGAGAGATTGCTCGATTGTTTGAAACCATATCTAAAATGTTATTCCAACCGTCGTCTAACTTTCATAGAGTCTACTCTATGAGGAAGGATTTGTATTTAAAGTTTTCAAGCAGTGAGGGAGATTAGAAATTATTGGACTACTCCGTAACAAGAAACCAATGCAAACTCAAACCACTCCTCTCAAAGTCCGCAGCAGTGAAGAGAACTAGATCCGCTCCCACCCTAGAGCGCAAAGGTCACAGTGGCAAGCCGCTTCCAGCGCTCCACCCTAGAGCGGTCAAAGGTCACAGTGACAAGCCTTTGAGAGATCCAGCGCTCCACCCTAAGCGGTCAAAGGTTACAGTGGCAAGCCGTTTTTAGCGCTCAACCCTATAGCGGTCAAAGGTCACAGTAGCAAGCCGTTTTTCCACCGCACACCCTAGAGACGCTCAAAAGGTTACAGTGCAAGCCTATGAAAGATCCAGCGCTTTACCCTAGAGCGGTTCAAAAGGTTATCAGCATGAGAAAATCAACTTTTTTTGCTGCCATCGTCGCTTTGCTGTCTACGCTTCACTCACATCCAAAGGCTTCTATACATACGTCTTGTGCACCAAGTGAGTTACACATGACAAATAATAAAGCTCTGTGTCACCACACACACTCCCACCCCCAAATTCGCCCCAAGTTCTTAATTAAGTTTTTTATTAAGTCACCCCACGTACTAATAAAAACATAATTAAAGAACTTAAAATAAGATTTTAATAAGTTACAACAGTTCTTCATAAGTTTGTGATTAAGTTCTAGAATACGTAACCTCAAGATCATAAACTAAGTCAATCCTCTAAGTACAACCAAGTTCTTAATCAAGTTATCTATAAATATTAAAAACAATCTTATGTTTTATAACTTAAATAGTAAATGTCTAATATAGTACACACACGCCACAAAAAACGCGTCATCGCTGAGAATATCTTGCTCGGCGTTCTCTTGCGCCAGATCGGTTCAGCATAGATCTTAATGAAGTACTTACATCCCTAATCAATTCGCATAGATTACATTCTGGTCTATGGAAATGTCTTTTATTAACCCTCCCTGTCTTTATTTATTGACATCCTCATTTATAATACGCCATGATCTATTTTTATTAAAAAAATTTAAATAATTCTTAAAAAATTATTCATCTGAAAAGGACCAATGATCTTTTTTTTTTTTTAGTTAATTGGCGTGCTGGCGTGCTGTTGTTTTATTTTGAGCGGTTCAGATTTTTTTTGGGGTGCTTTGTTTTTGGCTGCCATATGTTTTATTATTTAATTATAACAAAAAAGTAATAACCCCGCCCCCCACAGCAGCAAGGGCGCCAACAAAGGCAGACAGTTTTTAAGTTCAATATCCATGAAGACTTGGTGCAGTAGGCCTTGATCACATGATTTTTTATAGCCGGCATGAATCAACTTTCAGGGCGTAGCGGTGTTATGTAATTCATTATGATTTATAATTCTGTAACATTAATTTTTTTTGTCTTTTCCACTCTGCTTAATTTTCTTCCTGCTTTAACACGCCCAGGATGAGATTGCTTTTCAACTGTCTCCACTCAGATTCAGTGTTTTCATGCTGATTTTCTGGCTTGGTTACATTTCTCCAACGATTCAGATGTTATCTGATATCTGCTGATTTTCTGGCTCGGTCAGTTGAAGGGAAATAAAATCTATATATTAAAAGTTATTAATCCCATGATAATGGCGATAACAATGGTTCCAAATCTATAGTATAAATCACATCCTAGAGACTCTAATGACTTTGTTAAAACGGATCTTGCGTTCAATCATACGTAACGATCTTTTTTTGGTTTTTTTTTTTTTCCGATCAATGGGAGCAAAACTACTGACAAGTTTTAGTGTAGCACACTAAGAACCTTTGTTTGCCCCACACTTTTCACCAATCAAGACCCCGCAGCTGCGCTCATACCTGTTTATGATACTTTAAAAATGACTTGCGGTCGACAATCTGTTGAATCGTTCAAAGCTGAATTCCAGTTCCGATGAACTGTTTTGGTTTTCCACACTGCCGCCAAAGAAAACAACCACTCCTTTTGGGCATAACAGCATGCATCAACATGGTCATTCATAAGTTCAGGAAGGTATTAGGCTGCCTTTGTAGCAGTAGTAGATCATCACTGTACATGTTTTTATTAAATAAAATAATTTAATTTCTAAAAGGAGCACCGAAAAAACTGTTGCTAACCTTGTATACCATTCAGCTGCTGTTTTTGGAGGTCTAATTGTAGGAATACTCAATGCTGTAAAGCTATGTTAAAATTAAAACCAGCAATCTTGGCAAACTATACTTTGAGAGAATCACAGCAAGCTGATTGCTATTAATGCAGCTTCGTTTGGCCACGAAATGATTTTCTAGTCAAGCAAGAATAATTTCCAGACTATATAAATATGTAAGAAAAAAATTACATTATAAAAATGGCTTACACTCGTAATGATGAAAGGCGCGCCGTGGTTAAATGCGCTTGCTTTAAGTGAAGTAATTACGATTTATAAACTGCGAGATGAAGGCGCGAGAAAAATACATAAACACAGCGGTGGACAACTAGCCGCAGCACAAGATCGCTATGAAAAAGCAGAGAATGGAGGCATTTGATTTTTATTAATAACACACTGGAAAATACAGGGGCATGCACTTACACATTAAAGATGTTGATCAAGCAATAAAACAATATTATCTTGTAACAGGCAAACCAACGAGACATTGCCCCCACCAAAATTCAGTGACTTTTATCAATCCATTCAAAAAACAAAAGTTGCAAGAAATCGGTTTTATGTCCTATGTATGACCGTTGTGTAATTTTGTTGCGCAAATATTGGCTGAGGAAAAAAAATGAACAAAATCATTATCGCCAAAAGGATAATTGGAAGGCCATCACAGCAATTAAAAAAGCTAAGCCAAGCAGCGGGAGTCATGAACAAACAGCACAAGAATGGTTTTTCGAAACAAGCGATAATGGCAAATTTATTTACCTGCGCCCAAACCGAATAACAGAGACCACACTTTGTGAATACAATACCGAACGACACCCATCAAATGGATTCTTCCTATAATTACCCTCTGAAACGATTAGACGAAAAAGATTTAAGTACTCACATACAGTCATTGACAAAGCTGCAAGATAACAAAGATGCGGAACCATTAACACAAAAGATTGCTTCTGCTGTTGCTGTTGCCTACAGCTGATATACCAGCGAGGGCCCGCAAACTTACCCTCGCATGAATCAAGTTGATGATGGAAAAGAGATTTAAGGGCCAAGTTGAATCAATTATTGTTAAAACAAAGAGTTACCATAAAAGAGGCATTCCCCCCGGATTCACAGAACACACAGCTATAGTTGAAACTTTACACATTAGCTGAAAGACTATTTATTCCTACCAGTATCACAGAGAGCTGATTGACAATTCACGCAACACAGAATGGTCAGAAGACTGCCTCTCAGTTTTGCGCGCAATAATAATGAATAATTTAAAGTATACTAAAACCAGTACAAGCAATAAAAAGAAAAACAATAAATGTTGGTTGAAGTAGCGTCTTCAATCCGGCATACATTATCCGTTTGGTTTAAAAGTAAGGTACCTTTATTACCAGGAGAAGCAGAAGGTACACTCGCATTAGGGCAACCGATTCCGTTTGGAGTGTTGATCCATATAAATAAAAATAATGTAAAAATGAAATTCCGCCCGTGTAATATTTTACGAGAACTACATAACAACAAAACAACCAGCTCCTCAAAGATCCTTTTGTGAAAGAAAACTGCAGATAATCCCCCAGACACAGTTTCCTCCGCTTAATTAATTTACGTAAAATATATTTGATTTAAAATGGAAGCTCAGAAGGAAATGCATCAACGAAACAAGAATGGTAAAGGAAGAGACCTTGAAAATGATACGGGAATCATTCCATGCGTGGTAATGCAAATAAAAGAAACATTCGGATTAATCATGCATGCTAAATCATCCAGATCACCTACAACTCAAACCGCCAATTGGAAAAAGAATAACTTGGAAATAAAAAAAAAATTCGAACCGTCAGCAAAACATGAGAAAATCGATTTTAATGAATTGGATGAAGCTATGATTGATCTTATAACAACAGTTTGATGAAAAATATAAACCCCCCCCTGTTTATGCTGTCTCTCCAGTCCCGAATGCATATGAAAACTTCGGATTAACAAACACACGTTTAGTGTTTTGTCTATCTAATGACTTTTTTGTTACAACAGTTTGTTGATCACATGTAGATTAGAACGTATTTTTACGTTAGTCATGATGAGCAAGTCTTAATGCCAAACAATGCTTCTTTGTAGTTTGTCATGAGATATGTTTGACTGCACAACAACTGCGGAGAAATTTCCCATTTGCTTTCCTTAATGATTATTCCCTTGCTCAATACTGTACAAATTCGACCTACACCGAATAAACTCCTTAATCACCCTCCGATAATTCATCCTTCCATCTTTCCTAAAACTTCTTGTTAGTAATTGAAAGAAAAGGCGAGTCATTAGGTAATCAGATGTATCATACCCTCGCCGCATGACCTTTAGCCACTTCGGTTTTCCATGTCTTATAGATGTCTTCAGTAGGGATATCTAAAACAAAACTATCTGTAATCTGTTAAAGTACCACTGGACTCAGATACAGGGCTTAAAGTAGTCCTGAAAGCAAACACAAACAGTAAAAGCTTTGAATAATTCTAAACTAAAACCAATAAATACAGGATTTGTCCAATTTGACTATCTTTTTTTTCATTATTATGCCAAAAAGGTGATCATAGAACTTTTCAGAAGTCCTGATAATTAGTTTTGAAGTTAGCTTAATTGCTTCGTTCTCTTTGGTGACTAATCTGACATCTTGCGCTTGTGCGGATTTCTACCATAGTCTTTCCAACAGCGTTAGTTCCATCAGCTTGAAAAAGTCCTTTTTTGAAGCATCCTGCGGATATGTTTCTGAGATTCATTGTTATCTCTCATGATGTAAAAAGGATTTCAGAACTGATCTTGATCAAAAGCAATTATGCGATACTGCTGTCCAACTTCAAACCATGTCTTCAATAAAATTGTAGAAGTCTGTAATGACACGACATCCTTTTTTATGCAACGAAGATTAGGCACAAGTTTTAGCGGCTCACTTGATTCATCTTTAGACTTTCTGCGCTAATGGAAAGTCATTATGCGACATGGATTCATGAGGATATTCCTAAGTCAACTTCTAAGAATTAAAACACCGCCTTCTGATCAGGCGTTAATCTGCTCAACCACTTAATGGCTTTTTGAATATTATTTTGTACCTGTGTACTTTTAAAGTTGCGTATGGAGTGAGATAGCGCATTGCCAACCATACAGATTGTTTGCAACAAAATACATGAGAATAGTAGACCCGTTTACTCGGATCATCAGTCGTGTCCAAGTATTTGATGTTTGCTTTATACAGTAATGATGCGACGCCATACTAATTCCCTCCACAGCAATCCGTTTTCATCAATCATCTGAACATTGGTAAATCAGACAAATAAATCAATCTGTACTCCAGTAAACTTTAAGAAAGCAACCCAACTCATCCCGTGCGCAAAATGTAATGGCCGCGTGATCCAGCTGTAATGTTTCATGCAGTCTTTCTGTAAATTTCTTCAAAAATATCCGCCAACAAACATGTATTGCCATTAAGTAGGAGTCATGATAAGTCTCCCATCGTTTTACAATCTAACATCTGCCACGCATCTTGAGCATGCCTGTAAATCAAATCACTGATGACCTATCCACTGAGACTAGAAAAGAACGCGCCCTTAGGAGGAAGTGTATCTTCTCAAACCTATTCCCAACTGTTTCATTACGCATAAGGTAAACGCCCTTTCTAACAAGAGTTTGAGTCAAAATAAACCTTCTTAATGGGCCAGGGACATTAAGGACATATCCAGTGACTCTAATGAACCACATGTGTTTGCATAAGTCATAAAAAGACCTGTTATTTAGATTAAATCGACATGTACTTTCTGATTGACTTGTGCAATGCCTGACACCCTGAAGGCATCGTCCACTGCTTACATAAAGATGAGATTCGAACCCTCGCAAGTAAATAAAGAAGATGGGCAGCATCATGACTTAGGAACCAACTTTAGTTGAAAAGCAATTATCTGTGGTTGCTGCACCTCTTGAACTTCCACTCATGTGAACATGGACTCTTACTGATGATACTCTGCGTCTGATGAAGACCTAAACCACAAAATCCAACATTGAGTGGCAGCGTCCATACTGTCTAGGTCTCAGGCTCATCATGAATTCAATAAGTTTAGATTAATAGAACAGTCAATACGCACTTTCTGCATGCGTTCTAAGAAGTAAATCTGCAGCATTTGGCCCCCTATATAATACTGGCTTTGAATAACGCCATCCGACCTGACCCATCTGAAGGCAAAATGTCAAATCAGAATGATGTACACATTAATACGTTTTCGAAGTTGTTGTGGCGCGGCACCTATCATAAGGACAGATTCGCGATTCAAAAGTCTGCGTAAGACAACATATGGAGAATTTTGCATCCGATTCCAGTTCTAAAACAAACTTATATCCGGGTGGGGGCGTATTAGTTCTGGATACGTCAACTGGCCGATACAATTTTCTTATGTTCGTGCTAGCTGCTGAACAGATGGAAATCCCATGTAAACATTATCAGCAGAATTCTTGTATTGCTATTTTTTTTTCTAGTATAACTCAATAATCTACTCATTGTTCGTATCAATGTTAATGCGGTAGCCCCGTTGGTGAAAGCATCAGTAGTAAGAACAACATGATTTTTGTCTGGTTCGCCCTTTGTATGGAACTGTTCTTGGACACTTTAATTGGCACCAAATTTTGTTTCCTCATCCATGTGTATACATTAACATTATTGGTTGTTTTTGTTCTCTTCAAACTGATCAATTTGGTCTACCTAAACAGGAAAGGACACTCCTCAAAAGTTAAGATCATATGGATGTCAGGGTGGATAGTTAGACCCACTCCTCTGCTTTTTTTTGTTTTTGCCGATATAATGCAGCCTTGCGAGAACACACCACATAAAACATTTGTCGTCTGAAATCTTAGTATGAACTGCCTTTTTTTTGTAACTAATGCTGGAAGGTAGTGAATAAGCCTTTAACCAACAATCGGCGCATACTTAGACTGTTTTAATCTGATCTCTAGGACCATTCGCCCCTCTGACCAACCAGAGCCTCTCATTTGGCTTCTTCATCGGCAGCGTCAAACTGTGCAAGCAGATCGTCTGCCCAACCGGTGTAAAGTCATTACCGAGAAAGAATAGTCCTGTTGTTTAGTCAAGACCCGACATCTAGAATTTCTTCATTATTGTTACATAGTCTATTAAAAACAGCTAACATACTTAACTGCGGTCTATTGTTAGTTTACTTGGAACTTGATAAATAGGCATGAACAACGTCATGCCTGTACGTTTTTGTTAGGATCAATGACATCTAGATCAATAGCAATCAGTGGCCTGATAAACGCTCTCACTCAAGCATTCCATCAAACAATCGTCCCGTCCTTCAAAATCTTATCCATGCTGAGTTCTTTCTAACTCAAAAATTATTTAAATTAAAAAAAAATAATTAATAGAATCAATATCACGGTCTTTATGTGCTTGGACTCATAAACTAAAGTATAAAACACCTTCGATGTTGTTTACTGGTGAGTTGTTGTTTAGAACAGAGTTTAATGATTCCGTTTACTTATTTTAAGCATTCCTTTTTTTATCTGCTTGGGCGTCTGGCTGCTTTGAGAAAAATTGTCCTCGCACTTTCCTTAGAAGATCAAACTTTTGTCTTTGAAGTCATCAAAATCGACCTGAAACCGATTAAATTACTTCATCCGTGATGTTTTGATCAACAAGCGCTTTATTAGTCCATTTAACGAACTACTTAGCCGTAAAATAGTTGAACCATAGCTGTGTCTTTTTGAGATTAATTTTAATTTTTTGCCAGCCGCACATTACAGCTAATGAACACAGACCGAGAGCTAAAGACAAACCCCCTAGAGGTAAAGCGCAGCGGGTGCGCCTATGTCCCGTTGCAAGAGGCCTACACTTGTTCCGTCCGATGCGCACTTATAGTTGATGCTCCGTATAAACATATGTAACAGCAATTAAAGCAGCAGAAACCTTCAGTTTGGTTTGCTGTTTTGAAAGGTCTTGCACTAGTACTTGCTTCATCTTAGCGTATGTTTGTTAATCTAAAGGATTATGTTAGGGGATTCTACAATCTCTTCTTTGGCCGCGCTGTAGGCAACATTGTTGGATAAACTTAAACAGTACATGCATTTTATAAAATAAAAAAAATTTAGTATGTATATCTTTAATCTGTTATTTTCAATATTCAGCTGGCCATCAAATATTTAAAACAAATGTACATTAAGCGTTTTATCGGCTTCTTCTTCTTTATCAATTTGAATGTTTATTACGACTCTCACAGTTCTCCCGCTTCCAATGCAACTGATAACCTCTGTAACCTTAGTCAATCCAAAAACCGTATTTCCGTTGTTAAATAATCATCAAGTCAAACATTGTGTAGGTGCAGATCTTTAGACCAAGGTCTACTAGATTGTCATTTCTAACACCTCCCTGCCTCCAAACAGTTTTCTTATTCATCAAAATGCTGATATGGGTTTAAGCCCGCAAGGTAGCGTAGATTTGGTATGACTACCCTCAATCGAACATTGTACTTATCGTTATTTTAGGATTAAAAAACTTATCACTTCCTCTTATGAACCGGTTCTTCATCTTCGCACGCAATAAAAACCTTTAAGCGATCTTGCCTGCGACACTAAAACTAAAATTCCAAATAGCGACTGCCCTGCTCTGGATATGTTGTATGATGAAATCACTCATTCGTAATAATAGCTAATTATGACTGATATGTTGCTCAATCAGCCTTGCTAAATTAGGGTTGCTAACAACGTCAAAACTCTAACGAGATGGTCAAAATGCTGTACTTTGCTTACGTGGTCAGATGATCTGATAACGACGTTTGTATTCATTAAAAGTTTAGTTCATGTGACAATCTTTTTTAATGCATCCTTGAAAGTATGGCGCATGCGCTTTAACAACTCAAAATCAAGAATGAAAAACGATTTCATACTCAAATTTTCAGCTACAGCCTTTATGCTGCTTTAGCATCTGCCGACATGCGGCGCCTATCTAAGTTTTAGTGCATCTTTCATTTTTCGATACTTGAAACGCAAGATCATACCTTTCATTCCCGATTCCCGGTTATAGCCATAGATCAGAAAAGTTAAAAATAATGTCTGCATTGATGTAAAGAACAAATTTCTGCCCCCTCAGTTTTGTAGAAATTTTCTAACTGATTGCCCCGTCCCAATTCTGGACAACTGTCTGTGTGTGTCTGTTGTTTTTGAAGCGAGTACTATATTAGAAAGTAAGGACGCGCAGAGCCAGGCACAAACACATTCATCCGCTCCTCAGGTCTGAAATTTGACATGTAAGACTTTGATCTGCATCAATAGTAGATGGAATATTTGGAACAGTAATATTCCGCTTATTTTCCCTCCCGCCAAAGGGCTTTTTCAAGGCTCGTATGCGGGTCAAGAATCGAGGAGCCATATGCTTGTGACATTTTTTTTATAAAACAAAAAAAAAAAGTTAATTATTAAAGAAACATGGTCAGGCATTGAAGAAGTAAGATAATGATGTTTTAGATCCTGGAGACTAACATGAGTGAAATGACTCCTTTGGTACAACATCGCACGGAGCTTCTCTTTGCGGCGTGCATTAACAAAAGTAAGGTTAGATCAATATACCAAAGTTTCGGCCAAGAACCTCCCGAATTTAAAGACCCTAATGATTATGAAGTAAAGATGACCATTGTTTGTGAGGAGCGACCAAGGACAACATGTTCAGCATACATCTGAAACAACCCTCATCAAATTTTTTTAAAAAAGAGTACATTAGACACAGGCTCAGGTGAAGCGACAAAATCGCCTGGCATTACTAACCACAATTAGAAAGGTATGAAGTTGCTAAACATTCAAACACACTGCAGGAACTCCCAACAGATAACCAATGCAAAACATGGAACTTAAAGAATTAAATCAATCGCAGAGGAAATAAAAAATTTCCAATAGAGGCAAAACCAGTTTTTCAGAAGAAACAGCCTAAAGCACTATACACGACTCATCCGCTTACCCATGCGAGAAATTAGCAGCCCTTGATCATCTTTAAGAACCATTAGAGGCGTATTAACAAACAATTAGCAAAACCAGGTTAAGAAATAGATAGCATATAAAAAAGAAAAAAGAAAAACTCTTTGAGGCTGATTACGCCAACTAGGGTCTGATATTAAAGAAAGAATAATTCCAAAGACTAAAAGATCTTTGAACAGAAAGACAGCAAACTAAAGCGTTTTTCTACTAACCGAGAACAATTACAAAACTCAAGTTAGCAGAATAAAAGAGAAACAATCCAAATAAATTTATATGAAGACACCCAACGCTAGCAGAAAGAATAATACACATTTTTAGAGAGCAAGGAGTCACATTAGCAAGCGTTATAACGGCCATATGCGATTTGCAATAAGTACACTGGGTGGTTGGCCATTTACAGGCGCAGTGGATCAAGCCCAGTGCCTCCACCACCATCGGCCTCCATCGCCGCCCTGATAAATCATGGTAAAAAAACAGCTTGATCATCTAGCGGATTTATTAAAAAAAAATTAGCCGGTAAAAGCTATAGACCTCTTACCAGGTATATAGGGGGTTAGTAGCCCTGGCTTTGTCTACAGCAAGCAAAGTAATTTGGGCATTATGGCGCGAGCACTTATGGGCATTAGTTCACTTAATAGTTGGGGATAATATTTAGTAAAATAAAGACCGAGAATCCTAGGCCAGTTAATCCAAGAACAAGCGCTTGTCTTTTTCATATTCATGGTCATCGTGAACAGAGTCCGCGAGCATTGCTGAGTCTTCAACGGTCCTATCGCTTGGGCCACGGTGATTGGATTACTTATATCTTTGGTGTCATCTAGTTTTTTACTGCTTGCAATATAACTCCTGGCTCAGAATTTTAAATTCGTATGTTTTTCCGGACCTTCTGTTATTCAATGCCTAGCCACAAGGATATTCATTATTGAGTTTATATTGTGCCTATCTGGATCGAGGTCAGAAGGCAAGAATGGTCTAAAACCAGTGCGCAACAGCAAGACCAACTTCGATCTTGCCGTATTGTAAAACATTTTGGTACCTTTATATACTCGAAGGTAAATCACTGTAGAATTAATGGCGTCCCTCAAAATTTGCCCAAGTACGATTTTGTGCGTCAAAACCAGTAGAAGGATCTGTTATGTTCGATCTTGTTTTGCTTGCGAGCGCTAGCAAACACCAAACGTAAGTACGAACAGAGACGTTTATTTCGTTATATTCCTGCTTATGTTAGGCCCTTAGAAGTTGTCTAAGATAAAATGATGTCCAAAGCTGTTTTATGCTCTTGCTCTATGGACCCTAGGTGAACCCCTGTGCCTGAAGAGAAAGATGTGTAAGGAGATTACGATCATAGTTATATTTTCTGTGCACGCCCCAAAATAAGGTGTCCCTAAGCCATGATTGCGGTCCAACTTTTGTCTAAAGTCTGTCTTGATGTTAATATATACTTCGTACAGATTCTTTTCAAAACCTTCATGTTCTATTCCTGTGCTTGAATGGAGAAACGTTTGTCATTAAGGTAATTGCGCATGCATTCAGTCAAAATACGTTCTGAAGTGTAATAAAAAAGTCAATCTTACACTGACCTCACCAAAGGATCAGGATGATATAAGTGATCAGCATACGACACTCCACACTCCAGTTGTTTTGCAAACAAAACACAGCAAAGTTAACTGTATCTGATAAAACAGCAACGATGACTGAACCACAACATTTGCGATGTAGTCTTTTTTAACAGGGGGGTTAAGATATCTCTTTAATGGAGTACTTACCTTTTTATGAAGGTGTCAGTCTGGGTCACAGAACTGTCGAGGGGGTCAGTTTGTTTATAATTTTTAAGACTGTAGTGCGGCCCAACAAAATTTTGCATCCAGTATATAGAATGCACTCATTTTTAATTTGTTTAAAAAATGTATGTAACAATAACAACTCAAGACCGCCCTTCGTTTTTCTAACAAGCAATTAATAACGAAATTGCGGAACAAACTGTCGCGCTCCATGAAATATTCTACAAAGACGTATGGTTTAATATAAGCAAAGTCCAAGAGAATAATAAGATTAAAAAAAGTTTAATAATAGAGGCCAATTAGTTAGCCAAGTAAACCATACCTGAATGGTTATTACGGGTTTTGCTCGCTTAAAAGAAGCCATGAGTAACTTCGACCTTGCTCTCAAACTTAACAATGCGAATTGAAAACAATGTTGACCTTCAAACTGAAGAAGAAGAAGTAGGTACTATTTTGATAAAAGAGCTAGCTAAAATGTTAGGTCATTACAACTGCCAATCGGGCCCTTCAAAGTTTTAGAGTTTACGGTCAAATAACAACTACTTATGAGGGAGAAAATCCGCACGAACTTTGCATAACATTCATTACATCGTATGTTCAATTTGGATGAGCTGAGGCAACAGAAGAAAACTTATATGATGGAAGGCCCCTCAACTGTTTAAAGAGCTCTCCGTCAGGGAAAGCTGCATAATGCGATTATGAAATTATACAATTCCCTATTTTTACAGTTAAAAAGATAATTTGTGGGAGTACGGAGTATCATTTAATATAAAAAAACAAAGACAAAAGCGGAAAGTTGTGAAATGTGATAACCTCACATATTCTGGAATAAAAAAAAACGTTTACTAAAAATAATTTCCGCTTGGCCCAGAAGAATCAGAGTTACAATACGCCTGTAAGGTTATAACCTTAGAATTAAAAGACCTTGGGCAGATGTTGCGGACTTTGACAGAACGGTTAGATAGAGGCGCTTTGTATGGTTTTGAGTACACAAAAGATGTGTTTATAATCGCAAAGAGGTTGGCGACAGCAAAAAAGTTTCCTAAAGCTAGAACCACTTCGCAATCTAGAGGCAAATAATTTGGCCCAGTAATGAATAAAAAAATAGTTCGAAAACCTGACCCTAAATGCACTTAAGAAACCAAATTTAGAAATGGAAATTAAAATTTGAATTCATAAAAAGCCATTTTACATATTTTAGCCGACAAAAAAGGTTTCAGAAAAGCATTCAACTCAGCCGCTTTACAAGTATGACATATGCCTGGGACGAACAATAGTCTGAAAGAAATTTGAAATAACGCCGTAAGGTAAAAAACAGTACATCCCCACAAAAAAGAAACAGTTGTAAAAAAAGCTTCAACAAAATTACAGTTCTTTCCAAGCTGAAAATTAGGAGACACGTTCACAATGATATTTGAAATTTCTGTCTTTAAAGATGTGGAAGTGATGGGGTTGTGGGTTAGTGACGTCCTTAAAAAAGTAATAATATAGCTGCATAACTTAGACGTTAAACGCCTTAACTTACCATCGTCGTTCTCACAATGGTGAGGAAATAAGATCAAAACAAAAAGCAACAAAATCAAATGTTGATTTAAATAGAAACAAATCTTACA
Organism: Conus ventricosus; assembly: GCA_018398815.1. Classification (NCBI taxonomy): domain Eukaryota; kingdom Metazoa; phylum Mollusca; class Gastropoda; order Neogastropoda; family Conidae; genus Conus; species Conus ventricosus. Next base: position 65,294,111 of record CM031607.1, on the reverse strand, counting down.
GAACTGAATTTGATAAATCTAACAACATTTAGGCCTCATAGGGTTTTATATACTGAATCAAGTTTTGAACGGAGAGTAGATAAAAATAATAACTGGATTGAATAAATTCTGTTATAAAACTATGAGCAGTTAAACTTTATGATAAAATCCCCCTCATTGTTCAATGAATAGTGCAGTCCGACAGTTGTGGAAACAATATTGTCCTAGCTTTTACAAACAGTTTAACGCTATAATTTGACATATGTAATTTTTCCTGTCCACACTAAAAAAGGAACAAAGCATATCATGATAGAAGTTTATATGACAGACAATGACTGTATATACGTTAACCTAGCACTAAACTGAGTGAGTGTTTAGAATACTTTTATAAATGTTGAAGGAACTCAGGACCCCTTGTATGTATAGATGACTTTTCGCGGCCAGAGAAAATATATAGTTAAAGAAGAGAAACACTTTGTCAAAGCTGGCTTTCAGCGGAAGACATGATGGGATAAGTGTGTGGATTTTTATGCCAGAAATATAAACTCGGTTTTAAAAGACTTTAGAGGAACAGTTAAAGACTGTAGTGGTTAATTCCACATGAAAGACGAGACTCAATTGAAGAATGTTTGCGCGAAAAGATGGTAAATTGAAAACGATCAAGAAAAACAAGGATAAACAAACTAACAATCTTGAAAAGTTTAGTAATAAGTATTGTAAAAACGGATAACCCAACACAGATAAGTCTGTTTGTGAATAATCTTTTATTTTTGGTTATTGAAGTCTTACTTGTCAAGAACAAGAAAAGGGCATTCAAGGTCGCCCCAGCCCGAAACTAGGGAGGGCTAGGTGGAGTTTAGATGCCCCTTTCCTGTTCTCTGCAAATAATATAAAAATGTAGGGGAAAAGTCCCTTTGACCTACGCCTGAGGATCCACCCAAAGATGCAAGGGAGAACAAAGACAAACACACACAGACGGACAGAAACAAATACAACTAACCTCAATTTAATCAAAGCAAAATCGGAAATGAAATGAGTAGGGAACATTAAACGATAAACATGTAAAACAAGTGGGGTATGTTTTGCTCCCATAAGGAAACCTAACACAGAGTAACTTATTATTCAAGACTGGCACAGCCTTTTAACAACTTGAATAAAGTCAGACAAATACATAGACGAACAATCAAATAGTGGGGGAAAAACAAGCGCAGGCCAACCAACTGAACTGTCTGCAAAGATTTGGGACTTGAGGGAGGAGAGTGGAGATTGAAGATGAGAAACTGGAAAATGAAAGTTTAAAAAAAAAAAAAAAAAAAAAAAAGTTACAGATATGAAAACTCTTCACCAGCTGCATAAGGGAACTATCGCAATCCCTTTTGAAGGCAGATATATTTGTATTGCCTGCTCCGAGGCCTTTCGCCCGCTGGATCGGGACTCATCAGGGAGACACGGCTGGTTGTGTCTGCGCTCCCGGCGTCAAATAGAGACCACCACAGTCCATAATACTGTGGTGTTCTCACCACCATGGTGCAAAAAAGAATCCAATAGCACCCCCAGAGCAGCCAGCGAAGAGTAGTAAATGCAACCAAACGAAAGTGTGGGGAGGAAAAAAAGTTGCTGTAAAACTAAAGACATTATGCAAATAATATAAAATGTAGGGGACAGTCTTTGAGCCTACGCCTGAGGATCCACCCAAAGATGCAAGGGAGATCAAAAGACAAACACACAGACGGACAGAAACAAATACAAATAACCTCAATTTAATCAAAGCAAAATCGGAAATGAAATGAGGTAGGGAACAGTAAACGATAAACAGTAAACAAGTGGGGTATGTTTTGCTCCCATAAGGAAACCTAACACAGAGTAACTTTTATTCAAGACTGGCACAGCCTTTTAAACTTGAATAAAGTCAGACAAATACATAGACGAACAATCAAATAGTGGGGGAAAAACAAGCGCAGGCCAACAACTGAACTGTCTGGCAAAGATTTGGACTTGAGGGGAGGGGAGAGGGGAGTTTGAAGATGGAGAAACTGGGAAAATGAAATTTTTTAAAAATAAAAAATAAAAAAAAAAGTTACAGATATGAAAACTCTTCACCAGCTGCATAAGGGAACTATCGCAATCCCTTTTGAAGGCAGATATATTTGTATTGCCTGCTCCGAGGCCTTTCGCCCGCTGGATCGGGACTCATGTCTGGTGAAGAGTTTTCATATCTGTAACTTTTTTATTTTTTTTTTTATTTTTAAAAAAATTTCATTTTCCCAGTTTCTCCATCTTCAAACTCCCCTCTCCCCTCCCCTCAAGTCCAAATCTTTGCCAGACAGTTCAGTTGTTGGCCTGCGCTTGTTTTTCCCCCACTATTTGATTGTTCGTCTATGTATTTTTCTGACTTTATTCAAGTTTAAAAGGCTGTGCCAGTCTTGAATAAAAGTTACTCTGTGTTAGGTTTCCTTATGGGAGCAAAACATACCCACTTGTTTACTGTTTATATTTTACTGTTCCCTACCTCATTTCATTTCCGATTTTGCTTTGATTAAATTGAGGTTATTTGTATTTGTTTCTGTCCGTCTGTGTGTTTGTCTTTTGATCTCCCTTGCATCTTTGTGGGATCCTCAGGCGTAGGCTCAAAGACTGTCCCCTACATTTTATATTATTTGCATAATGTCTTTAGTTTTACAGCAACTTTTTTTCCTCCCCACGCTTTCGTTTGGTTGCATTTACTACTCTTCGCTGGCTGCTCTGGGGTGCTATTGGATTCTTTTTTGCACCCATGGTGGTGAGAACACCACAGTATTATGGACTGTGGTGTGTCTCTATTTGACGCCGGGAGCGCAGACACAACCAGCCGTGTCTCCCTGATGAGTCCCGATCCAGCGGGCGAAAGGCCTCGGAGCAGGCAATACAAATATATCTGCCTTCAAAAGGGATTGCGATAGTTCCCTTATGCAGCTGGTGAAGAGTTTTCATATCTGTAACTTTTTTTTTTTTTTTAATTTTTAAAAAATTTCATTTTCCCAGTTTCTCCATCTTCAAACTCCCCTCTCCCCTCCCCTCAAGTCCAAATCTTTGCCAGACAGTTCAGTTTTTTGGCCTGCGCTTGTTTTTCCCCCACTATTTGATTGTTCGTCTATGTATTTGTCTGACTTTATTCAAGTTTAAAAGGCTGTGCCAGTCTTGAATAAAAGTTACTCTGTGTTAGGTTTCCTTATGGGAGCAAAACATACCCCACTTGTTTACTGTTTATCGTTTACTGTTCCCTACCTCATTTCATTTCCGATTTTGCTTTGATTAAATTTAGGTTATTTGTATTTGTTTCTGTCCGTCTGTGTGTTTGTCTTTGATCTCCCTTGCATCTTTGGGTGGATCCTCAGGCGTAGGCTCAAAGACTGTCCCCTACATTTTATATTATTTGCATAATGTCTTTAGTTTTACAGCAACTTTTTTCCTCCCCACACTTCGTTTGGTTGCATTACTACTCTTCGCTGGCTGCTCTGGGGGGGCATTGGATTCTTTTTTGCACCCATGGTGGTGAGAACACCACAGTATTATGGACTGTGGTGTGTCTCTATTTGACGCCGGGAGCGCAGACACAACCAGCCGTGTCTCCCCGATGAGTCCCGATCCAGCGGGCGAAAGGCCTCGGAGCAGGCAATACAAATATATCTGCCTTCAAAAGGGGTTGCGATAGTTCCCTTATGCAGCTGGTGAAGAGTTTTCATATCTGTAACTTTTTTTTTTTTTTTTTTTTAAATTTCATTTTCCCAGTTTCTCCATCTTCAAACTCCCCTCTCCCCTCCCCTCAAGTCCAAATCTTTGCCAGACAGTTCAGTTGTTGGCCTGCGCTTGTTTTCCCCCACTATTTGATTGTTCGTCTATGTATTTGTCTGACTTTATTCAAGTTTAAAAGCTGTGCCAGTCTTGAATAAAAGTTACTCTGTGTTAGGTTTCCTTATGGGAGCAAAACATACCCCACTTGTTTACTGTTTTATCGTTTACTGTTCCCTACCTCATTTCATTTCCGATTTTGCTTTGATTAAATTGAGGTTATTTGTATTTGTTTCTGTCCGTCTGTGTGTTTGTCTTTTGATCCCCCTTTGCATCTTTGGGTGGATCCTCAGGCGTAGGCTCAAAGACTGTCCCCTACATTTTATATTATTTGCATAATGTCTTTAGTTTTACAGCAACTTTTTTTCCTCCCCACACTTTCGTTTGGTTGCATTTACTACTCTTCGCTGGCTGCTCGGGGGGTGCTATTGGATTCTTTTTTGCACCCATGGTGGTGAGAACACCACAGTATTATGGACTGTGGTGTGTCTCTATTTGACGCCGGGAGCGCAGACACAACCAGCCGTGTCTCCCTGATGAGTCCCGATCCAGCGGGCGAAAGGCCTCGGAGCAGGCAATACAAATATATCTGCCTTCAAAAGGGATTGCGATAGTTCCCTTATGCAGCTGGTGAAGAGTTTTTCATATCTGTAACTTTTTTTTTTTTTTTTTTAAATTTCATTTTCCCAGTTTCTCCATCTTCAAACTCCCCTCTCCCCTCCCCTCAAGTCCAAATCTTTGCCAGACAGTTCAGTTGTTGGCCTGCGCTTGTTTTTCCCCCACTATTTGATTGTTCGTCTATGTATTTGTCTGACTTTATTCAAGTTTTAAAAGGCTGTGCCAGTCTTGAATAAAAGTTACTCTGTGTTAGGTTTCCTTATGGGAGCAAACAATACCCACTGTTTACTGTTTATCGTTTTCTGTTCCCTATCTCATTTCATTTCCGATTTTGCTTTGATTAAATTGAGGTTATTTGTATTTGTTTCTGTCCGTCTGTGTGTTTGTCTTTTGATCTCCCTTGCATCTTTGGGTGGATCCTCAGGCGTAGACTCAAAGACTGTCCCCTACATTTTATATTATTTGCATAATGTCTTTAGTTTTAGAGCAACTTTTTTCCTCCCCACACTTTCGTTTGGTTGCATTTACTACTCTTCGCTGGCTGCTCTGGGGGTGCTATTGGATTCTTTTTGCACCCATGGTGGTGAGAACACCACAGTATTATGGACTGTGGTGTGCCCTCTATTTGACGCCGGGAGCGCAGACACAACCAGCCGTGTCCCCTGATGAGTCCCGATCCAGCGGGCGAAAGGCCTCGGAGCAGGCAATACAAATATATCTGCCTTCAAAAGGGATTGCTATAGTTCCCTATGCAGCTGGTGAAGAGTTTTCATATCTGTAATTTTTTTTTTTTTTTTTTTTTTTTAAATTTCATTTTCCCAGTTTTTTCCATCTTCAAACTCCCCTTCCCCTCCCCTCAAGTCCAAATCTTTGCCAGACAGTTCAGTTGTTGGCCTGCGCTTGTTTTTCCCCACTATTGATTTCGTCTATGTATTTGTCTGACTTTATTCAAGTTTAAAAGGCTGAGCCAGTCTTGAATAAAAGTTACTCTGTGTTAGGTTTCCTTATGGGAGCAAAACATCCCCCACTTGTTTACTGTTTATCGTTTACTGTTCCCTACCTCATTTCATTTCCGATTTTCCAAATAACGGTTCTAATTTTAGAGAAGTAGCCCTGTACCTGTGCAATGTCAGAACGGCCATTTGATGAAAAGCAGAGGAAAAAGATGTCTTTGAAACCGTTATTACAGTTCTTTTAACGGTTTTTTAACGGTTTTATTATTTTAGAGATTAGCCAAAACCATCCTCGGGTCACAACAGACGTACCTGCTAAATTTCAAGAAGATCGAGTTTTAAACAATTTCTTTTATAGGGTTTGGTGTTTTTACGGTTTTTAACTGTTATAAATAACGTTTCTTAACTGCCAAATAACGGTTCTAATTTTAGAGAAGTAGTCCTGTACCTGTGCAATGTCACAACCGCTATTTGAAGAAAAGCAGAGGAAAAATATGTCTTTGAAACCGTTATAACAGCTTTTTAACGGTTTGTAACGGTTTTATTTTTTTAGAGATTAGCCCAAAACCATCCTCGGGTCACAACAGACGTACCTGCTAAATTTTATTACAATCGGTTGAGCCGTTTTTAGTCTATAGCGTACACACACACACAAACACACACACACACACCACACACACACACACACACACATCACACACACACACACACACACACACACACACACACAGAATTTGCCATTTATATATTTTATATATATATATATAATATATATATATATATAATATATATATATATATATAATATATATATATATATATATATATATATACAATGAACTAATGAATTCCAAGGATCAGTACCGAGCACCATTCCAGCAACTTACAGAGCAGCTTGGTGTTGCAATGACTGCAAGAAATATTCAATTATCTACCACTGCAGATATGAATGCTTGTTTCCCCCTATTTCTTCAATCTAAGACATAAGAGCAAGCTTTGTTTATAATTGAATATATATATATATATATATATAATATATATATATATATATATATATATATATATATATATATATATATATATATATTATATATATATATATATGTGTGTGTGTGTGTGTGTGTGTGTGTGTGTGTGGTGTGTGTGGTGTGTGTGGTGTGTGTTTTGTGCTAAAACGAACTTTTTTCTGTTTTACAAAGTGCGTGAATTACTTTATGATAATCGTAACACAAACCGTAACACGTATATCAGTATATTATCAGTATTTCCTTACGAGCTGGATTGTTTGCTATGTTTGCTTATTGGCTGTCCCCGCTGTCCCTTCAACACTAACAGCAATTTATGTTCGTGTTTCTGATGTCGTTGTTGTGCTTGAACAGCCCACATATAGAGAAGTGGGTTAAGCGCTGAATTAAATGGTAACACGAACACAATTATAAGGTCATATATTTTAGTGAACTGTACAATGCCACAAGAATTTGTCATCGTGATCAGTCCGAGAACAATCCAACAAACAGCATCAGTGACAGCCACTTTTCTCATCACATGCACTTCAGAATACACTGATCGCAGTGCAGGGGTGAGAGCTATCCTATATTTAGGCATTCTTCTAAAAATCACGGCTTGACCAGTCACAGACATCAAACAGAAAATGAAGTTTACGGTCACGATAACGTTAAACCATCTGGAACGATGATGAGAATTGTTTTCATGAAATGATGTAAGACGACATAAACCAGACTGCTCAGAGAGGCCCCAGTCAGAGGGACCTCTCAGAAGTGGAACTACTGCTAACAAGATTCCAACAGTCCATACCCTGTACAGACTGTGGAAGTGAAACAAGTACTGCATCTCCATAAAACCCTAGGGAAGCAAAAGAGAACGGTGTGGTGTGAAGTGATGAACCAGATGATAGACACTGATACCGCACTTGACGCGCAGAAAAGAAACCCTGCTACTTTGCAAGCTAAACTGCTAGTCCACGACTTTTCCATGTGGACGTAGTTTCCGTGATAGAAACGGTCTGCTGCAAAAGCAATGCTTACGTGTGCCCCCATGCAAGTATCGGCCAACTGCAAATGCACTACTGTTAACAAGAAAGTATTTCCAAAGACATTACTGAATGCTAAGGAAGTCAAAATGCACAACACATTTCCCAGCATTGAAGAGACCATGTTCAGCCCAAACAAAGCCTGGTAGAGTTGACCGGGTAGTAAACGGGTACATGACGGGAGTACAATACTGGGAGCAGTACATTTACTTGTAGAGGGGGGAGTATATTCTTGCAACACAATCTGTAGTTTGACGAAACAATGTATTCTAACTCAGATGACAACGAAAACAGATCAAAAGGAAAACTGGTGATGGTATTCCCCGTGATGTCCAGCTTCTTAAGATGTGGCATGCCTTTAAAACCTGTAGGTCCAATGGTTTCAATCCCACACTGTGACATATTTAAAAATGTCAACTTTGGAAAATGTACAGATAGTCTGTTGAAAAGGAAATCCATCTCTGCACTCGATACGTCCAATTGTCTTAGTGCATGAAAAATACACTTACTTACATTACTCGCTATTCCGCTGATTGGGTTGTGTTGCAGACTAATACTTCTTAAGTTAAGCAGCTGAAGGAAAACTTCCAGATCGATAGATTTCAAGTAGTTATTGTCAAGAGCTATATACTGTAAGTTTGTCATGCTCATCCGAGAAATGTTATGAAGGGAACACTGAGACAGAATCAAATGAACGAGGTATGTATTTCTGATGAAATCAACCAATGTCATTCCTGAACCAGTTGCATCGACGTATCTTAAGTGAGGGAAGTGGTCATAAGGAAACGGTTTGTGACACAAGAAAGTATTACCTTGACACAGACAGGGGTCAGGACAGGTCATGTCACACAACATTTCATCATCTCGCTGTGGACACTGACCCCAGCCATCACAGAGGTGATGCCCATGCAAACAGACTCTCGAAGATCGACATCGGTAGAAACCAGGACACGTCATCGTCCCACAGTCTTGTTCGTCTTCTCCATACACACAGTCAGAAATTCCATTGCATCGAGTGTAGACAGGCAGGCAATACATCCACTCTGTTCTGCATTGATAATGACTGTGAGGGCAAGAGCCATCACCTGTCATCACCTGCTGAGTGAAGTAGCCAGTCCCATCCAGACTGATATAATACCGTTGTTCAGTGTCTTCTGTCCAGCCCTGAGCCAGGTAGGATTGATCCTCAACGCATTCAGACTCGTCACTGTCGTCCAGGCAGTCTGTATGTTGGTTACAACGCTGAGTGAGGAATACACATTGACCACTGGCGCACTGGAAACCAGTGCAGGAGGGATGCTCACAGAAGGACTCATCACTTCCATCTGGGCAATCCTCTCTAAAGTCACACAGTAGAGTGTGATGCACTGTTGTGAGATCATCGTCACATCCAAATGTATACGCTATCCCGCTGTCAACGGCAAAGATGTCGGTATGATTGGAACCATCTGTGTTCATGAAAGTGCACATTTTTAAATCACTTGCTTTGAAATAACGCCCGTGATCACACGTTAGAAATACGTGTGTGACATGACCGTCTGCCACAGCACGCAGATGATGCCGAGAATATGTCTCCATTAACGTGGGTGAGTAAAACTGATCCAGTAGCACAGGGGGATGAACATTATCATGTGAATATAAACGTACTTCACACACTAAAGTCATTACATCGTATGCTGGGCACCAAATTAATCCTGATATAACTTGACAAATTTGTGCTGATCTCGAAGGAACGTAATCGCGTCTGACGTCTGTGTCTATATGATTCAAGTTATATATCACAGTGTTATCTGACCATGCACGAAACTTGCTGTATGCAAATGCAATAGATTGCCAGCCAGTTCTGAAACCAAGAATCACATGATAACTACGATGGTTTTCAAAAATATGAAGAAAATCTTCATATTCCTTTCTGTTTTTCAGTGAAGCTACGCTGCCATTCCTTTTCTGGCAGTCATACCCTGATAATGTGATCGGAAGATCCAAGTCCACAGTGGTCAACATGAAACACTTGTTTGTGGAGGCCACCAAACCCTGGCAGACAGAACTGCTGAAAGGACAGTGTTCTGTTTCATCCCGTCCATCTTCACACTCTGACATAAAGTTACAGTCCAGATGATGCTGAATACTAGAATAATAACTTACAGAACAGTTGAATGAACCACTGGGCAACATTACGTCTTGTTCAATCACAGACAGTGTGGATAGACGTATTTTCAGGCCACTGTGAAAAAAACAGCTATACTCAAAACTGACTTCAAGAGATGATGCATAAACTATGTTGGCTGAGATTGGACGCTCAAAGCACACGCGTTCAAGAATTTCATCAGTTGAATTTTGTTTGGTATATACTAATTTTATTGCGTATGTTGTAGATGCAGGACAGACCAATGCAGGTGTGAAATAGTGAATGCTGATTATGAATGCTGCTCCAGGGGGCACTTTCCACTCTCTACTGACATACCTTCTATGATTTTTAATTAGTGGGACAATGAGATATTGTGAATGCTCCGTTGCGTTTTTCACGATCACCTGATGATTTTGGATTGTTTCAATACACACTTTTATCAATGGACTGTTGACGTGCTTTATAAGGATTTTGTCATCAGTGGAGTGAACGACTACTTCTTTCAGCGTGTGACGATTACATATTATGCGCAGGTACGTTCTTCCAGTGGGACTACCAAAAATACTTCTCCAGCGCCCGATGTCACACCAGTATCCAGGTCGTTCGACAACCGCACGCGCATAACCCGAGGATGCCTGTATAAAGAGTTTGCAGAAAGTGTAGAACTGGTCACATATACCGTACACCACGCCCTGGTGTGCAGTATGTTGTGGCAAGTTGTTCTCACAGTCCGACACATTGACCTTTTGCATTATGTTCCTTGAATTGTTTTTGTATATGAGGTAATCAACACCTGGACAAACATTGCTGATGTTCAGCGGACCACCTCTGGTGCCGATGTCGCTGTTCTTCAAAATCAGCTGACGTGTCACTGTGTTTGTACAGACTTACTTTAGTCACACACGCACACACACACACACGCGCGCGCGCGCACACACACACACACACACACACACACACACACACACACACACACACACACACACGCACGCACGCGCGCGCGCGCACGCACGCACGCACGCACGCACGCACGCACGCACGCACGCACACACACACACACACACACACACTCACTCACTCACACACACACATACGCGCGCGCGCGCGCGCAAGCACGCACGCACGCACACACACATACACACGCTCACTAATACGCGCGCGTTCCTTACACACCCATGTCTAAGTGTAAAAAGATGTCAGTATTACATGACTCCATGAGAAAAAAAAAAAAAGCTCTAATGCATCACTTACTGATTTGCTTAGAAACAAACTCATTTACTACTCGCTTACTTACTTACCTGTTCACGTACTTCCTCACTTACTTGCTTGCTTAGCTTGCTTGCTTTCTTACCTCAGTCCCAATGAGGCATGGGCCATCGACAATGAAAACAAAATTCACTGGTCAGTGCTCAGGTTTGAGCCGTCCTCTCGGCCTTTATCCAATGTATCCCTTTCTCTTCAGCTCTGCCTCCGTGTCTCTTCCCCAGCTGTTTCTAAGTCCCCCTCTTCCTTCTCACCTCCAGTTTTCAGGTCAGAACCTGAAGGGTAATGTTGGACACTGGTTTCCTGAAGGTGCGTCATCTCCAACCCCCCCCCCCCCCCCCGCCCACACACACACACACCGCGCGCGCGCGCGCGCGCGCACGCACGCACGCACGCACGCACGCACGCACGCACGCACGCACGCACGCACGCACGCACACACACACACACACACACACACACACACACACACACCAAACACTAATTCGTCTTCTCAGCTTCGCTCTATAGCGCCTTTACGCTTCTCCTTTTTCTGTCCTTAATTTCTCTCTTATAACACTTTTTTTCTCTTTCTTCTGTCTCTGGCTTTTCTCATCTTGCATCATGTCAGAGACCGTGTTTATATTTTTTCATAAACACAGCAGTCCATCAAGTCTCACTTCAGTGTTAGATTCAAATGGAAATGACATACGTTGGTATTACCCCAGTTTTCATGGACACTAATAGACATCATTTTGAAGGAAAGGTCTTGGCATTAACAACCATGGTGTCATTACTATGCTGGCATTTCTTCCTAACATTTTGGCCTCGTGTTTACACCGTGGTTGAGACTAACCAGGAGGCTTCCCTTTTCATGTCGCTCTGTTATCATGGTAAGGAAAGCCATTATAACACGGGCCAAAATCACCTTGTAATGCCGCCCTGTTATCATGATACAGAGAAACATTATAGCACATTGTGTTGAACAGGAGTGAAAATAATAGTTAACAGTAGAAAACAACCGACATGAAGTACTCTTCAGGCCGATCGCTCGTGT
>CM031607.1:65267257-65277257 GCA_018398815.1 Conus ventricosus | reverse complement strand
CACGTGCAAAAACCAATGCATTGCAGAGCATTTTACTGACTGGAATGCCCCTAAAAGCAGCCCAACGTGCATAATTCTTCATAACACAAAAATGCCTCCAAGACGCAAGCTGTCTGATTTTGACCGGACCCGGGCGATTGCATGGCTGCAGGATCGAGTTGGCGTTCGAGAAGTGGACAGAAGACTACAAGTGTCCCACTCCGTCATCTTTCGGCTGAGAGAACGTTTTCAAGCCACTGGAACTGTCAATGAGAGACCCCGTCCAGGCCAGCCAAAGAAGACCACTGCAAGAGATGACAGGTTCATCCGCAGACATGCTCTTCGGACCAGGACCACCACCTCCAACCCCCATCAGGCGTCGGCTCCAAGCTGCCACTAACACAGCAGTGTGTGAGATGACCATAAGGCGGCGCCTCAATGCTGCCAACCTTCAAGCAAGGAGCCCAGTCCAGAAACCAAAACTGACTGCGGCCCACCGGGCACGTCGCCTGGCCTGGTGCACAGCTCATCGAACATGGACTCGGGCTCAGTGGCGGATGGTGCTTTTTACCGATGAGTCCAAGTTCCAGTTGAAGCCACGAGATGGACGCATTCGGGTGTGGCGGCGTCCCAGGGAGCAGCTGGCAGATGACGTCATCCAGGAGGTGGTCGCTTTTGGTGGTGGCTCCGTCGTGGTATGGGGGGACATCAGCAGTCACCACAAGACTCCCCTGTACCATGTGGATGGCAACCTGAACGGCCAACGCTACCTGCAGGAGATTTTACGGCCTTTGGTTGTCCCAGCACTCCAGCAGATTGGGGCTCAGGCTGTGTTCATGGACGATAATGCCACCCCACATCGTTGTCGAGCCGTGAACACTTTTGTGGTGCAAGCTGGCATCACCAGGATGCCATGGCCGGCAAACAGCCCGGACATGAACCCTATTGAGAACATCTGGGGCGAGCTTGGGAGGAGAGTTCAAGAAAATCACCCTGTTCCGGCAAATCGACAGGAGCTGCTGCACTACCTGCAGCGGGAGTGGGCAAACCTCCCCCAGGCACTCATTACAAGAACAGTCAACACCATGAGGCAGCGCTGTGTGGATTGTGTGGCAACACGAGGGGGGCACACTCGGTTTTGATCAGACTGTAAAGAAACACTCTTTCTGTGAATGTCATTTTGGGGGGTAGTCTCATTCAGGCTCCCCTGTCTAATCAGAAAGAATGATTTTTTCGATGAAAGTGACAAAATGTTGTTCACTGATAATGAATTAAACATTTATAAAGTTTCTGTCGTTTGTCGGTTTTTCTTTCTATGTTTTGTGAGACTGTGTATAAGTGGTCCTTAATTAAAGTTCGACCCTGTAGGTACAGAAGCCATTGACCACAAGACCAAATTTGTAAACTATGTAAAATTGCTGCCGAAAGCAAAATGCACTTCTTATTATGCTGCCCATTTTACAGCAGCATGAGAGAGAAGTTCATTGCTTAAACGTTCTCTCATAATTCCAAATGGTTTTCGTTTATCTCTCTTGTTGGCCTCAACGAACAGTAATAAAGTTAGACAATTAGCACTTCATATTTATCAAGCGTTTAAAAAGAGGCAGATTTCTATAACGTGAATGTATATTCATGTATGTGTATGTAATGATGTTTATATGTATTTGTTTTTGTTCCCCTCTTCCAAAGAGAGCCTTACCCATATGGAATAAAGATTCATTTCATTTCATTTCTCTCTGTCTCTGTCTCTCTCTCCCCCCTCTCTCTCTCTTTATATATATATATATATATATATATATATATATTATATATATTATATATATATATATATATATAATGCGTGCGTGCGTGCGTGCGTGCGTGCGTGCGTGTATGTGTGTGTGTGTGTGTGTGTGTGTGCGCGCGTGTGTGCCTCACCCAACTGACATGAAGCGAGCCTGTTATAGCAACCCTCGACTGGTTCTGTGGAACGTCATCTCTTTCTGTAATTTCGTGATCCAGCAAGTTTTTTTTTAGCTGCGTAATATACTTACACTGCCTCTCCTCAAAGCACTATCCTGGTACCTGTCCTTTTCATTCTCTAGATAAATGATAGTACTGTCATGACACTGTTTCCATTATAATACATCCTGAAGATTCCGCTGTTCATGATCTAACTCTATGTACTGTGTGCGGGTGAATGCATTTGCACTCCAGTGCCTAGATCCCAGTGCAAAGATGATCTGGAAAATATGCATTCATTTGGGGGGATTATGTCCAACGCACACACTTTTTTTATTCACAAGTGGGACAGTTGACTTACTGTGTGAGGAATAGTATTCAGAGGCAGTCATTGATAATAGGTTAAATGTTTGCTAAGGACACGTATCTATTCATTACAAATGCCAGTCTGGAATCAACTGCCTGCAAAAAGCCATACACACTGCGGTCAACGGGGCAGTACTGCAGGAATTTTACAAGCGGGTCAGTCTTTTTCCTTTCTTTTCTAGTTGCAACTTAACTGTATAAAGCAGAAATATGTTTAACTGATCTGTGAGGTTTAGTAGCAAGTTAGAAGAAATGTAACAGGATGGTCTGAATATGATCTTTTAGTGCGAACGGAAAGGCACGAGTGAATATAAGTGACAGTAGTCATGGTCTCCGCATCTGTTGAGAAATTTTGCCCTTGGAGACGCTACTGGACCCCACATTCACGATCTCAGAACTAGGAACAGGTTTATCTTTATGCCTGTTCCTACACTGAAAAGTGAGAGCGCGCGTGCCTAACTGTTGGTTTGTTGATATTCTGATCAAAATAGACTCTAATCAGCCGGCCAGTTTTGAAATCTGGACATGATATGTGAGTTTTGGTTGGTGTTGGATTTCTTTATGCATGTGTGATTCTTCCTCCCACCCCCCTCCCTTTTGTCCCGATTTACCTATGCGTGTGATCTTAAAATTGAATCCAAGATGTGATACAACAACGCAGCATACACACCAACGTACACGCTCGTCCATGCATAAACACACAAGAATGAATTGGGAAATGCACACCGCATGTTTTGATTATAAATATACTGATCTACAAAAGAATGTTAACAATAATATATTGTCCTCTCTTGCCAAATCTCATATTGATAGTAAATATTCACATCACCTTAAAGTTTTCACCGATGGATCACTGTTAAATGAAAACGCTGGAAGTGGTTTTGTTATTCCTACCCTTAAAGTTGAAAAATCTTTTCATCTCGGGAAGGGGTATTCTATCTTCACGGCTGAGCTGGTGGCAATTCTAATGGCGCTTAACTTTCTTGTTGATACTCCACTTACTATCTACAAAACACTTTTCTGTGTGGATTCTAAATCTGTCCTACAAGGCCTTGAATCTATTGCTGTAAAAAATCGAGGTGAGGTGATTTTAGAAATAAAACATCTTGTCAGTATTCTTATATCAAGAGGTACAACAGTTGATTTTTGCTGGATCCCGTCTCACTGTGGGATTTCTGGTAATGAATGGGCTGACCGGGCTGCTAGAAAAGGAGCACGAAAGTCCGATGAATCCATAGAAATCAACATTCCTCTGTGTTTATACGAAGGATATGGTCTCTTAAAAAAGACGTGCATTGAAAAGGTTTATGAAGCCTACAAAAACTTGGTTCTTACTAAAATACATCTACCTCACTCCAAATTGCTCTGCTGTGACAAATCCCAGTCAGCTACTTTTTCTTCTAGCAATGCGGTTAAAATTGGAAAGATTACCTATCAATTGGCCAACGCAAACGTACTTGAAAAAAATAACCGAAAACTTGAATCCCTGTTTTACAGGCTTAAGCTAAACGCTTTCCGTACAAAATTTCGCAAAAATTTAAATTGCATCTGCGGAGCAGTTGAAAGTTTCACAACCCAGCATCTTCTTTTCTACTGCGCATATTTCAAAAAGGAAAATCCTGACTGCCTGCGACTTGATGGCACGTGTATTTTCCAGAACTTACCAGGTCTTGTTTCTTTTGTTAATTCCTTGATGATTAGTCCAATGGGCTCTTTTTTGTAACAAGTGTTCCTACAGATATGAGCGCTTAACATTTTGGTTATACCAGATATCCTGTACTCCTTTATGTTTTAATACTTGCTTTGGGCTAATGTTAATTGTAAAGAATTTTAGTATGAATCACTATATATAGCTAACTGCTCGTAACAAATCTCTTATCGGTCCATCAACACACACACAGACGCACACACACACGCCGCGCGCGCGCGCGCACACACACACACACACACACACACACACACACACACACACACACACACACACACATACACACACACACACACACACACACACTCACTCACTCACACACACACACACACACACACACACACACACACACACACACACACACACACACACACACACACACACACACACACACACACACACACACACACACACACACGCTATTTCCCTAACTCTGTCTAAAATCACTTTATGTGAATAGACGTTAAATTGAAGAACGAACGAACGGGGACAGGTGCTGGCAAATCGATGTACAATCGCCCAACATGGGAAACGACGGAATCCCCACCCTGGTTCAGGAGTTCTGACGCATGAAGGTACAGTTTTCTCGTAAGTACCATACTGTGATGAAGACTTCTCTCTGTCTGCGTTGCCCTCATTTTCTTCTGCGTGAGTCAAATGTTGTTCAGAAGCTGACGTTAATGTAAGTTTACAGCGCTGATAGAAAGAGCTCCATTACTGGCAGATGAAACAGCTGCTACCCTGTCTTTTTGTACTCCCAGTTCTAATAGAACAGGGAGTACTTTAGAATGGGAACGAAGAAATGCTGCGTGTGTGTGTGTGTGTGTGTGTGTGTGTGTGTGTGTGTGTGTGTGTGTGTGTGTGTGTGTGTGTGTGTGTGTGTGTGTGTGTGTGTGTGTGTGTGTGTGTGTGTGTGTCTGTCTGTCTGTCTGTCTGTCTGTCTGTGTGTCCGTGGTCAAAATGTTTGTTCCACTCGATCCAGACAAAACTACTGGGCCGATCTTTCTGAAAATTTGTAGGTATGTTCATTATGGGCCACGGATGATGCCCGATGTTTTAGTTTACCGTTATAGCCGTTACTAACGGCTGTAACGGCCTGTAACGCTTTTTCTTCTTTACGGAATATCTCAGAAAGTACTTGGCCGATCTTTGTAAAAATGAGCAGTTACGTTCATTATGGGTCACGGATGATGCCCGATGTTTTAGTTTACCTCGTTATAGCCGTTACTAACGGCTGTAACGGCCTGTAACGTTTTTCTTCTTTATGGAATATCTCAGAAAGTACTTAGCCGATCATTCTGAAAATTTGTAGGTATGTTCATTATGGGTCACGAATAATGCCCGATGTTTTAGTTTACCGTAATAACCATTACTAACGGCTGTAACGGCCTGTAACGGTTTTTCTTCTTTATGGAATATCTCAGAAAGTACTTGGCCGATCTTTCTGAAAATTTGTAGGTATGTTCATTATGGGTCACGAATAATGCCCGATGTTTTAGTTTACCGTTACAACCGTTACTAACGGCTGAAACGGCCTGTAACGGTTTTTCTTCTTTATGGAATATCTCAGAAAGTACTTGTCCGATCTTTTGAAAATTAGCAGGTATGTTCATTATGGGTCACGGATGATGCCTGATGTTTTAGTTTGCCCCGTTATAGCCGTTACTAACGGTTGTAACGGCCTGTGACGGTTTTTCTTCTTTATGGAATATCTCAGAAAGTACTTGGCCGACCTTTATGAAAATTAGCAGGTATGTTCATTATGGGTCACGGATGATGCCTGATGTTTTAGTTTGCCCCGTTATAGCCGTTACTAACGGTTGTAACGGCCTGTAACGGTTTTTCTTCTTTATGGAATATCTCAGAAAGTTCTTGGCCAATTTATAAGCGGTTTGAATGATCTTGTGACAAATCGGATCCTCTGTCCATATGTAAGTGATGTAATGCTGAAAATGAATTAAACAACCGTTAAAAACCGTTATTCTGCCGTTATTTCTTATATATAGGTGGATTTTAATGCAATTTGGTATATAGAAAGGTTATCACACACAAGTAGCACTTCTATATAGTGTTTCAAAATTTGACCGTTAAAAACCGTTATTCTTGACATATTGTCCAATTTGGATGAAATTTGATATGTACACAGGCTTTAGCCCAGTGAGGACTAAAAGACCGGTTTCCAAAGTGTATATCGGTTATATAACCGTTAAACCGTTATTTTGCCATTATTTTTTATATATTGGTGGGTTTTAATGAAATTTTGTATATAGAAAGGTTATCAAATACAAATGGCACTTCCATGTAGTGTTTCAAAATCTGACTGTTAAACACCGTTATTCTTGACATATTGTCCGATTTGGATGAAATTTGATATGTACACAGGCTTTAGCCCAGTGAGGACTAAAATACCGGTTTCAAAAGTGTATATCGGTTATATAACCGTTAAACCGTTATTTTGCCGTTATGTTTTATATATTGGTGAGTTTTAATGAAATTTTGTATATAGAAAGGTCATCACACACAAATGGCACTTCCATGTAGTGTTTCAAAATCTGACCGTTAAAAACCGTTATTCTTGACATATTGTCCGATTTGGATGAAATTTGGTATGTACACAGGCCCAGTGAGGACTAAAATACCAGACTCAAAAGTGTACATCGGTTAAATAACCGCTAAAACCGTAATTTTGCCTTTATTTCTTATCTCACAAGCACTTGGCCGATATATAAGCGGTTTGGAAAACTGGGAGTACGTTTATACGCTTCGCATCTTGTTTAGTTCTTGTTCTGGGTGTAGGTTGATCGGTCACAAAGCGCTAAAAGAATCATCTGAAAAGATTTCCCAGTCCAGAGCCAGGCTCTCGTGCATTTGAATCCATTGATGATGTTGCAGGTAGTGGATGCACTAGGGCAACAACAGTGTCAACCACTGAAGCAATGTCATGAATGCTCTTTTATTTCCCTGGAGTGTAGAACATACATATTGTTGCTGGCTGCATGAAAGTGATGCTTGAATGGTTCAAACATCCATCAGCCGAGATTTGTTGCTGGCTGCATGAAAGTGATGCTTGAATGGTTCAAACATCCATCAGCCAATAGGTTGTAGTCTGTGACTAGTGTGAGGAGTAAAAATTCATGAGCACAATGCGCCATTGCTCAAAAAGAAATTAACGACATCAAGATTGACGTCAGATTACTAACGGCTGTAACGGCCTGTAACGGTTTCTCTTCTTCATAGAATATCTCAGAAAGTACTCGGCCGATCTTTGTGAAAATTAGCAGGTATGTTCATGATGGGTCACGGATGACGCCCGATGTTTTAGTTTACCGTTATAGCCGTTACTAACGGCTGTAATGGCCTGTAACGGTTTTTCTTCTTTATGAAATATTTCAGAAAGTACGTGGCCGATCTTTCTGAAAATTAGCAGGTATGTCCATTATGGGCGACGGATGATGCCCGATGTTCTAGTTTACCCCGTTATAGCCGTTACTAATGGCTGTAACGGCCTGTAACGGTTTTTCTTCTTTATGGAATATCTCAGAAAGTACGTGGCCGATCTTTCTGAAAATTTGTAGGTATGTTCATTATGGGTCACGAATAATGCGCGATGTTTTAGTTTACCCCGTTATAGCCCTTACTAACGGCTGTAACGGCCTGTAACGGTTTTTCTTCTTTATGGCATATCTCAGAAAGTACTTGGCCGATCTTTGTGAAAATTAGCATGTATGTTCATTATGGGTCACGGATCATGCCTGATGTTTAGTTTACCCCGTTATAGCCGTAACTCACGGCTGTTACGGCCTGTAACGGTTTTTCTTCTTTATGGAATATCTCAGAAAGTACTTGGCCGATCTTTCTGAAAATTTGTAGATATGTTCATTATGGGTCACGAATAATGCCCGATGTTTTAGTTTACCGTTAGAGCCGTTACTAACGGCTGCAACGACCTGTGACGGTTTTTCTTCTTTATGGAATATCTCAGAAAGTACGTGGCCGATCTTTGTGAAAATGAGCAGGTATGTTCACCATGGGTCACGGATGATGCCCGATGTTTTAGCTTACCCCGTTATAGCCATTACTAACGGCTGTAACGGCCTGTATCGGTTTTTTCCCCTCATGGAATATCTCAGAAAGTGCTTGGTCGATCTTTGTGAAAATTAGCAGGTATGTTCATTATGGGTCACGGATGATTCCCGATGTTTTAGTTCACCGTTATACCGTTACTAACGGCTGTAACGGCCTGTAACGGTTTTTCTTCTTTATGGAATATCTCAGAAAGTACTTGTTCGATCTTTGTGAAAATTAGCAGGTATATTCACTATGGGTTACGGATGATGCCCGATGGTTTAGGTTACCGTTATATTCGTTACTAACGGCTATAACGGCTCATAATGGTTTTTCTTCTTTATGGAATATCTCAGAAAGTACATGGCCAAACCTTCTGAAATATTGTAGGTATGTCCATCATGGGCAACGGATGATGCCCGATATTTTAATTTACTGTTATGGCCGTTACTAACGGCTATAACGACCCATAACTGTTTTTGTTTTTTATGGAATATGTCAGAAAGTACGTGGCCGATCTTTGTGAAAATTAGCAGGTATATTAACTATGGGTTACGGATGATGCCCCATGTTTTAGTTTACCGTTATATTCGTTACTAACGGCTATAACGGCTCATAATGGTTTTTCTTTTTTATGGAATGTCTCAGACAGTACTTGGCCGATCTTTCTGAAAATTTGTAGGTATGTTCATTATGGGTCACGGATCATGCCCGACGTTTTAATTTACCGTTATGGCCGTTACTAACGGCCCATAATGGTTTTCTTCTTGATGGAAAATCTCAGAAAGTACTTGGCCGATCTTTTTGAAAATTTGTAAGTATGTTCATTATAGGTCACAGATGATGGCCGATGTTTATAGTTTAATAGCCATTACTAACGGTTACACCAGCCTAAGACGGTTTTTACTCTTACGCGTATTCAGGATAAACTGGGAGTACGTTTATATGCTTTGCATCTTGTTTGTTTTGTTTTGTTTTTGTTTTTGTTTTTCTTCTTCTTTTTTTCTAAGAGGTCTAGCTCATTCTGAAATGAAGACCACATGATAACTGTTGTCTTTTGTAGTTCCAGTTCTTATAGAACAGGGAGTACTTCAGAATGGGAACGAAGAAATGCTGTGTGTGTATGTGTGTGTGTGTGAGTGTGTGTGTGTGTGTGTGTGTGTGTGTGTGTGTGTGTGTGTGTGTGTGTGTGTGTGTGTGTGTGTGTGTGTGTGTGTGTGTGTGTGTGTGTGTGTGTGTGTGTGTGTGTGTGTGTGTGTGTGTGTGTGTGTGTGTCCGTCTGTGGTCAAAATGTGTTCCACTCGCTCCAGACAAAACTACTGTGCCGATCTTTCTGAAAATTTGAAGATATGTTCATTATGGGTCAAGAATGATGCCCGATGTGTTATTTTGCCGTTATAGCCGTTACTAACGGCCGTAACGGCCTATAACAGTTTTCCTTCTTTATGGAATTTCTCAGAAAGTACTCGGCCAATCTCTCTGAAAATTTGTAGGCGTGTTCATTATGGGTCACCGATCATGCCCGAAGTTCTATCTTACCGTTATAGCCGTTACCAATGGCTATAACCGCCCATAACGGTTTTTATTTTTTATGGAATATCTCAGAAAGTACTCGGCCGATCTTTCTGAAAATTTGTAGACATGTTCATTATGGGTCACGGATGATACCCAAAGTATTATTTTACCATTATAGCCGTTATTAACAGCTATAACGGCCCATAACGGTTTTTCTTCTTTATAGAAAATCTTAGAAAGTACTCGGCCAATCTTTCTTAAAATTTGTAGGCATGTTCAGTATGGATCACTGATGATGCCCGATCTGTTATTTTGCCATTATATCCGTTACTAACGGCTATAACAGATTATTTTTTATGGAATATCTTAGAAAGTACTCGGCCGATCTTTCTGAAAATTTGTAGGTATGTTCATTATGGGTCACTG
>CM031607.1:65237257-65262257 GCA_018398815.1 Conus ventricosus | reverse complement strand
CGGGTCGCTCTTGTTTGCATCTCTCAACATGACCTTCTCTCCAACAGCCATTATGTACAAGAAGATCAGTATCTTTGGATATCAACTAACCTCCGGTCCGAATTTTCCAGTCTGTTCAAGCCCAATGTCACCCGAGTTGGTATTATAATTTGGAAACAAGCATTGATCTGCCCCGTCTCTTTTAGACTTTTCTTTTCATTCTTCTCGGAGAGTCAGAGTCCTCATAAGACATCCACTGGTTTCTGGAACTGTTCTGTGAAACATTACACTAGCTTCCATCATCACATGGCCTGTAACCTGAAGACAGAGTGTGAAGACGGACGGGATGAAACAGGTGAGTGTCCCTACAGCAGTCCTGAGTGTCATGGGATGATAGCATTGTGTGGCCGTTGCTACAACATCGTCAGCACGCTGCGTGGAGTCGACATCATTAATAATAGATTGGTAGACTTGACCTTGTCATGTAAATACTCTCAAAAGGCTGGTCGTTATTGTATTTCACAAGGGGGCATTTTAAGTTTACCAAAATGTGCTATTGACAGCATAAATACAATCTGGAATAACACAAAACTACATGAAAGAAGATTCAAAAACGTGTATACTGGCCTGTATATGGATGACATATCACGGCCAAGCATGTATGTACGCAGCGTTATACATGATGATAGAACAGTTCTTCATCACTCTGTTCACTTGGATCCTCGAAGACGACCTGCACCGAAGAAATGTCTTATGTCACAAAATGGAGCTGGAAAATTATGCTTCAACGCTTATACTCCGCTACGCACACAATTTCTCACCTATGGGGCCTTTTGTGAGTTTATAAACAATAAAACAAAGAAAAACATAGATCATTTCAGGGATCTTTTGTCTAGTACGGTTGAATCTCTTTTCCCTTCAGAACAACACATTATGAAAGAATGCCGCGATGGATATGTAACATATACATTCCTTCCGTGTGATTCCACCCAGTCTGACATATGTCAGCAAGAACTCAACTTTCCTTGCAAGTTTCCCCACAGTTCGGCGCATGTAGACACATACGATTCAACCGACCACCCAGCCACATTTCTTTACACATTTACATGCAACGGTGATTCGTCAGTGATATCATATACACTGGTATGTGACCTTGTACTTGATTGTCAGGATGAAAGTGATGAATCCTTCTGCCAATATCTTCCCTGTATCAGTACGTTTAAATGTACTAACGGGCAGTGTGTTAACTTTGACGAGGTGTGTGATTATATGTTCCACTGTCATGACAAATCCGATGAACAGGACTGCCAGGAAATCAGACCATATGTAGCTGTTACATTGACTGTTCTTCCCCCCGCTCTCGTTCGCTTTGATGGCAGAAAGCACTTCATCTCCACCCCTATGAACTCCACAGAGTCTTGTCCAGAGAGCCACTATCGTTGTCCTGGTGACTTCAATGACTGTCTGCCTGTCTACACACGATGTAATGGACTGTATGATTGTATTGACCACCAGGATGAAGAGCGATGTGATGAAGAAAAATGTCCAGGACTTTTTCGATGTAGAGTTTCATCCATTTGCTTGCACATCGACCACACATGTGATGGCTGGCCTCACTGTCCCAAACACGATGATGAATTAGTGTGCCAAATAATGTGTCCTACAACCTGTCTTTGCCAAGGCCTCACGTTTCTATGTACTCAGCCTTTTACAGCAGAAAATATCAGCCAGCTCCGTTTCCTGGATGCTACAGGTTCTGGAATGACACTGTCTGATGTGAATAGCAACACTGTTCTCATTGGCGTGGATTTATCACATTGTTTTATTACCTCATTCCCCACAGTAAAGCTGAGAAACTTGAGGTTTCTTGATCTAAGTCAAAACCAGCTACATTTTGTCAATATCACTTCTTTTCTTGGTTTAAAACAATTACAAGTTCTCTCTCTGTCTAGCAATCCTCTGGCCAGCCTTCAGACTGCTCAGTCACATGTCTACCAGCAAAGTGCACTTTTAGTCATAGACCTGTCCCATACCATGCTCACCGTGTTTGACGCCAAAGATTTGTCACCATTTCCTTATATACGAAAACTTAATTTAACCTCTACTTCCATTCATACAATCAGCCAGTCTGGTTTCTATTACACACCACAGTTAACTCACTTGTATATGGATGGCAGCCCTGTGAAACATTTTCCACATGACATTTTCAAAGGCCTTTCCAGTCTGCGCTACGTATCAGCACAAAACTATAAATTTTGCTGTACAGATATATTTCCTTACAGCATTGATGCATCAGTTTGCAGTGCACCGAGGGATGAAATTTCTTCATGTAAAGATCTGTTGCAGTCATGGGCATACCGCTTGTTTCTGTGGCTAATCACTTCCCTGTCAGTGACGGGAAATATCTTCTGCTGCTGCGCGCGTCTGTATTCAAAGAACATGACGTCTTCAAGAGGCTTCAGTGTCTTCGTCACCAACCTCACCATATCTGACCTTCTGATGGGTGTCTACATGACTGTTATTGGTGTGGCTGATGAGCAGTTCCGTGGACGATATCTTCACAATGATGATACGTGGAGAAACAGTGTGGCCTGCAAAGTGGCTGGATTTCTGTCTTTGGTGTCAAGTGAGGTTTCAGCTCTGATCATCGGGTTTATTACACTGGACCGTTTTGTTGTCCTGCACTTTCCTTTCAGCACCATGAACTTCCACAGAACTTCCGCAGTAGTAGCTTGTCTGTTCACTTGGTCTGTTGGCTGTTTTTTAGCACTTATTCCTTTACTGCCGATGGCAGCGCACTGGGAATTTTACAGCCAGACAGGTATATGTATACCTTTGCCAGTTACAAGACAAGATTTCAAAGGAAAGGTTTATTCTTTCAGTGTTATCATCGTTTTTAACTTTGTTTTATTTTTATTCATTTCTGTTGGTCAGGTTTTGATTTACTGGTCCATACAGAACAACGCTATGAAAACTAGTTCCACTAAAAAGTCACGAGACATGACCATAGCTCGACGGTTGATCACTGTCGCTGTAACAGATTTCATGTGCTGGTTTCCAATCGGTCTGTGTGGCGTATTGGCAGTGGCTGGAATTCCAATTCCAGGAGAAGTGAATGTGGCCCTTGCTATATTTGTTTTGCCTTTAAACTCTGCCATCAATCCGTTTATGTATACGTTCAACACATGGTCTGAAAAGAGGAAAAAGACTGATGAAGATAAACTGCTAAAATGGCTGGAATCCCGTCCTGACTTGATTTCTCATTAACAGCTACTTTAGAAGTTATTTCGTACTTTCTGAAAACTCAAGTGACTTTCTGAAAACTTAAAAGATTTGACTCACAAAGCAAAAGTAGCAAAGTACGAGTTCGTAATCAACACCTCTCTCTCTCTCTCTCTCTCTTCTCTCTCTCTCTCTCTCTTGAGGGGGGGGGGGGGGTCACTTCCGTCCTTCCGAACGAGTAAGCATCAATAGTTGGGAGCTCTGGTATCAAGGGGAAATTGTGAGGTCTGCAGTTGTTTTTTGCGAGGAGTCATTGTGCAGTGAACAGTATGCCAGCGGTGCCTCTTTCTTTTCGTGTCGTATGTGGTGGATTTGTGTCCGTATTTCTTGCTTTCATGCATCGATGCGATTTGAAAAAGGCCGCCTTATTCTGTCGGACATTAAGGATTCGTACGTGGCAAAGCGGTGTCGCAGTATGGTTGGTCCTCTCTCTGTTGTACCACGGACTTTTACTACAGCGTTGTGGTGACGTTGAGCTCAACCCGGACCTGTTACTGACAGTAAAGCAGACAGCCCGAGGCAGACCAGACTGAAGAGCGCCAGCGGAGGTTCACCAGCATCCCAACCCTTTCCCTCTCGGACAGCTGCAGAGCCCAGTCTCCGTGACGTCATGTCGTCCTTGCAGGACCTGGTCTGTAAGTTTGATGACATGAAAGCTGACAAGAGGGAAATGAAAGAGATGTATGCTGGACTGCATGATGTGGTTTTAACCCTCCCCCACCGACCTACCGGCTCCTTTCTCACCCATCTCATTCCTCTACCCTGCCTTTCTTTTGATTTCTAAATAGAACCTCCTACACAGAGAGAGAGAGGGGGGAGGGAGGGAGAGAGAGAGAGAGAGAGAGAGAGAGAGAGAGAGAGAGAGAGAGAGAGAGAGAGAGAGAGACAGACAGACAGACAGACAGACAGACAGAGACAGAGGAGAGAGGACAGATGCACGCAAATACATCGATACTTCGGCTTCCTGTCTGATTTCATGTCGCTTTTTATCTGTGGTTTGTGTTCTCTTCAAAACTAGAAACGCAAATTTAGTTCTCGTGATGACCTCAGTTTTGATGTCCTCTCTACGTCTATGGCCTTGGTTTGATTCCGTCGGGGTCAAAGGTATCGGCGAGTCCATGGGGGCTGTCGTTGGTCGAACGTGGTGGCACCCTCCGGAGAGAGAGAGAGAGAGAGAGAGAGAGAGAGAGAGAGAGAGAGAGAGAGAGAGAGAGGAGAGAGAGAGAGAGAGAGAGAGCTCATTTACGCAGGCTCCACGACTAAGCAATTATTGTCGTCAGAAGGGGACTTAGTATGTGGTGTCCTGCGTATGTTAGATCAGAACAGACACCGCTGAACATCACCGAAGTAACTCGGCGGCAGTGCAGTGTCTCCTCCGGTGTGTTGCCTCTTGACGGCTTGACATCGGCTGCTCCCTATGGATTGCCGGTGCCGGGGCTTCGGCTGGCCGGGTCGGGCTGTGGCTGTGGACGGAGGGTCGGAATGAGCGGCGTGGGTGCAGTGCCTCTGAGGTGGTACAGAAGATGGGACAGCAAACAGAAGGGAAAAAAACAGAAAGAAAAAATAAACAGGTTTCGTGTTCGTTTTGAATATTGCCTTAAAGAGAGAGAGAGAGAGAGAGAGAGAGAGAGAGAGAGAGAGAGAGAGAGAGAGAGAGAGAGAGAGAGAGAGAGAGAGAGAGAGAGAGAGAGAACACAGTTTTGTTTTTATTTGAATGGAGATCATGCTTTTAAACATAAATGAAAAGAGACACGAAGAAATAATGTGAAGCCCTTTCTCTCCAACACAAGGACGTGAACATTTTCATACACTCGTAATTGTGTTTGAACAGTGAAGTATTTTGCCACGAGTCCAAACAAAAATACGTCAGTGGACTGCAAACTCAATAAACGCGTTGCCTTTGTTAATTCCTCTTCCTTTTAATTCCTCCTCTTTTAAAAAAAACGATGTTCAAACGCAAAGAGAACTCCCATTGCCTATTCTTTGTTTGAAAGTATTTTTTGCTGGTTCCTTTCTATCACAGAAGCCAAATGTTATTCAAAGAAAATACAGAAACCGTCTTTTTTTGCGTCCTTTCGTGTCTCACTGTCGGTTTTTTTGTTAAATCTCTTCCATTCTTATTTACTATATCTATTTTGTTAATATGTAGTCTTAATCTACATAATGAACAATTAATAAATGCATACAAACATTCACAAACCAGACAGCGCGCGTGCCAATATGCACAAAATGTGCATGTCTACGTTCACATTCAAACAAAAAAATATGGGTACACGTGACTAGATTTTGTGCATATTTATTGTCTGTAATATTCACATTAAAATCATCAGACCATACGATTTCTACCTAAATGCCAATGAAAAACGCATTTGCATAAGGGATGAATAAATCAGGGAACACAGTTTTTTTTAAACTGCTATTCAAGAGGGGAAGGGGGGGGGAGAGGACAGAAATAAAAACTTGACCCACGTCAACAACTTAAAAAAAAATCGAAAAAAGAAAGAACTGTACTTCAAGACAAGACATCGTCATTAATCCAAACTGGACGGCATAATCATAATAAGATAATAGTAATAATGATAATGATAATAACAATAATAATAATAATAATAATAATAATATAATAATAATAATAATAATGACAATAATAATAACAATTAGTAGTAGTAGTAGTAGTAGTAGTATCATTATTAAAAATCAGAAGAAAGATGTTGATAATGAAGACGATGATGGTAATGATAATAATCATAATAATCATAATGACGATGATGATGATTATTATCATTATATAACTGTTCGGAAATGTCATCCTCTGGGTAAGGAACCCGTGTTACTTCCGCGACTGTTTGAAGTATATTCGTAACTGTCTCTTGTATACAGACTCTATCCACCGATCTTTACACAGATTCTAAAATGTATCATTTCGGAACACACGCACGCACGCACGCACGCGCGCGCACACACACACGCACACACGCACACACACACACACACACACACACACACACACCACACACACACACACACAGAGAGCACTCTTTACAAATGAGAAATACGGGGGGGGGGGGGGGGGACAAACGTTCCACGACTAAGAATATTGTGTGTGTGTGTGTGTGTGTGTGTGTGTGTGTGTGTGTGTGTGTGTGTGTGTGTGTGTGTGTGTGTGTGTGTGTGTGAGAGAGAGAGAGAGAGAGAGAGAGAGAGAGAGAGAGAGAGAGAGTGTGTGTGTGTGTGTGTGTCCGTGCGCGCGCGCGCGGTTTACCGCACTTTCTCGAACAGGCATGAATTTCTTGGAGAGACAGATAACTCAGTGAATTAAAAACGAAGTACTAAACTGCCTTCCTTAACAAAACATGCATGCACATCGAAAAGCTGCTGCACTCAAGCATACACACACTCTCGAATGCAAGAGCATTCCCACACCCACACTCTAACCTCCACTCCACCACCACCACCACCACTTCCACCCCTACACTCACACACAACTGTTCACAAGGGATGTAAAAAAAAGATGATAACGACAGGAAAAGGTAGGAAATATATCTATGGGGAAAATACACAAGGCAATGTGGAAAAAAAAGAAAGCGGAGAAATGGACAGCAGTCATTGTTTTTTTCCCTGAAAACACACACACACACACACACACACACACACACACACACACACACACACACACACACACACACACACACACACACACTGTTGATCTGCTTCTTCGAAATCACTGAACTGCTTCTGTGGGTAAAATTCACTTATGACATATTCATAGTCTGGGCTATTGCTAATGCTGTACAAAACTATGTTTGAAGGCAGCAATTTGTGCTAGCAACCGTGTGGCAGGCATAAAGTCAATAGAGAAGTTACGTGGAGAGCACTGTTTAAAACATTCACATAATTTTACCATCGTCATCGATTCAAAAGGACAAATGTAGACCAGGATAATGATAAGGAACGTCGTAAATGTGTTATTGTAAGTACGAGTTGCACATTTATGTACACCGCATGAGAGAGAGAGAGAGAGAGAGAGAGAGAGAGAGAGAGAGAGAGAGAGAGAGAGAGAGAGAGAGAGAGACAGACAGACAGACAGACAGACAGACAGACAGACAGACAGGTTTAATTTCATCAGCACAACCTAGCCAGCACCACAGAGCATTTTCTGGGCTGTCAAATAGTAGGGATAAATTTACTTCTTCTAATGTTGGCACATGGGCACCAAATAGTACAGTAGTTGAACTATTGACGTCATCAAGGCATACAAAATCAGGCCCAGTTAAGAGCGGCGGCCCGATTTATTTCGTATTCCCAGTAATAAAAACATGCAAGACAGAAAGAAAAATGTTGTTTTTTTTTAAGTTAATAAAAATGTTTCGTCACTTCCTAAAAAAAGAAAAGCAAGTTTTTACTCCCGTTGATAAAGGTTAAAAATCAATGAAAAAACATTTATATGTAACTCCAACAACGACAAAGGCCAAATGGGAACGCAGAAACTGTATGTCGTCTCACTTCCTAGTTGTCGGCTGATCACTTTTTTTCATTATTTTTTTTTTTTGTTAAGAAGCTGGTATGTTATGAATTACAATTAGAGAAAATGAAGCGTAAAAGTATGGGCCACACATTCAGACCAAAAAATTAAATGGTGACGGTTAAAAGTAAAAAAAGACAAGAAAGCAGAATCACGATCACATTCAAAACAGAAGTTATTATAAAAGAACAACCGGAATGTGAGGACACAAACTGCGCGAAAGAGCCACCAGCATCCACACAGAGGAGTAAGGAAGGGGAGGAGAATGGGAGGGGGGGGGACATTAAGAAGACCGTTTCTGTTCGCCTCTTTTGGACCTTCGTTTAACCTCTACGCCCACTCTTTCTCGTTCAGTCGCCACTCCCACCCTCTCACGTTTACCCTCCCCGCCAAACCTCTCATACATGGCCTTCAAAGACCAGCTGAGCACCTCCGGTTCCCGGTCAATGCTGGCGTCTTTCGCATCGCTCAGATTGTCCCCCGTCCACAGATCTCCTTCCGTTGCTGGTGGAGGGATTTGTTCGGTGCAATCATCATCTGCATCGTCGTCATCGTCTTCGTTGTCGTCATCGGAGCTCGTTTCATCGCTGCTGTCGCTTTCAGCTCTTTCCTCGCCACCCACGCCATGAGCGTCTCTGCTTCGTTCTTGCGTTTCGCTGCGTTGGTTTTGCCATTCTGAACTGATTTGTGTTTCCCTGCTTAGGTCTTGCGTGTCTTTGGCCTGAAATCGCACCCCTCTGTGCTGGTCCTGCTTTTCTGTTCTTTCGTCAAGCGTCCGGCTGTCATTGCCGTGCATTCCCATGTCTACGTCCAGCGTTCCTCTGTCCTCGTCATGCGTCTCCATATATAAATCCTGTGTTTCCCCGTCGGCGTTTTGCGTCGTCATGTCTTCATCTGATGTTCTTCTGTCCTCTTCGTCCATCACTATGTTCTCATCCAGTGTCCCTGTGTCCTCTTCTTCCATTTCCACATCTTTGTCCAAAGTTCCTCTATCCCATCTGGAGTCCACGTCTCTTCGTCCAGTGTTCCTCTGTCATCATCTTTCGTTCCCTTTCCTTCATCCAGGATTTCTCCGTCCTTTCGTGTTATCCCCATACCTCGGTCTCCGTCTTTTCTGTCCTCGTCTTTAGTCCCCACACCTCCGTCTAGTGTTTCTCTGTCCTGGTCTTTCGTCCCCATACCCTCATTCTGATAAGGTTTCGAGCTGCAACATTCTGTAAGTGCAGACTTACCTTCTGCACCCGTTCTCTCGGACAGACCGAGATGGTCCGGGCTCTGATCAGATCTACTTAGGACACTGCACACCTGTGGTGCTGTGCGGAGGACAGGGGGCGGACTCGACGCTTTCACTATTGTGACATGACCACTGCTTGACTGGAAAACGTGAGTTATTTTGCAAGACGACCAAGGAGAGGGGCTGATGGCGTTGAAACCGGCACTGCCCTCTCTGACACCGTTGTGTAAAATCATCAGCTCCTTTTTCATCTCGTCAGATATAGTCGTTTGTTTTTTCTTTCTTCTTGGCGGCGAGCCAGAATCTTCCCTACAACCTTCTCTGGAGCTACGGGCGCTTCGTTGGGTAGTTTTCTGCTGCTGCTGCTGCTGCTGTTGCTGTTGATACTGCTGCTGCTGCCCTTGCTTCCGCCGCTGCTGCCGTCGCCGCTGGTGCTGCTGCTCCTGCTGCGTTTCTATGCTTTTTATTCTGATGGATTTTTTTCCACCTCCGGGGCTCTCGTACCAAGTGTCTGAGCTAATCGAGTCGTGGTTCATCCTTCTCTTTACTATATTATTCTGTTCTAAACTCCCAAATTGTGAACTTATAATGATGGAATTAGAACCTTCGATGCAAGTGATTTAATTTGGTGAATTCGGACACCAAACTGTACTTGATCACACTACTGTCCACAAGTACCTTGTTGTCATTCTGGCATTATGATTCTCAACACAGCCTGTTTAGTAATGGGAACTGCCCTGTCTCAACACAGCCTGTTTAGTAATGGGAACTGCCCTGTCTCAACACAGCCTGTTTAGTAATGGGAACTGCCCTGTCTCAACACAGCCTGTTTAGTAATGGGAACTGCCCTGTCTCAGCACAGCCTGTTTAGTAATGGGAACTGCCCTGTCTCAACACAGCCTGTTTAGTAATGGGAACTGCCCTGTCTCAACACAGCCTGTTTAGTAATGGGAACTGCCCTGTCTCAACACAGCCTGTTTAGTAATGGGAACTGCCCTGTCTCAACACAGCCTGTTTAGTAATGGGAACTGCCCTGTCTAGAAGGGACGGCGAATGGTGCAGAAGAGACAGCCAGAACAAAACTCGCTGCTTGAAAGTTAATCAATTTCCACGATATAGATCTCTTCACAGTTCCAGAAGAAGGGGTTCACACTTCCCTTTTTCACTTTCCAATCCTCGTCTGGTATTTGTAGTCCAGTTCAATCAGCCACAGCAGCATGCATTGCCCGTATCGTCTCAGACTATGCTTAGACAGACGACCTGTTGAAAACAGAAAAAAAGGGAAATTAGAATTCATTTTGTCGTATTCAAACGATCTTTTACGCTCACCAGTACAAATATATCTGTGTATTTATTTAAATGTGACCCATCCTACTGTAAATATTGAATTCACGTAGAGTCTTTCATTGAAGAGACAGTCTTTGGTTACGGAGAAAGTTCAAAGAAATGTCTCTTACTGATGTTCTGCAAAGGTGGCACATAATTATGCTTCGACTGTTCACATTTCTGTAAGGGCTTGGCGTTGTCTCTCATGCCGTCAACGATGATGTGGCTAGCTTACTGTTTTGCTTTCCTTAGTACATTCACTCCAGAAGAGCATGTTGCCCCTTCTATCTGTCGGAGGATATCTACACAGAGAACTGCGCATCAGATGAACTTCAGAGTAGAAGTCTCTCCAGTTGGAGTTTTCAGACTCTAAAAGCAAACACTCTGTGGGGTCTAGTATTCATTCAGGTCATTGGCTAGCTTTCTGCTGTTGCCTTTGTGCCAGAAAAATCTCTTCGTCCGCTTCTTCTGGACGTTTCCATGGCAGGTTTTATTTTAGAGGAGTGCTGACGAAACGCGCGTTTCAACAGCTACCATAATGTTGTAACCCACAATTTAACAAATATTGTGCTAGGCAAGACAACCAGCTCAACTACTCTGAGCTGACCAGAATGATCCCCAAGGATATCATGAGGCCTTGGTATCTTTTATGTGAGAACCTTAACTGAATTCGTATAACAGTTTGACGAGAGGACAAGTGACACATTGTGTGTAGAGAACAGTAATATGCCGCTTCTGGCTCACCCGCTCTCAACCGGCCTTGGCCGGTCTCGTCCGGGCGAATCCAAAAGCGGCATATTACTGTTCTCTACTAAGCATGACTTTAATAACCAAAAAAATAACGACCCTACAAACATACATACTGTGTAGGATTATCCGTTTTCAATACTAATTTACTAAACTTTTTAGATTTTAGTTTTTGCTTAATCCTATGTTTTTCCTGATCATTTTCAATAACATCATTTTCACGCAAACATTCATCAAATGAGTCTCTGTCTTTCATGTGAAATAAAACTACAGTCTTTAATTGTTCTCTAAAGTCTTTTAAAACCGAGTTATATTTTTGACATAAAATCCACACACTTATCCCACCATGTCTTCCACTGAAAGCTAGTTTTGACAAAGCGTTTCTTTTTTTAATTATGTCTTTTTCTGCTGAACAGTCATCTATAATAAATAGTGTCTGCGTTCCTTCAAACAATTTATTAAACTGTTCTAAACACTCACTCAGTTTATTGCTAGGATCAACTAAAAATATGTCATCATCTGTCCATATAAACCTTCTATCATGATATGCTTTGTTCCATTTAAGTGTTGGACAGAAAATCACAATATGATCAAAATTATAGCGATAAACTGTTTGTAATAGGTTTAGGACAAATATTGTTTTTCCACAACCAGTTTGCCCACAAATTAATGAGCAATGAGGAGTTTTTATCATAAAGTTTAACTGCTCCATGGTTTTATAACAGGATTTAATCTAATCCAGTTATTATATTTATCATACTTTCTGTCAAAACCTGTTCAGTATAATAAAATCCTATGAGGCCTAAATGTGTAAGATTAATCCAATTCAGTTCTGTAAGATTGTTTCTGTTTAAGTCAACATTGATTTTGTTGCTTGTTGTTATAACCTTAATATCCTCACCATTGTGAAGAACGACGATGGTAACGTTAAGACGTTTAACGTCTAAGTTTTGCCAGCTAATATTAATTCCTTTTATAAGGTCATCACTAACGCCCACAACCCCATCCCTCTCCACATCTTTAAAGACAGAAATTTCAAATATCATTGTGAACGTGTCTCCTAATTTTCTGCTTGGAAAGAACTGTAATTTTGTAGAAGCTTTCTTTAAAACCGTTTTCTTTTCTGTGGAGGATGTACTGTTTTTTCCCATACGGCGTTATTTCAATCTCTTTCCGACTATTGTCGTCTGGCATAAGACTTACATGTAAAGGGCCAGAGTTGAATGCTTTTCTGAAACTTTTTTGACGGCTAAAAATGTAAATGGGCTTATGAATTCAAATTTTATTTCCCATTCTAAATATGGTTCTAAGTGCCATTTGAGGTCAGGTTTTCGAACTATTTTATATTCATACTGGCCAACATTATTTGCTTCTACATTGCGCAGTTGTTCTAGTTTAGGAAACTTTTTGTTGTCGCCAACCTCTTTGCGTTTATAATCACCATCTTTAGTGTACTCAAACCCATACAAAGTGCCTATCTCACCGTTCTGTTCAAAGTCCGCAACGTCTGCAAGGTCTTTTAATTCTAAAGTTATACACCTCACAGGCGCTAATGTAACTCCTGGTTCTTCTGGCCCACGCGACATTATTTTTAGAACAACTTATTATTTTATTTCCAAAACAATGTGCAGGTTATCACATTTCACAACTTTTCCTGCTTTGTCTGCAATTTTTTATTAAATGATCCAACCCTTCCACAAACTAATCTTTTAAACTGTAAATTAGGGAATTGTATAATTTCATAATCGCAATATGCAGCTTTCCCTGATGGAAGAGCTCTTAAAACAGTTGAGGGCCTTCCATCATATAAGTTTTCATCAGTGCTTAGCTCGTCTAAATGAACACAGAGTAATGAATGTAATGCAAGATTAAGCGGACTTTCCCCTCATAAGTAGTTTTGCTCGGTGTAACTCTAAATCTATGAACAGGCTGATTGGCAGTTGTAAAGCCTAACATTTTAGCTAGCTCTACATCAAAAAGGTAATGTACT
Organism: Conus ventricosus; assembly: GCA_018398815.1. Classification (NCBI taxonomy): domain Eukaryota; kingdom Metazoa; phylum Mollusca; class Gastropoda; order Neogastropoda; family Conidae; genus Conus; species Conus ventricosus. Next base: position 65,249,177 of record CM031607.1, on the reverse strand, counting down.
ACTTCTTTTTCAGGTTTGAATGATAACATTGTTTTCAGATTTGCATTGTTAAGTTTGAGAGTAATGTCGAAGTTACTCATTGCTTCTTTTTAGTGAGCAAAACCCGTAATAACCATCAGGTATGGTTAACTGGCTAACTAAAGTTCCTGCATTATTAAATTTTTTAATCTTATTATTCTCCTTGGATTCACTTATATTAAACCATACGACTTTGTAGAATATTTCATGAAGCGCAAGCATTCTGCTTCCGCAATTGTTTTAATATGCATGTTCTAAAAACGAAGGACGGTCTTGAGTTGTTATTGTTACAAACATTTTTTAAAACAAATTAAAAATGAGTGCATTCAAATATACTGATGCAAAATATTCTGTTGGGCCGCACTACAATCTTAAAAATATAACAACTGATACTCTTGACATTTCTGTGACCCAGGACTGACACTTTTCATAAAAAGGTGAGTACTCCATTGGACAAATATCTTAACCCCCTATTAAAAAAGACTACATCGCAAAAGTATGGTTCAGTCATCCAATGCAGTTTTATCAGAACCAGTTAAACTTTGCTGTGTTTTGTGCATCAACTGGGTGTGGAGTGTCGTATGCTGATCACTTAAATCATCCTGATCCTTTGGTGAGGTCAGTGTACAGATTTCATTTCTATTACACCTTTAGACGTATTTTGACTGAACTGCAAGCACCATTACCAAATGACAAACCGTTTAATCCATTCAGCAACAGAATAGACATGAAGGCTTTTGAAAGGATCTGTAACGAATTCAATATTAATGTTAAGACAGACTTTAGACAAAAGTTGGATCTTAATCATGGTCTAGGCACCCCTTATTTTTGGGGCGTGCACAGAAAGTATAACTATGCTTGGAATCCTCCTTACACATCTTTCTCTTCAGGCACAGCTGTTCACCTAGGTCCATAGAGCAAGAGCATAAAACAGCATGGACAACATTTATCTTAGACACTTCTAAGGGCCTAACTAAAGCAGGAATAGAACGAATAAACGACTCTATTCGTACTTACGTTTGGTGTTTGCTAGGTTCGCAAGCACAAACGAGATCGAGCATAACTGATCCTTCTACTGGTTTTGATGCACAAAAACAATACTTAGCAAATTTAGAGGTCGCCATTAATTTACAGTTGATTTACCTTCAAGTATTAAAAGATACCAAAATGTTTTACAATACGCAAGATCGAAAGTAGACTTTGCTGTTGGCACTGGTTTATATATGCTACCTTCTGACCTCAGACTCCAGATAGGAACAATAATAAACTACAATAATGAAATCCTTGTGGCAGGCAATGAACAGAAAGTTGGGGAAAAACGAAATAAATTCTGAGCCAGTAATATTGCAAGCAGTAAACAAACACCCAAGAATAAGTCATCCAATCCCCGTGGCCCAAAGCCTAAAGACTGTTGAAGAAGTCAAAAAAAATAATGACCATGAATATGAAAAGACAGCGCTTGTTTTTGGATTAACTGGCCTAGGATTACTCCTTCTTTATTTTACTAAAGAGTAACCCAACTATTAAGGAACTAATGCCCATAAGTGCTCAGCCATAAAGCCAACTACTTTGCTTGCAGTAGACCAAAAGCCAGCTAACGACACCCCCTAATATACCCGGTAAAGAGTCTATAGCTTTACCAGCTAATTTTTTTTTAATAAACTCGCAAGATGATCAAGCTGTTTTTTTACCCATGATTTATCAGGTGGAGGGGATGGCGGTGGAGGAACTAGCCCAGCACCACCACCACCCGCCTGTAATAGCCATCACCAGTGTACTTATTGCAAAACCTAAGGCTGTTATAACGCTTGCTAATGTGACTCCTTGCTCTCTAAACAGTGTTCGTATTCGTTCTGCTAGCGTTGTGTCTTCATATAAAATTCTTTGGATAGTTTCTCTTATTCTGCTCACTTGAGTTCGTAATTGTTCTCGGTTAGTAGACAACACTTCTAGTCTTGCTGATCTCTCTTGTTCAAGATCTTTTAGTCTTTGGGTTATTCTTTCTTTAACACCAGGCCCTAAGTTGGCGTCATCAGCCTCAACGAGTTTTTCTTTTTCTCTTTTTATATGCTCATCTAGTTCACCCAGTTTTGCTAAATTGTTTGTTAATTCGCCTCTGATGGTTCTTAAAGCACGATCAAGGGCCTCTAATTCTCGCGTGGGTATTGGGGGGTCGCGTATAGTCTTTAATGCTGTTTTCTTCGGAAAAACTGGTTTCTGCTTCTATTATTTCGCCCGCTGTTTGACTTAAATCTTGAAGTTCCATGTTTTGTATTTGGTTATCTGTTGGGAGTTCTTGCAGTGTGTTTTGAAGTTTAGCAACTGCCTTCCTATTTAATTTTTGGTTTAACAATGCCAAGTCGACTTCGATCGCTCACACTGAGCCTTTGTCTAATTGTATTCATGCCTACAAACTTTGATGGGTCTCGTTTAGTTGTAAGCTGAACAAGTTGTCCTTGGTCGTTTTTCACATACAAATGGTTATCTTTAGTTCAAAATCATCAGGGTATATAGTTTCGGGAAGTTCTTGTCCTAAACTTTGGTATAATGATCTGACCTTACTTTCTGTTAATTTATACCGACTTGGTAATGTACTCCCGATTTCTGCTAATTCATCATGCAATGAGAGCCCCGAGCGATGCTGCTCCCAAGAGGAATCACTCATGTCGTCTCCAGGATCAAAAACATCATAATCTTCTTCACCTTCAATGCCTGCCATGTTTCTTTAATAATAAACTTTTTATTTTGTTTTATAAAAAATGTCACAAACATATGGCTCGATTCTTGACCCGCATAGAAGATTGAAAGAACCCTTTGGCGTGAAGGGAAATAAGCGGAATATTACTGTTCCAAATAATCCGTCTACTATTGATGCGGATCAAATTCTTACTGTCAAATTTCCAGACCTAGGAGCAGATGAAGTGATTGTGCCAGGCTCTGCGCGTCTTACTTTCAAAATAGAACTCACATCAGAAACAGACCCAAACAGGACAGTTGTCCAGAATCTGGGACGGGCAATCGTTAAGAAAATTTCTATAAAACTTGAGGGGCAAGAAATATTTTCTTTACACAATGCAGACATATTTTTAACCTATTCTGATCTATGGCTAACCGCGAATGAAAGGGAAGATCTTGCGTTTCAAGGAATCGAAATGAAGAAGCACTAAAAACATAGAATAGGCGCCGCAGATGCTAAAGACGCAAAAGGTTTGTAGCCGTAAGTTATGCGTATGGAAATCGCTTTTTCATACCCCTAGATTTTTGAGTTGTTAAAAGCGCATGCTCCATACTTTCAAGGAGCATTAAAAGACAGATTGTCATATGAACTAACTTTTAATGACTACAAATATGTTATCAGATCTACAGACACCGAAGCAAAGTACAGCATTTCTGACATCTCGTTAGAGTTTGACGTTGTTAGCAACCCTAATTTATCAAGGCTGATCCAGCAACAATATCAGTCAAAATTAGCAATATATTACGAAAGAGTGATTCTCATTCTAAATATCCTAAAAGCGGGCAGACACTATATGGAATTTTAGTTTTAGTGCCACAGCAAGATCGCTTAAAGGTATTTTATTGCTGTGTGAAGATGAAGGACCATTCGAAAGACAAACTGAAAATTTTATTAATCCTAAAATACAAAAGTGCAATGTACAATTGAGGGTAGTCCTAACCAAATCTACGCTAGCGGGCTTAAACCTTATCAGCATTTTGATGAAATAAGAAAAACTGTTTGGAGGCGGGGAGGTGTAGAAATCCGACAGTTGACCTTGTGTCTAAAGATCTACATCTTCACAGTGTTAGACTTGATCATTATTTAACAACGAAATACGGTTTATGGATTGACCTAAGGTCAACGGAGGATAATCAGTTACATGGAAGCGGGAGAACCGTTAGAGACATAATAAACATTCAAAATGATAAAGAAAAAGATGTCGATAAACCGCTTAATGTATATTTGTTTTTAATATATGATGCGCAGCTGAATATTCAAGATAACAGATTAGAAAATATACATTACTAAATTATTTTTTCATTTTTAAAAAAGCATGTCTGTTAACATTTATCCAAAAGAAGAGATAGCAGGCAATTCTGCTGCTATAGAAAACCCTGACATAAAAACCTTTAGATTAACCAACATTACACAAATGCAGCAAGTACTAGAGCAAGACCTTTCAAAATACAGCAAAGCCAAACGAAGGTATTCTGCTGCCTTTAATGCTGTTACCTATGTTAATACTGGAGCAATCGACTATAAGCGCTGTATCGGCAGGAACGAGTGTAGGCCTCTTAGCAACGGGCATAGGCGCACCCGCAGCTTTACCTCTAGGCGGTTTGTCTTTAGCTCTTGGCCTATGTTCATTAGGTGTAGGTGCTGCTAGCAAAAAAATAAAAACTAAACTCCAAAAGCACACAGCTATGGTTCAACTAATAACAGCTAAACTTAGTTCCTTCAAGCTGATTATAAATAAAGCACTAGCTGACTCAAACATCACGGATGAAGAATTTAGTCGTTTACAGGCCGATTTTGATGACTACAAAAGACAAAAGTTTGATCTTCAAAGAAAGGCGAGGACAACTTTTTCTCAACAGCCAGACACCGAGCAGATAAAAAGGAATGCTTAAAAAAAGTAAACGAAACATTAAACTCTGTTCTAAACAGCTCACATTAACAACCCCAAAGGGCGTTTATACTTTAGTTTATGAGTCCAAGCACAAAAAGACCGTCGATATTGATTAATTATTTTTTTTTTTATTTAAATAAATATTTTGAGTTAGAAAAGAAACTCAACATGGATAATTTATATGAAGGACCAGACGAATTTTTTGAAGCAATGCAAGAAAATTTATCAAGAGCACTAAATGATATTGATCTAGAAGTCATTAATCCAGCAAACGTACAGGCAAGTGTTGCTCATGCTATTTCTCAAGTTCCAAGTAAACTAACAATAGACCCGCCAGTTAAAGTAATGTTAGCTGTTTTAATCGACTATATAACAATAAATGAAGAAAATCTAGAAGTCTGGGTCTCAACTAAACAACAGGTTATTCTTTGTAATAATGACTAAAACACCCGGTTGGGCAGACGAACTGCTTACACAGTTTGATGTGGCCGCTGAAGAAGCCAAAATGAGAGGCTCTGGTTGGTCAGAGGGCGAAGTCCTAGAGATCAGATTAAAACAGGCTAAGTATGAGCCTAATTGTAGGCAAATCTTACATTCCACTACCTCCAGCATTAGTCGCAAAAAAAGCAGTTTTAAACATAAAGAATTATTCAGACAACAAATGTTTTATGTGGTGTGTTCTCGCAAGGCTGCATTATATCCGCAAAAACGCAGAGAGAGTGTCTAACTATCACCCTTAATCAATGATCTTAACTTTAGTGGGGTGTCCTTTCTGTTAGCGTGGATTCCATTGATCAGTTTGAAGAACAAAACAAACCAATAACTGTTAATGTATACACATGGGATGAGGAAACAAATCTACAACCCATTAAAGTGTCCAAGAACAGCCCAACAATAGGTGATCCAGACAAAAATCATGTTGACTTACTACTGATGTTTTCACCAGCGGGGGTACCGCATTACACATTGATACGAACAATGAGTAGATTATTGGCTCATACTTCAAAGCATTACCATAAACAAGAATTCTGTAGAAAATGTTTAACAAGAATTCCATCTGCTCAAGCGGCGAGTGAACATAAGAAACACTGTATCGGCCCAGTTGACTGTAATACAGAACTAATTACGCCCCCAGAAGGCAGTAAAGTTAGTTTTTAAGAACTGGAAACGACTGCAAAATTCTCCATACGTAGTTTACGCAGACTTCGAATCACTCATTGTTCCTTATGAAGGGCCAGCGCCACAAAAACTTCGAAAAACAGTCTTAATGAGTAATCACCAGATTTGTTCATTTGCCTTCATTATTGTTAGGTCAGATGGCGTCTATTCAACGCCAGAATTATACAGAGGGCCTGATGCTGCAGAATACTTCTTAAAACGCATGCAGCAAGTGCGTAATGACTGTTCTAATAATCTGAATTTATCTGAAATCATAATGACGCCCGAAGACCAAGAACAGTATGACTCAGCCACACATTGTTGGATTTGCGGTTTAGAACTCAGTGAGGAAACCAATCCGACAGTAAGAGACCATGATCACATTAGCGGAAAGTTCAGAGGAGCAGCGCACAACAACTGCAATCTTCAACTAAAGTTTGAACCAAAGACATGGAAGCTGCCTGTATTCTTTCATAACTTGCGAGGTTACGACTCTCACCTTATAATGAAAGCAGTAACCGACTCCTTCAGGGTAACATGCATTGCACAGTCATCAGAAAAGTACATGTGTTTCACTTTAAATAACATGTCTTTTTATGACTCTATGCAGCACATGATGGGATCATTAGAGTCACTAGCTATGTCCTTAAAGTCCTGCCCAATAACGGAAGAATATTTTGAACCCAACTCTCGTTAGAAAGGGCGTTTACCCTTATGAGTACATGAACAGTTGGGAAAGGTTTGACGAAGATACACTTCCACCTAAAGGCGCGTTCTTTTCTAGTCTTAGAGGAAAGGACATCAGCGATTCTGATTACCAGCATGCTCAAGATGCGTGGCAGAAGTTAGATTGTAAAACGATGGGAGACTATCATGACTCCTACTTAATGGCTGATGTATGTTTGTTGGCGGACGTCTTTGAAAATTACAGAAAGACCTGCATGAAACATTATAGTCTGGATCCTGCGCATTACATTTCTGCGCCCGGGATGAGTTGGGATGCTTTCTTAAAGTTTTACTGGAGTACAGATTGATTTATTGTCTGACCTACCAATGATTCAGATGATTGAAAACGGATTGCGTGGAGGAATTAGTATGGCGTCGCATCATTACTGTAAAGCAAACGACAAATACTTGGACGACTATGATCCGAGTAAAAGGTCTAAACTATCTCATGTATTAGACGCAAACAATCTGTATGGTTGGGCTATGGCGCAATCGCTTCCATTACGCAACTTTAAAATGTACACTGGTGGTATTAAAAACATTCAAGAATTTGTAGAACATCTGCATACTCTTACAGCTGATCGTAAAAGAGGTCTTATTCTAAAAGTTGACTTAGAATATCCTCATGAACTCCATGACCTGCATAATGACTATCCATTAGCAGCAGAAAGTCTAAAGACGAATCCAAGAGAGCCGCCTAAACTTGTGCCTAATCTTCGAGGCAAAAAAAATTATGTCTGTCATTACAGACTTCTACAATTTTATTTAAGACACGGTTTGAAGTTGACAGCTGTTCATCGTATAATTGCTTTTGATCAAGAACAGTTCATGAAACCATACATCATGAAGAACACTGATCTCAGAACTAAATCCACAGATGCTTCAGAAAAAGACTTTTTCAAGCTGATGAACAACAGCTGTTTTGGAAAGACTATGGAGAATCCGCACAAGCGCAAAGATGTTAGATTGGTCACCAAAGAGAACGAAGCAATTAAGCTGACTTCAAAACCAAATTATCAGGACTTTAGAAGATTTCATGACAGCTTTTTGGCATAATGATGAAAAAAAAGAAAGTCAAATTAGACAAGCCCGTATTTATTGGGTTTACTGTTTTAGAATTGTCAAAGCTTTTAATGTTAGAATTTCTTTATGACTACTTTAAACCCTTGTATCCAGAGTCCAAAGTACTTTACACAGATACAGATAGTTTTGTTATAAATATCCCTACTGAAGACATCTATAAAGACATGGAAATAGAAGTAGCTAAAGGACATGCGGGATGGTATGACACATCCGATTACCCTAAAGATTCGCCTTTGCATTCAATTACTAATAAGAAGGTTTTAGGAAAGATGAAGGATGAATTATCTGGAAAGGTGATCAAGGAGTATGTGGGGTTAAGGTCAAAAATGTACAGTATTTCGAGCCAGGAGAAAACCATTAAGAAAGCAAAGGAATATCTCGCAGTGTTGTGCAGTCAAACATATCACATGACAACTACAAAGAAGCATTGTTTGACAATAAGACTTTTCATCATGACAACGTAAACTGCGATCTAATCTACATGAGATCAACACAACAGTTGTAACAAAGAAGTCATTAGATAGAACAAACACAAAACGGGTGTTTGTTAATCCAGAGTTTTCATATGCAATCGGGCACTGGAGGACGGCATAATTGTATACATTCTTCGGGTTTATTTTTCATCAACTTTTATTATAAGATCAATCATAGCTTCATCCAATTCATTTAAATCTTTTCTCATGTTTGCTTGATGTGTTCGAATTTTTTTTATTATTTCAAGATATTCTTTTTCCCAATTTGGGGGTTTGAGTTGTAGGTGATCTGGATGATTTAGCATGCATTGATTAATCCCCGAAAATGTTCCCCTAATAGCATTACACGCATCAAATGATTCCCGTATCATTTTCAAGGTCTCTTCCTTTACCATTCTTGTTTCGTTCTGCACTTCCTTCTGAGCTTCCATTTTAAACTCAAATATATTTACGTAAATTAATTAAAGCGGAACTGTGTCTGGTGGGATTATCTGCAGTTCTTCTTTCACAAAAGATCTTTGAGGAGCTGGTTGTTTTGTTGTGTCAGTTTCTCGTAAATAATACACGGGCGGATTCATTTTTTACAATTCTTTTTATTTCATACGGATCAACACTCCAAACTGGATCGGTTGCCCTGATGCGAGTGTCCCCTTCTGCTTCCCCCGGTAAATAAAGGTACCTTACTTTTCAAACCAAATGGTAATAGTTTGCTGGTTGTGCCGGAGTCTTCAGCAACATCTATTGTTTTTCTTTTGATTGCTTGTACTGGTTTTAGCCCTTTAAATTCTTCATTATTCATTGCGCGCAAAACTGAGGGCAGTCTTCTAACCCATTCTGTGTTGCGAGAATTGTCAATAAGCTCTCTGTGATACTGGTAGGAGAAAAGTCTTTCGGCTAATTGTTTGTTAAAGTTTTCAACTAAAGCCTGTGATCTGTGAACTCCTGGAATGCCTCTTTTAATGGTAACTCTATGTTTTTAACAATAATTGATTCACTTGGCCTTTAAATTCTTTTCCATCATCGACTTGAATCATGCGAGGATAAGTTAAGGGGCCTCGTTGGTATATCAGTTGTATAGCAACAGCAACAGCAGAAGCACTCTTTGTGTTAATGGTTCCGCATCTTTGTATCTTGAAGCTATGTCAATGACTGTAAGTGCGTACTTAAATCTTTTTCGTCTAATCGTATCAGAGGGTAAATATAGAAGATCCATTTGATGGGTGTCGTTTGGAGTTGTATTGACAAAGTGTGGTCTCTGTATTCGTCTTGGTGCAGGTAAATAAATTTGCCAAATCGCTTGTTTAGAATAACCATTCCTTTGCTGTTTGTTCACTGACTCCCGCCGCTTGGCTTAGCTTTTTTATTGCCGTGATTCCCTTCCAATATCCTTTGGGCGAATAATAGATTTTGTTCATTTTTATTCAGCCAATATTATGTGCAATAAAATACACAATGGTCATACCAAAGATAACAAACACGATTTCTTGCATCTTTTGTTTTTCTGATGGTTGATAAAAGTCACTGAATTTTGGTGGGGCAATGTTTCGATTGGTTTGCCTGTTACAAGATAATATTCTTTTATTGCCTGGTCAACGTCTTTAAATGTGTAAGCTGCATGTCCCTGTTTTTTCAGGGTGTTATTAATAAAATCTAACTGCTCGATTCTCTGCTTTTCATAGTGATCTTGTTCAGCTGCTAGTTGCTCCATAGCTTTGTTATGTCTTTTTCCTCTGCCGTCATCCCGTAGTTTACTAAATGCGTAATTACTTCCGCTAAAAGCAAAGCGCATTAACCACAGCGCCGCCTATCATCATTACGAGTGAAGCCATTTTTATAAATGTATTTTTTATTTTACATATTTATACTGTCTGGAATTATTCCTTGCTTAACTAGAAAATCTTTCGTAGCAAATGAAGCTGCAATAATAGCAATCAGTTTTGCTGAATCCTCAAAGTCTAGTTTGCCAAGATCTGCTGGTTTAATTCTTAACAAGCTTTTACCAAGCATTGTGTATCCTATACTTAGGCCCCCAATAACGGCAGAATGGTATACAAGGTTGGCAACAGTTTTTTCAGCGCTCATTTTTAAAAAATAAAATAATAATAATTAATAAAAACATGAACACCGATGATCTATTAAACCTTCCTGAACTTATGATTACAAATGACCAGGTTGATGAGCAAGCTATTATGCCAAAAAAAGAAAGACTATTCTTTGGCAGCATGTGGAAAAACAAAACAGTTCCTCGGAAATGAATTCAGCATAGAACAGATTCAACAGATGTCGCCGCAAGACATTATAAAGTATCATAACAGGTATGAAGCGCAACTTGGATCAAGAATGGTAAAAAGTGTGGGGCAAACGGTTCTTAGTTTGTACACTAAGCTAGTCAGTAGATTTGCTCCCATTGATTCTGAACAAGACTTTATGTATGATTTAACGCAGGATCCAGTTTTTAACAAAGTCATTAGAGTCTCTAGGGTGTGATCTGTATTACAGATTTGGAACATTGTTTATCGCCGTTAATCATGGGATTAATTACTTTTAATCATATAGATTTTATTTCCCTTAAAAAAGACCGAGCCAGAAAATCAGCAGAATCAGAAAACATTGAATCCAGTAAAGAAAGTGACCAGCGAGAAGCATCCTCATCCTGGGCGTGTTAAAGCAGGAAAAAAATTAGCAGAGTGGAACAGACAAAAAAAATTAATGTTACAATCACAGAATATAACTCATAATGAAAACATAACACCGCCAACGCCAGAACAAGTTGATTCAATGCCAGCTATAAAAACTCCATGTGATTCAAGTTTATACTCATTTTCTAAACAATCAAACTGGCCTAGATGTTTGATGTTCAAAGAGCTCTCGAACAGGTGAGGGACAGGAAAAGAAATATGTGATAAACTGCTAAATCTGTGCTGTGTACCTGCTAGTGTCTACAGTGTTGTTGTTGTTGTTGTTGTTGTTTTTCTCTCAGACTGATCTGATCATAGGTTCTTACCTATCGCAGATAATTGCTTAACTGAAGTGAAACATGAAGATAGATGAAAGGGAGCAAAAGGAAATCTTTCTGGGGAGGCTGGTTAGGGTGACCAAAAGGTTATCTTTCTCTGTTTTCAATTTCCTTCTTTTTTTTAATTCTTCTTTTTCATTTACGCGTTACCAAGAAACACAGCTGCTTTTACTAGAATATGTTAGACATCGAAGGGAAGAAGAAGAAAGTCGTCACGATGCTGATTAACAGGGAGAGGGAGAGGCAGGAATGGTCCAATCGCGATCAAGCGCCACCTCTGAAGTCTGTGCATGAACGATTCGTTTCTCCATGTAGCCTAAGAGTGTGAAACACTGGGGAAAAAAAGAACTGTTTCAGAATAAACGAAAGGAATGATGTCCCACAACCATGAAATAACAGTTTTCTGCAACAACCACACATGCAGCCGTGAGGGAAGGTCATCTGCTGGCGAAAGGTCAACGAATAATTCAGGGCTCCTTTACGCTGAAAGATTATAATTCTCTTTCGGGGACAGTTGTGCATATAGCTCAGCTTTCATGTATGTAACGTTATGGATTAGAGGTGTAAGAGAGAGAGAGAGAAACAACGTACACATGTGGGAGTGCGCACACAGGACGCGCGCGTGTGTGTTCGTGTGTGTGTGTGTGTGTGTGTGTGTGACAGAGAGAGGGAGAGAGTGATGGCAGTGGAGGAAAGGGAGTGGAAGGAAGAGGAGGATAAAAGAAGGAAGAGAGCGGGAGCAAGTTAGATGGGCGCAGTAGGGGGAGGGAGGGGGAACGAAACACACACACACACACACACACACACACACAACACAC
>CM031607.1:65194757-65234757 GCA_018398815.1 Conus ventricosus | reverse complement strand
GAAGGTGTCAACAGTCAGAGTGGTCAGCTCTAGTGTGTAAATAACCCAAGCATATATATTCAATTATAAACGAAGCCTGCTCTTATGTCTTAAATTGAAGAAATATGGGGAGATAAGCATTCATGTCTGCAGTGGTAGATAATTCTGCCTAACTAACAGTATGTGCTTGAGTGGGTGGATGGGGAATAATAAATGCTTCTGAAAATGAGCCTTCAGCAAGCTTATAGTCTCCAAGGGGGAGACAAATCTCCAATGGGGAGGAAACTCACTGACCTATAACTCCTGGTCAGATATCGGTATTTCGAAACTTTACCGGTATTTCGAAACTTGATTGTTTCTCCTCAGTGACCGCGGAAAATGGTAACTTCACTTCTCTGCCATTTCGGTTTTAAGAAGAATGCTGTCCCAGAAAAAGGCTGGTGTGCAATACCGTAGTATGTTTGTTGAGTTTTCAAAAAACCAACCAAAGGTGCCACCGAAGAAGCAAAAGAAAATCATGAAAGAGCAAAACAAGCTACATTTCTTGTGAAAAGTAGAAAATATAAGAGCAAGCTTTGTTTATAACTGAATATTTCTTGCAGTCATTGCAACACCAAACTGCTCTGTAAGTTGCTGGAACGGTGCTCGGTTACTTATCCTTGGAATTTATCAGTCTATTATAATTTAGTCCCTTGTGGATTCATTCGAAGAACTGGCCCTCAGCACTTTTATCTTAAGAGGTTATCTTTTTTATATTTTCTACTTAGGAACAGGCAATATAAGTAGATCTGCCTTCGAGGGGGATTATGGTGGTTCTCTCATGCAGCTGGAGAAGGGATTTCATATTTATAACATATTTTCTTATTTTATGTTCCCATTTTCTTCATCTTCACCCCCCCCCCCCCAACCCCATCTTGTTTTTCAAGTTCAAACCTTTGCCAAGTCACTACTATAATGATAAAATAATTGTTAGCCCGCACATGTTTTCCCCCACTACTGTGTGTGTGTGTGTGTGTGTGTGTGTGTGTGTGTGTGTGTGTGTGTGTGTGTGTGTGTGTGTGTGTGTGTGTGTGTTCATAAGTTGAAGACGCAGTGATGTCAGTTCAGGCTTCTTCTCCACCTCCCCAACCCCCACCCCCCCCACCCCCCCTCCGCACCCCTACGCGAACCATATACAAAATTTTCCTTTTTTGGCGTGACTGTTCACTTTTGTGTTTGGGGCAAGGATGGACAGCATGGTGGCAGCTTTTTCTAAGTGTGGTCGACTGATGTCAAGGACGTACTGGAAGAGCCTAGAAGACAAGTTGTATGTAAACAGAGTGTCTCCCCATTATCCAACTGGTCGGTTTCTTTTTGCAGCCCCTCTATTTATCCGTTGTACATATCGTTATGGAAAAGAATTGGGGACGTAAGAGGAAAAACAGATCAAAGTTTCAATAACAACAATATCACTGTATGTCACAGATACATGACCAGCGACTAGTTCCAGTACTTTATAATACTTTATAATCATCGCTGATATAATGATGGGGCACATGCACTTTTTTATTTTTATTTTATTATCATTGTTGAAAGGTTTATCCGAGCAGAATCATGGCTTTCAAGTGGAGCGCAACGCTCGCAGCTGTGAATTCAACTCACGCACGTCACAGTCCGCCAAGGCGTCGCGCTCCTTCAACATCTCCATTTGTCCCTGTGATACAGATTTTCCAGCTGGAGAAAAGTCAATAGTGTATGCTGTCAGCAGGAGCTTATTCAGAAAAACAACAACCAACAAACACTAGACTATGGTGCCCATGGGGGGGGGGGGGGGGCTTCCCTTCCATGGAGCTTCCCTTCCATGGAGTTTCTGATGTATCTCGCTCAGTGGTCACACAGTTGCATCTTGCTGGGAGAAATTATGTCCCTTGATGTTTTTAAATATGCAATATATTGTGCGTGTCTGCACCTTACGTGCACATAACACAGGCCTTTAAAGGTGGCGCAGGATTGCTGCAGGCTGGTTGGGTTGGCAGTTGAGGACAATGCTTCTCTCGGTCCCACTGGAACCTTCCGGTGAATACTTATTTGGGTCTTCCTTTTGGCCGTCTCTAGGCCCAGTGACGGTGGGAAAAGATCTACAGACCACTGGGAAAGTCCTTACGGAGGGCGGGGGGGGGGGGGGGGGGGGGGGGGGGGGGGGGGAATGGCAACCCGGGATCGTCGTCTTAAGAGGTTATGTGAGCCATTGTGTCGCGACCAGTGGTCACAAGATGGCTTCTGTCAGGATGCAATTATGTCCCTTGACGTCTTATTGGAATGCCCTGTGTGTGCCTACATCCTGTTAACACAGAGCAGGCTTCCAACGGTAGTTCAGAGTTACTTATGGCCGACTATTTTGGCAGTTAAGGACAGATCTTCTCTTGAGTCCCAATAGCACCTTCAACTATTGTATTTTCTTGTCTATTTTTAGTCGACTGTTGGGAAAGGCTAAGTGACGGCGAGGAAAATCTACTGATCACCGGGACAGTCCTGTGGACAGTGGGAAAGACTTAAACACGGAACTTTTTCAGAGGGCCCGTAAGCCCTTGTAGAGAAAACTTGGCTGTGTCTAGTGTTGTAGTGTTATCACCTGTCAACAAAACGGCAAAAACCGGGACTGCACAATACGCGCAGTAGTTCGTTTGGTATTGACATTTTTCACTGTTGGGCTCTTCTATCATGATATATGGGTAGGTCGACCTATGGAGGCGCTTCCATGGGTGTTCAAATGTCAATGAAAACACCAGCCAGAACAGCTTCGAAGTGCTACAATGTTGGCTAACAGGGAACTCGTGGTGACTCTTCACAAGCAACTAAACTCATAAATAAGCGTTATGATGTGTTTTGACCTTAAAAGGCGTCTAAGAGGTATAAAAAGCGTTTCTACATGTTCCACAGATGACCTTAAAGAAACGACAGTCTTTTGCTGTTTTACTTCGTCACAAATGAACTTCAGAATAGTGTTAACAGACAGCGTCTTTTAATTATTGAGTCTGTCCTTGTCTGCGTCACCCTGTCTGTTTTTTGTTCCCTTTCGATCAGCAACACACACACACACACACACACACACACACACACACACACACACACACACACACGCACGCACGCACGCACACACACACACACACACAAACGTGCATGCAGACACACACGAACACACGCGCGCGCAAGCACGCAATCATGCACTCTCGTCAAGTACCCCTCCCCCTCCCGCCTTATGTATACACACTTGCAGCATACACAGACACGTGCATGTAGAAACCTGTGAGGTGACAGGCAAATATCTCTAGTTTATTTGACATGAGCAATCCTCAGCCAGCAATACCATCATTAGACAAGAGTAGAACGTAGCTAACTTCCTCATTTATATAGTTTCCAAACGAAGTGACTGAAGGCGGAAATGAAGAAAAATTCAAAAAGAGAATGGGTTAGTTACCGCAAAGGACACAGACAAACAGAGTACAGAACAAAACACAACGCATTTCCACCTCTTGGGTCTTCTTCAGGCAAAAACAAATAACATTTAGGACAGTGAAAGCGAAGAACGAAAAACCCCTTATCTTCTCATATTCGGCACAAAATCAAAATGGCTGCTGGATGAAAACGAGGCCGTGAAGGAGGGGATCAAGGGAGTTGAAATAGGAATGATGACCGTGATAGTAATGGTATTAATGGCAATAATAGTGATAATAGTGGCGATGATGAGAGCGTATAATGATAAGAGGATGGGTACTGGTGAAGTGAGTTTGTTTAAAACAAAAAAGAGGGGAAAGGGGGGGGGGGTAAAACAGTGGGTTTTGTAGTTTGTTTTGTAATTATTGTTTAATGGTATGATACATTAGTGACGGTAGTGACTGTGGTGGATTTATGATAGTGCTTAGTGGTAAGGGGCAGAAATGATGGGGGAAAAATCACTTAATGGATGGTGATTTTGATGCTAGTAGTTAGATGTAGGTAATTATACCTGGGGGTGTGGGTAATGCTAATAATGATTGGAAAGTACTGAAAGTGATCAATGGGTGAGAAGCTATCGTTGTTGGGAAAACGAAGAAAAAAATCTTTTCATATTGTAGAAGCAAATTAAATACTGAATTCTCTCTCTCTCTCTCTCTCTCTCTCTCTCTCTCTCTCTCTCTCTCTCTCTCTCTCTCTCTCTCTCTCTCAATGAGGAGATATCCTATCTATTTAAACTTGTACGTAAAATGCATCAGTTACTGGCTAAAATGGACAAGGATGGAAAATTACAAGTTACCATTTAAAGCGTATAAAGTGTTATATAATTTTGATATTAAAAGAAAAAAGACTTGGGCCAAAAATGTTCGTAAGTGCCCATATTCTTATGGTTTTGCTTTTGTATAGGATAAGCAAGGTGTCGAAAATATTGCAGCCTTTATTAAATGCTTTAAACAAAGAATCATCGACTGTAGGTGGCAAGACTGGCATAGTTACATGCACACCGGTGACAGATTTGCTGAATATCGGACATTTAAGGCAACACATCTTGTGGAACCATATTTTGAAATTGTTATGAATAGATATGTTAAAAATGCTCTTACAAAACTAAGATTTGGTGTGTCAGATATAGCCAGCCACTGATTTAGATACAGTGGAAAAGCAGATGAAGTTACGTGTCGCTTGTGTCATGTTTCTAAGGAAGATGCTATTCATAGTAATCTTTTTTGTCCTGTTCTTCATGTTTTGAAGATAAGATTTATTCAGCCCAAGTATTATAATGACCCATTCAAAATGCTCAACCCCTTGGGGAGCAACATCTGTTAAAAATATAAAAATGAAGTATTAAAATCTACAAGCTTGTTTCAAGCCTTGCTATCATCAGGATATCTTGGGGGGGGGGGGGGGGGGCACGCCAACGATCTTTTATGGCGTGCGGGACTTGATTTCGACTCTGTGTGTGCAGGCGGATCTTATTTGCTGCACGTGCGGCCTGTGGTTCTTATTGGGGCCTGTTCAGATGAAATGTGCTGGCAAAGATTTCCACTTGTGCCTGCAATTGTTTACAATTTCTACTTTTGTGTTCAGAGTTGCTAAGTGTGGTTTTCATAATATCAACCATTTTTCTGTGGAGCATAGATTGCAAAAGATATCCTGATGATAGCAAGGCTTGAAACAAGCTTGTAGATTTTAATACTTCATTTAAAAAAATATTTTTAATAAATAAATGACCACTCAGACTGTTCCATATCTTTTGATCTCCCTTGCATCCTTGAATGGATCCTCAAGCATAGGCTCAAAGATTGTCCCCTACATTTTATACTGTTTGCATAATGCTTTTAGTTTTTCAGCAACCTTTTTCCTCTCCACGCTTTCCTTTTGTTCCATTTACTACCCTTCGCTGGCTGCTTTGGGGGTGCTGTTGGATTCTTTTTTGAACCCTTGGTGATGAGAACACCACAGAATTATGGACTTTGGTGTGTCTCTATTTGACACCAAGAGCACAGACACAATCAGCCGTGTTTCCCTGATGAGTCCGATCCAGCGGACGAAAAGGCCTAGGAGCAGGCAATACAAATAGATCTGTCTTCGAAGGAGAGTACGACGGTTCCCTCAGGCAGCTAGTGAAGGGTTTCTCATATTTATAATACATTCCCCCATTTTCTTCATTTTTTTAAAAAATTCAAGTCTTTGTCAAGTCATTGCTGTAATGACTGAAGAATTGTTAACTTGCACTTGTTTTACTGTTTGATTGTTCAGCAGTGTATATATATATATATATATATATATATATATATATGTGTGTGTGTGCGCAGGCGCGCGTGTGAGATTATATGAGTCGGTGAACGACCATCCCTTCAGATAGGGGCCTAGGCCTAAAATCTGAATAAACATTCGCATTCTCTCTCTCTCGGAAAAAGGGGAGAGGAGACCCCCCTCTGACCTACAATTCTTGACACAAAAATACTCATGGCATGGGTCTTGGTGTCCCTTCCATTTCTCCGACCACCCACACTCCTGTTTTTTGACGGAATTTGACAGAGAGAACACCAACATTGTGAATTCGAATCCCTCACCAAACCCAACCCTGTCCCGCTTTTATTAAAATTGGGAAGATGAATTCCTCTACCCCTCCGCCCTCTTTCTTTATGATGAGTGTCGCTCGCCCCCACTCCACGCCCCCCATCTCTTAGCTGCAACTGTCCACTTTTACCTGTGCGACAGAATGAGTGAGTGTGTGTGTGTGTGTGTGTGTGTGTTTACCTATCTCTTTGTTTTACAAATGGAAGACGCATCGGTGTCAGTTCAGGCTCCCTCCCTCCCCCTGTTCAGCTGTGGGTTTTTGGCCAAGCATGGACAGCATGTTGTAAGCTTTCTCCCCTCTGTGGTACACTGACACCTTGAACACTCCAGAAGAGGCTTGGAGGCGTGGAAACAGAACGTTGTGATCCCTTCATCCAGGTGGGTCAGTATCTTTTTACGTCCCAACATATATTTTGTCTCGGTCCATGTTTATTTCTTTATTTTCTTACATTTAAACAAGATGCAAAGCATATAAAAGTACTCCCAGTTTATCTTGAATACGCGTGAGATATTCCATAAAGAGGAAAAACCGTTTTGGGCCGTTATAGCCGTTAGTAAGGGCTATTCTGGTAAACATCGGCAATCAGCTGTGACCCATAATGAACATACCAACAAAGTTTTAGAAAGATCGGCCAAGTACTTTCTGAGATATCCCATAAAGAAGAAAAACCGTCATGGGCCATTATAGCCGTCAGTAACTGCTATAACGGTAAAATGGAACATTGGGCATCATCCGTGACCCATAAACATACCTACAGATTTTCAGAAAGATCGGCTCGGTAGTTTTGTCTGGAGCGAGTGGAACACATTGTGACCATGGACTGATGGACAGACAGACAGACAGACAGACTCACTGGGAGTACAGGAAAAGCTTTCATCAAATCATGATAATTGTTTCTCACAGGCACATCCCTACTGACTGGTTTCAGTGCTGTAATTTTATTATCACTGCTGGCATTGTGTTGTAAAATGATGTGGTACATGTCTCTTTTATGTACAATGAGTCGCTGTAGCATTATGGCTTTCAAGAGGAGCGCAACGCACGCAGCTGTGTTCTTAACTCACGCACACTACAGTCCGCCGAGGCATTGCGCTCTTTCCAAATTTCCATATCTTTCTTTTCCCTGTGGCACAGAATTTCGGCGCTGGAGGAAAGTGAGTACAGTGTACTGTCCATGGGAGCTAAGTGAAAAGAATTATAGGCTCTAGGTTAGTACATACATGAAGGCGCTCCCATGGAGGGTTTTTTGTCGTGTCAGGTTGTCACATAATGGCATCTGCCATGGGAGCAGTTACAAGCCTTCCACGCATGGTACATGATTGATCCCAGCTGGCTGGTTAAGCAGTTGAGGACAGTGCTTTCTTGGTCCTACGGGAACATTTGCGTGTTGTTTTTTTTAAACCTGTGTCTCTGTAATGGCGCAAAGCCACCACAGGTGTTAATTCACACATGCTCTGAAATCAGGCTCTAGAAACTGTACACAAATACCACACATATACTCTTACATTCACACACGTCACACACACACACACACAACACACACACACACACACACACACACACACACACACACACACAACACACACACACAGAGAGGTAATATTTCCTCCTTCAGACATTAGACTGCTTTATTATGAAATGATACAGAAGAGCTTCTGTCTGTTTTCTTTCCTGAACAGAAACGTTCTGCCATTCAACATCGGAATGGAGTTTGAAAGTTCAGTTGTTATAACTCTTGTGTGTACCAAAATACCCTGTTTCATTATGCATCTGTGATGTCACCAGTATATTTCCTGAGGACAAAACAGTATTCTAGTAAACAATATAGACCTAAATGGTACCAGTTTTTTAAACTGATAAGTGGGGAATTTTGGGCATCCTTGGTATGCTGGTATACTACTCGCACAATTTGTATCATCACACACACACACACACACACACACACACACACACACACACACACCACACACACACACACACACACACACACGCACGCACGCACGCACGCACGCACGCACGTACGCACGCACGCACGCATGCACGCACACACACACACGCACTTGAACTCCAATTTAATCCTTTCACTCCTTTTGGGGTGTGGATGATAGCATTGGAGGATAGCATTGAAAGAATCATCATATCAAGGACACCAACATGGCTTTGGGTACGTTAAACACACGCACACACAAAAATGATCGCCGGCAAAAATTAATATTATTAAAAGAATTACAATACTTTCCTATTTTTTTTAGAAATGTTGCAAGTTTCAGGAATATCTTTTTCCCTCCCGACATTATTTTGCAAAGGCAGTAAAGAGATCTCATATTACAATAATATGCAGTTAAACATCGTTTTCTTAATGTAACATATTTCGGCCACTCAATCGCAAAGCGATATCTATCGACAATAATCTTCATATCACATTTTTACATTGTCTTTTATTTCTTTCATCACCACATTTTGTTCACGTCTCTATAGGAAGTTTATGATTACTACATCTGAACTGTATAAATTTTCAAAATGGAGTGACTGACGGCGGCGAACGAATATAAATTTGGTAATAGCTAGCTACCTACGTACCTATCTGCCAGTCTGTCTGTCTGCCTGTCTATCTATCTATCTGTCTGTCTGTCTATCGATCTATCTTTCTATCTATCTATGTATCGAGCAGGAAGAGAATTTATGTGAGTTTTTCTTATAAAAAGACGTTTAGACTGTCTGCAATGATAACATTTACGACTCTTTGCTAAGCTTACCGCTATAACCGTTTGTAATTATCATGAAGTGACCCTTTAGTATACCTGTTAATAACAGACTGTTGGGTCCAAACAGTCATACCTGCTTCCAGTTGGTATGTGCTCAACAAAGGAAATGGCAAATGCTCGTCACATGTACAAATTTGAGATGAATATTTTCTTTCTTCGGTTCCTAGTAATGTAGTATTGCATGTTTGATCAAAACGGAGATCGGATACAGACTAGTTGCTCTATAAAATCAAGTGAGTCAAAGCATATTTATTCAATGTGAATAAGTATTTTTTTAAACGAATTTCAGTAGTATCTTTTCAAAATTCATCACAATCTAGTACCCTCTGACCCACGGCTGTACATTGAAATTGGTATTACCGTCACTTGAAAACGATCCAAGACCATACTAAGGAAAAGTTACTGGTTTCTACCTCTAGATCCCCTTTTGTGCTTGATCATAAACATACTTTTTTTTTTGTAAAACATATCTGTTTTGATTGAAATTGACTCCAAGATATTTTACTGAACTAACAATGTACAGTACACGCTCGCTATATTTCAAAACTTCCTTTGGAAATCACTGCCTAGTAAAAATCATTACTTTGCCAGTTTTCACGTCTGATAAAACAAGTACAACGCCTTTATAAAGTTCTATTCAATTCGTCACCGGATGACGATAAAAGAATGGTGTTATCGGCATACAACTTAACAAATGAAGCAACATGATCAGTTGGTTCCGTACCAGAGCAATCGACATTTCAAACATTGCAACCGTAAACATACACACACACACACACACACACACACACACACACACACACACACACACACACACACACACACACACGCGCGCGCGCGCGCGCGCGCGCGCGCACACACACACACGCACACACACACGCACGCACCTACGCACTTCAGATTTCAGACTTCAGACTTTTTATAATATCCCCATATACACAAGGAAAATGTTTTTGCAGGCACATAAAACACAAATACAAACAATTCAACATTAATAAATCAATCTGTGGGTAAAACAGGTCTCTAAAACAAAATCATAGACACCATTTCGAATGTGGTTTATGTACATGTACAAAATTAGACATTTATACCCATACAAATCCATACCCAAACATTTACACACACACACACACCCTTCCCCCCCCCCCACACACACCCAACGTGTGTGTGCACCGCGTGCCCAAACCCACATCACTCTCTCTCTCTCTCTCTCACCCTCCCTCATCCTCCACCCCCGTCCCTCTCCCATTCACCCTTCTCAACCGCTCTCTCAATCTTGCTGTCGTAAAATACGCACGCACGCAAGCACGCACGCACGCACGCACGTACACACATACATGCACACACACATTTTAAAAAATGACTGGTGGAGGTGAAAATCCAGTCTAATTCTTATTCCATTACTAAAACGACCACTTGGCAAAGATATGAGTAAAGAAAATTAATGAGGTAAGGAGGAATGGGGAGGGGGGCGGTAGGGAAATGAAATTATCATTATTGTATTAATGTTATTATAATGGACACTGATATAGCGCCTATTCTCGGCGAGACACTAAGCTCTAAACGCTTTACAATCCACACTCGTTTACACAGCGGGCTGCCTACCTGGGTAGTGCCGACTGAAGAGCTGCGAGCTGGCGCTTCATTCAGTCGTTTCGCGTGTCATCCAGTCCATATCATTCAATATGGTTCACTCGATTTCCTTACTTCCTTCATTCTTTCCATTGTTTTACGCAGGATGCATGCTATGTGTAACGTGTCATCCATACCAACGGCCAAACTGCTCTTTTCTTCGGAAAGTTGGTGATGGGATTTTTACGTGTGTGCAAGATGTTATGCGTGTGTTCACACACGGAACCTCGGTTTATAGTCTCATTCGAAGGACTGTATGGGAAATGGGAGTCAGAACCAATGTTAACTCCGAGGGAAAAATCCCCCTGTACCGAAACGGCCCGGCGGAGATTCGAACCCGCAACCCCAGGATCACTAAGATTACGAATCCGGCTCTCTACCAACTGTGCTATTCCGGCCCCAAATGGATAAACTGCAAATAGAAAAGAAGCTGTAACAATCATGCATGTTTAACTTCTCCATTACCAGCCTGAGGGGGCATTCTAGTCCATATTGAAAACTCTGATTTATATTGCCTATCCAGAGGAACCTCTGGACCTTGATTTGGAATCATCAATAGAACCCGTCTAATTATGTCGGTCGTCCTTGGCATCAGATGGAGACATACCATTACTCTATTCCTAACAGATAGTGATAAAATACATTAATGGAGACATACCATCACTATACTCCTAACAGACAGTGATAAAATACATTAACGAAAATCGATGAAACCCACAAGCATTCGGTGAACAGCAGAAAAGCAATAGAAATTACCGTAAAGAAATGAGATGAATGAAAACTGAAATCAGTCGGTAATGAGTAATAGATGTACGGATGCATTCATCATCGGCATCCATCTGTCCCGAGAGACAATGGTGCTGCTCCGTGGATCAGTCAGTGGTGGAGTTGCAGCGCCTGCTGTGGCTGAAGAGCTCGATCCGTAAACGGTGAACTCTGTTGCACTTGCTGCAAGTGAAGTCATGAATGTCTGTTGGTGCCGATGCAGTTCTTTGCCGTCTGCGACGCTTCGTTCTTACCACTAGGCCTCTCTCCTCTGCTCTGCTTGTTTAATGGCGGTGTCGTATATAATCACATCGCCCATAAAATAAAATAATGTCGCAGTGACAGTAATTGTTTGTGAAATACTGCAGCTGGCCATGAAAAAAAAATGTCGCTGTGCTACAGTATGTTCGAATGGGTTCGAATCCCAGCCATGGCTCGTCCCAAGATGGGGAAAAAAAAAGGGGCAGCAGAGGGACATCCGGAGTCATGAACCGGGTGTGGCCCAACCCCCCTAGAGTGTCAGGAGATAAGGGCCGAAACACTTGCTTGAAGGGGGCTTCTCTTCTGAGGACTCTCTGCTGCCACGCTCTCCACGAGTTTCTTTCTACTGATGCATGGGTAAACCATTGACTTCCGGGAATAGGCCGGAGGACGTCGGGAAAGACCGGAGGACACTGGGAAAGACCAGAACCAAGGGCTCTGTGGGCTGGCTCCCCACTTTGCCTTAAACATGTGGCTACTAAGTACAAAAGGAAAAGATGCTCCCAGGATTCACCGAAAGGGGGAGAGAATGATGAATCCATCGGTGCTCAACCAATCACGACTGCAAATCCCAAACGGACTATGAACATGGACCAAATGGAATATCCATGTGTCTGTGGAAAGCGTTTCGCTACCACCCGTGGCATGAAGATCCACAGAACAAAGATGGGATGTGTGAAGACTCATCTGAATGAGCAGCAGCGCACTGCATCAGCAGATAAGACGTCGGAAGACCAAGGCCAGGATTTAAACCACAGTGCCAAGGACATCCACGCTGTTGGTTCGGATGAGGAATTTGCACAAGCCCTCGATGCCAGGCGCCTGAAACTCAACCTGCCACGAGCAAACGAAACTGAAGATTGGGAGAAACTGGATGCAAAAATCGTCCAAAGACTCGATGCACTGATAGGGAAAAGCACCCTGGAACACAAACTAGCCACATATGGGGACATTGTGTATGCCACATGTAGAGACGCCTATGGAGTAAAACTACCCAAGAGAAAACACCTCCAAAGAAATCCAGACGCCAAGAAAAGATGGACAAGATCAGAGTCCAAAAGAACAACCTCAAGAAGCAAATGAAGACCGCACTGCCAGCTGAAAAACAAGGCTTGGAAAAACTGTGGGAAGACCTGAAAGAAAAAACACAGCGCCCTCAGCAAAGCGGAATCTGCGAGGAAGAGGAAGAGCAAAAGAAGAAGACACAAGAGCGCTTCTTCAGAGACCCCTTCCAGTTTGCCAGAACACTGTTTGAGCAGCCAAAATCTGGGACCCTAAGTGTGGACAAAGGAGTTCTTGAGCAGCATCTGAGGAAAACATACTCTGACTCACAGAGCAAAGCACCACTCGACATTCAAGGTCTGGTGTGGCCAGCCAACCCTGAGGAACAGTTCAATGGCAAGCCTCCAACGTTGGCGGAAATCAAGAAGGTGGTCGACAAAGCCAGAGCCAAATCATCACCAGGGCCAAACGGAATACCTTACCAGCTTTACAAGAAATGTCCCAAGGTGCTGGAGTGGCTCCACAGGCTGCTGCGATCGGCTTGGAGAAACCAGAAGATCAGCGGCCAGTGGATGACGGCAGATGGTGTGTAATCCCCAAAGAGCAAAACTCAAGTGACATCAGCCAGTTCAGGCCAATATCACTACTGAACGTCGAAGGGAAAATCTTCTTCTCTGTCATGGCAGCAAGGCTGACCAAGTACCTGATGGAAAACAAGTACTTGGATGTGTCAGTCCAGAAAGGTGGCATCCCAGGCGTGGCTGGCTGTTGTAGAACACGCCACAATGATCTGGGACGCAATCCAAAAACAAAAACAGAAAAGAGGGACCTGGACGTAGTGTGGCTTGATCTGGCAAACGCATATGGATCTGTGCCCCATGAGATGATACCGTTGGCTCTTGAGATGTACCATGTGCCAAAGAACATCCGCGACATGCTCAAGAAGTACTTCAATGGCTTCTCAATGCGATTCTCTACCAAGGAGTACACAACTGATTGGATCAACTTGGAAGTGGGCATTGCAATGGGCTGTGCAATTTCCCCGATACTGTTCGTGCTGGCAATGGAACTCATCTTGAAAGCAGCAACAAACAACGCGAGACAAACAGACCTTGGCGATGGATACAAGATGCCTCCTCTCAGGCCTTCATGGATGACACTACAGTGATTTCATCCAGAGAAGACGAGACACGTCATGTGCTGGAGAGGCTGGACGACATAGTTGCCTCATCCAGAATGAAGTTCAAGCCAAAGAAATCACGGAGTCTCTCACTGAGGAAAGGAAAAAGTGGCCGAATCTGTGGTCTTTAGTGTTGCCAACCAGGCCATTCCAACAGTCACAGAAGAACCAGTCAAGAGCCTTGGAAGATGGTATGATGATACGCTGAAAGACACACAAAGAGCAAAAGAAACCAAGCAGATGGCGGAAGAAGGCTTGGAGACCATTGACCAGTGTGGGCTCCCTGGCAAATACAAGGTCTGGTGTCTGCAGTTCATGCTGATACCAAAGCTCCTATGGCCTCTGATGATATACGACATCTGCACCAGCACAGTGGAGGCAATGGAAGCCAAAATCAACAAGTTCACAAGGAAATGGCTTGGTGTCCCACCCTGTCTGACTGACATCGCGCTGTACTGTCGCCAAGCAAAGCTCAAACTACCACTGAAATCCATCCTGGAGGAATACAAAGCAGGGAAGATCAGACTTCAAAGCATGCTGGAGGACTCAGGAGACAAGGTGGTAGAAGCAATCAAGCCCCAGCTAAAGACAGGCAGAAAATGGAAAGTTCAAGAGGCGATGGATTCTGCAAAAGAAAGTCTCAAGATCAGAGAAATAACAGGACACACACAGACCAGCAGACAAGGACTGGGGGTGACCAAAACTGAATGGTGGTCAAAGGCCAAAGGAAAAAGCCAAGAGACATGATGATTCAGGAGATGAGAAAAGAAGAAGACCAAAAAAGACTCCAAAAGCAGTCCAGCAGAGCCAGCAAGGGCAATGGACAACGTGGGAGAATGCACTCCAAAGAAGTCTAACTTGGAATGACATTTGGCACATGGCCCCTCTCAGGATCAGCTTCATTCTCAGATCTGCATATGACCTTCTGCCCTCAAATGCAAACCTGGTGAAGTGGGGGAAAACAGACGACCCTGCATGCCCCTCTGCCATGAAAAACAAACAGTGGAGCATGTTCTAAGCTCATGTAAAGTAGCCCTGGCTCAAGGAAGGTACACATGGAGGCACAACCAAGTGCTCAAAGAAATTGTACAAGTAGTCTGGGCTAGTACCAACACCACAAAAGGGAGAATCAGGACTCCAAAAGCACCCGCAACATTCTTCACGGCAGGAGGCAGCAAATCATGGCCAAGAACAACAGTGCCACTCGAAACATGCAGGCAGAGTCTGCTGGATGGGGCAGATGACTGGGAGTGCACTGCAGACCTCCCAGAATGGAAGAGTCACCCAGAGATCATCAGCAAGAGTGGCATGAGACCAGACATAGTAGTCCACTCTAAGTCAACCAAGCAGCTGATCATGATCGAGCTCACAGTGCCATATGAGAACAGAATGGAGGCAGCTCAAATCTACAAGACTGAAAAGTATGCTGATCTGGCAAACAGCCTGAGGAGAGAAGGCTATCAGGTCAAAGTCCTCACTGCAGAAATTGGAGCTAGGGGATTTGTAGGAACGTCTGCATACAGCCTCATGAAACAGCTCTCAGTTGCAGGGAAGGAAAAAACCAGAGCCCTGAAAGCAATGGCAGAAGCGGCAGAGAGGTGTTCAAGCTGGATCTGGTCAAGGAGGAACAAAAGTGAACTTCATAAGGCTTAATTTCCCTACAAATATCAGGTGTCCCTGTGGCTCAGTGGTTAAAGCGCGAGTCATTAAGTAGAACATGAGCATGTCCAGAGGGTCATGGGTTCGAATCCCAGCCATGGCTCGTCCCAAGATGGGGAAAAAAAAAGGGGGCAGCAGAGGGACATCCGGAGTCATGAACCGGGTGTGGCCCAACCCGCTAGAGTGTCAGGAGATAAGGGCCGAAACACTTGCTTGAAGGGGGCTTCTCTTCTGAGGACTCTCTGCTGCCACGCTCTCCACGAGTTTCTTTCTACTGTTCCGTAAAAAATTGGAGCGCGATAGGACTTCATTAGGAATGTCCATAAACTGGTGTCGTCGCCAGTAAAATTGCGCCGCGGCGACAGTATTTCCTGTGAAATTCTGCAGCAGGTCATAAAAATGTATCGTTTTGCGACAGTATTTTCCGTGAAATAGTAAAGCGCGACAGAATTTAACGAAAAACAGTCCATGGATTTTGTAAATTCCGTCGCAGCAGTTTTGGAATGACATATGCGCTCGTGTTTGTGGGCGCATGCATTAATTAAAATGTGTACATTGTCCCTAGCTTTTGTTTTGCATAGCAGGTTGCACTGATCCTTTTCTTAAAGGGAAAATAAAAGGAAGGAAAAAATCTAGCAGTTTTCTTCAGTGGCACTTCATGTAAATGTGTGTGTGTGTGCGTGCGTGCGTACGTACGTGCGTGCGTGCGTGCGTGCGTGCGTGCGTATGTGTGTGTGTGTGTGTGTGTGTGTGTGTGTGTGTGTGTGTGTGTGTGTGTGTGTGTGTGTGTGTGTGTGTGTGTGTGTGTGAAATCATTAAAAGAATTGTTCTTTGAATTTATGGCTGATAGTGAGTCTGAAAATGGCTAGAAACTGGCTATGCGTATTTGCATTAAATATTCTAATAAAGAGTACACCTATTTTGCTTGTTGAATGTGTGCTGGGGCTGGGGAAGGGCATGTACACAGGGGAAAAAAAAACTTATTTCTCTTTGAAATGCTAACTTTGGACTGAGTAATTCACACATGTATTGTTTATAATTGGTGCGAAATACTGCACGTTTCTAACGTAAAGCAGTCAGTGATGTTGACTTTAACGAGACTATTTGAGTTATGGGCTTCAAATGGAACTATTTGATCACGTATATCATCATTACATTGTGCAAAATTTCATGTGTCTACTTAGATCCAGGTATATTTAAATAGACGATATTCACTCATTACCACAATTAACTTAATTTCGCTCAGCAATGACTAATCAGTGCTTGATAACATCATACACACGGAGGCGCGCGCAGACACGCACGCGCGCGCGCGCGCGCCACACACACACACACACACACACACACCACACACACGCACGCACACACGCACGCACACACACATACACACGCACACGCACACGCACACGCGCGCGCGCGCACGCACGCCCGCACGCACGCACCCACCCATCCACCCACCCACCCACCCACACACACACACACACACACACACACACACACACACATGTGGGCACGCACACACAAACACATGCGGGCGCGCGGGCGCGCGCGCGCGCGCACGCACGCACGCACGCACGCACGCACGCACGCACGCACGCACGCACGCACACACACACACACACACACACACACACACACACACACACACACACACACACACACACACGATTCTCTTTTATTCATTATTGTACTCAGGGCAGGCAGAAGCACAGTAGAACAGATCTTCACCTGCCGGATACTGATGGAGAAACATCTGCAACATCAGAGAGACCTGTTCCACAACTTCATTGACTTTAGGAAAGCGTTTGACAGGGTGTGGCACAAGGGTCTGTGGCAAGTGCTCAGAAAGTTTGGCATAGAGGAGGGTCTCGTCCAAACCATCCAGGCGCTGTATAACACCGCCAGCAGCGCAGTCCTCCTCAACAACCAGATAGGGGACTACTTCAAGACCACAGTTGGAGTCCGTCAAGGCTGCCTGCTATCTCCCGTACTGTTCAATCTCTTCCTGGAAAATATCATGCGTGAAACCCTCCATGACTTCCACTCCACTGTCTCCATCGGAGGAAGAATCATCAATAATCTGAGGTTCGCAGATGACATCGACCTGATGGGAGGCAGCAACGAAGAACTACAAGACCTGACAAAGAGACTGGAAGAAAGGGCAGGTGCATATGGAATGGAAGTGAGCACAGAAAAAAGCAAAGTCCTGGTCAACAGCACAACCAACACCCATGCTGAAATCTACATGAACGGACAACAGCTTGAAGAAGTGGGCGCTTTCAAATACCTTGGCGCCACTCTCACCAAAGACGGTCGCTCTACAACAGAAATCAAGACCAGACTAGCGATCGCAACAGCAGCAATGGCAAAGCTAAACAAGATCTGGAAGAGCAGGGAGATCAGCTTTCCTACAAAGATGAAGCTGTACAAGTCCCTGGTGCTGTCCATCCTGCTGTATGGCTGCGAAAGCTGGACCATGACAGCAGAGACCACCAAGAGAATCCAGACGTTTGAAACTAAATGCTTCAGGCGCTTGCTCGGGATCTCTTGGCAAGACCGGAAGACAAACGACCTTGTGAGGAGCCAAATAACATCACTTGCAGGCCCCCAAGAACCCCTCTTGGCAACAGTCAAGAAGAGGAAGCTGTCGTGGTTCGGGCATGTCATACGCCACAATTCACTGCCCAAAACAGTCATCCAGGGCACGCTGGAAGGCGGCAGACGAAGGGGACGACAAGCCAAATGCTGGATGGACAACATCAAAGAATGGACCAGGATGGATGGCCCTGCGCTGATGCGACAGGCAGAGGACAGGGCCGGATGGCGGTGCCTGGCTTCGAGAGTGTCTCTCATCTCTCCTCTACGCCCATCATGGGCAAGAGAATGATGATGGTACTCCCAGTTCTTATAGAACAGGGAGAACTTTAGAATAGGAACGAAGAAATGCTGTGTGTGTGTGTGTGTGTGTGTGTGTGTGTGTGTGTGTGTGTGTGTGTGTGTGTGTGTGTGTGTGTGTGTGTGTGTGTGTGTGTGTGTGTGTGTGCGTGCGTGCGTGCGTGCGTGTGTGTGTGTGTGTGTGTGTGTGTGTGTGTGTGTGTGTGTGTGTGTGTGTGTGTGTGTGTGTGTGTGTCTGTCTGTCTGTCTGTCTGTCTGTCCGTCCGTCCGTCCGTCCGTGGTCAAAATGTGTTCCTCTCGCTCCAGACAAAAATACTCAGCCGATCTTTCTGAAAATTTGTAAGTATGTACATTATGGATAAAGGATGATACCCGATGTTTTAGTTTACCGTTATAGTCGTTACTAACAGCTGTAACGGCCTGTAACGGTTTTTCTTCTTTATGTAATTGGCCGATCCTTCTGAAAATTTGTACGTATGTTCATTATGTGTCACGAATAATGCCCGATGTTTTAGGTTACCGTTATAGCCGTTACTAACACCTGTAACGGCATGTAATGGTTTTTCGTCTTTATGGAATATCTCAGAAAGAAATTGGCCGATCTTTGTGCAAATTACCAGGTATGTTCATTATGGGTCACAGATGATACCCGATGTTTTAGTTTACCCCGTTATAGTCGTTACTAACGACTGTAACGGCCTGTAACGGGTTTTCTTCTTTATGGAATATCTCAGAAAGTACTTGGCCGATCCTTCTGAAAGTGTGTACGTATGTTCATTATGGGTCACGAATAATCCCCCGGATGTTTTAGGTTACCGTTATTGCCGTTATTAATGGCTGTAACGGCCTGTAACGGTTTTTCTTCTTCATGGAATATCTCGGAAAGTACTTGGCCAATATTTGTGAAAATTTACAGGTATGTTCATTATGGGTCACGAATAATGCCCGATGTTTTAGTTTACCGACAAGGACTGGGGGTGACCAAAACTGAATGGTGGTCAAAGGCCAAAGGAAAAGCCAAAAGAGACATGATGATTCAGGAGATGAGAAAAGAAGAAGACCAAAAAAGACTCCAACAAGCAGTCCAGCAGAGCCAGCAAGGGCAATGGACAACGTGGGAGAATGCACTCCAAAGAAGTCTCACTTGGAATGAGATTTGGCACATGGCCCCTCTCAGGATCAGCTTCATTCTCAGATCTGCATATGACCTTCTGCCTTCAAATGCAAACGTGTTGAAGGGGGGAAAACATACGATCCTGCATGCCCCCTCTGCCATGAAAAACAAACAGTGGAGCATGTCCTAAGCTCATGTAAAGTAGCCCTGGCTCGAGGAAGGTACACATGGAGGCACAACCAAGTGCTCAATGAGATTGTACAAGCAGTCTGGGTTAGTATCAACACCACAAAAGGGAAAATCAGGACTCCAAATGCAAATCATGGCCAAGGTAGCAAATCATGGCCAAGAACAACAGTGCCACTCGAAACATGCAGGCAGAGTCTGCTGGACGGGGCAGATGACTGGGAGTGCACTGCAGACCTCCCAGAATGGAAGAGTCACCCAGAGATCATCAGCAAGAGTGGCATGAGACCAGACATAGTAGTCCACTCTATGTCAACCAAGCAGCTGATCATGATCGAGCTCACGGTGCCATATGAGAACAGAATGGAGGCAGCTCAGATCTACAAGACTGAAAAGTATGCTGATCTGGCAAACAGCCTGAGGAGAGAAGGCTATCAGATCAAAGTCCTCATTGCAGAAATTGGAGGCAGGGGAATTGTAGGAACGTCTGCATACAGCCTCATGAAACAGCTCTCAGTTCCAGGGAGGGAAAAAACAGAGCCCTGAAAGCAATGGCAGAAGCGGCAGAGAGGTGTTCAAACTGGATCTGGTCAAGGAGGAACAAAAGTGAACTACATAAGGCTTAAATTTCCCTACAAATATCAGGTGCCCCAGTGGCTCAGTGGTTAGAGTGCGAGTCATTAAGTGGAAAATAAGCATGTCCAGAGGGTCATGGGTTCGAATCCCAGCCATGGCTCGTCCCAAGATGGGTAAAAAAAAAGGGGGCAGCAGAGGGACATCCGGAGTCATGAACCGGATGTGGCCCAATCCCCCTAGAGTGTCAGGAGATAATGGCCGAAACACTTGCTTGAAGGGGGCTTCTCTTCTGAGGACTCTCTGCTGCCACGCTCTCCACGAGTTTCTTTCTACTGTAACGGTCTGTAACGGTTTTTCTTCTTCATGGAATATCTCAGAGAGAAATTGGCCGATGTTTGTGAAAATTAGCTGGTATGTTCATTATGGATCACGGATGATGCCCGATGTTTTAGTTTACTCCGGTATAGCCGTTACTAACGGCCGGATGTAACGGCCTGTAACGGTTTTTCTTCTTTATGGACTATCTCAGAAAGTACTTTGCCGATCCTTCTGAAAATTTGTACGTATGTTCATTATGTGTCACAAATAATGCCCGATGTTTTAGGTTACCGTTATAGCCGTTACTAACGGCTGTAACGGCCTGTAACGGTTTTTCTTCTTCATAGAATATCTTAGAAAGTACTTGGCCGATCTTTGTGAAAATTAGCAGGCATATTCATTATGGGTCACGAATGATGCCCGATGTTTAGTTTACCGTTATAGTCGTCACTAACGGCTGTAACGGCCTGTAACGGTTTTTCGTCTTTATGGAATATCTCAAAAAGCACTTTGTCGATCTTTCTGAAAATGGGTCACGGATGATGCCTGACGTTTTACTTTACCGTTATAGCCGTTACTAACGGCCCATAATGGTTTTCTTCTTTATGGAAAATCTCAGAAAGTTCTTGGCCGATCTTTCTGAAAATTTGTAAGTATGTTCATTATAGGTCAC
Organism: Conus ventricosus; assembly: GCA_018398815.1. Lineage (NCBI taxonomy): Eukaryota > Metazoa > Mollusca > Gastropoda > Neogastropoda > Conidae > Conus > Conus ventricosus. The sequence goes on along the minus strand of CM031607.1, from coordinate 65,213,694 downwards.
AGATGATGGCCGATGTTTACCAGAATAGCCATTACTAACGGTTACACCAGCGCAAGACGGTTTTGACTCTTTATGAAATATCTCACACGTATTTAGGAGTACGTTTATATGATTTGGGAGTACGTTTATATGATTTGCATCTTGTTGTAATTGATATTTATGCTTTTTGTGTGGGCATGATGTAAACAAGCTGAAAAGCTTATTCTTTAACCCTCTTTCTTTCTTTCTTTCTTTCTGCGTACGCAGGCTGATACTCCTGCGGACACTGCCTGTATAGACAGGGAGTGGAGTTTTGTGTGTATGACCGTTTTTTATTCCCGCCATGAAGGCAGCCATACTCCATCTTCGGGGAAGGTGCATGCTATGTGTAGCGTGTCATCCATACCAACGGCCAAACTGGCCTTCTCTTCCGAAAGTTGGTGATGGGATTTTACATGTGTGCAAGATGTTGTGCGTGCGTTCACACACGGAACCTCGGTTTATAGTCTCATTCGAAGGACTGCATAGGGAATGGAGTCAGAACCAATGTTAACTCCGAGGGAAAAATCCCCCTGTACCGAAATTCGAACCCGCAACCCCAGGATCACGAGTGCGGCGCTTTACCAACTGAGCTATTCCGGCCCCATTCTTTAACCCTCAATAAGGATCATTTTGACTTGACTTGACTTCACACACACGCGCGCGCGCGCGCGCGCATGCGCCCTGCCCTTACCTACACAGACATACAAACAAACATATTTCCCCTATCTGCGAATTTACTTTACACTATGTCAGAAATGCAAGTATACAGGGCACACTTTTTATGTCATAGCTGTGTCATTTACTGCGAAGTTTTGACGCTGGAATACATCGACGTGTTTCCAGTTTGCAGCAAAAAGCGTCGCTATGAAATACTATTGCTACGATCTTATTCCACAGAAAATAATTACTTCAGCATCAACATTTCACGTGGAAAAATTTCGCAAGCGACAGCATTCAATGACTACAACATTTTACAGTGTCCTGTTGCAAAATTCTGTCGCAAAATGAGCTGTGACAGTATTTTATAGGCAGCAATTATTTTCATAGGACAACTTTCATGAAAAAGTGTCGGGAAATACTATCGCTGCGACACAATCCCACGGCGACAGTATTATATGCGACACTGGCCTTGATCGTGGACTGCCAGCTGACTCAGTCTGAAGCTGCTGTCTCAAGGTTCACAGGGTCGAAACTACCTGCCCTCACGTCACGCTTGCATACATCCTTGTAGCGTAGAGCGGACAGTTTTGTGGGTCTGGAGCCTATAGCCAGCTCGCCGGACAGCATGACCTTTGAGATGCATGTTGTCCATGCGGCTGGTGTGGCCAAGCCAGCGCAGGCGTCTCTGTGTCTGCATAGTGAACATGCTGGGCATCCCTGCCTGGGCCAGGGCATTCTTGTTAGTGATGTGGTCCTGCCAAGTGATGCCCAGGATTCCTCTGAGGCAGCGCAGGTGGAAGGCGTTCAGACTGCGTTCTTGTCGAGAGTACAGGGTCCATTCTTCACTTCCGTAGTGGAGTGCTCAGCACGCAGGCTTGGTACATTTCCATCTTGGTGTTTGACGTTAGCATGGTGTTGTTCCAGACTCTGTTCGCTAGACAGACCATCACTGTTGCCGCCTTGCCGATCCACACGTTCAGCTCAGGATCCAGAGAGAGGTTGCTGGAGATGTTGGAGCCCAGATAAGTGAAGTTGTCGAACACTTCGAGGGTGTGATCACCGATGGAGAAGCGGTGAGTGCTTCTAATATTCTTGGCTTATGATGTTTGTTTTGTTTTTTCAAGCTGATAGTTAAACCGCAATCGGTTCAGGCATCAGCGAAGCAGGTGATAAGCTGTTGTAGCGCTTCCTCGGTATTGGCAGTGAGGGCGGCGGCGTCTGCGAAGAGCCTGTCCCTGATGAGAACTTTCCGTACCTTCGTGTTTGCTTGGAGGCGTGCCAGGTTAAATAGGCTTCCATCACCCTGGTGTGGAGGAAGATGCCGTCTAGAGACTGTCGGAAGGCGTAGCGCAGCAGTAGGGAGAAAAAGACGCTGAAGAGTTTCGTGGCGAGTACGCTCCTTTGTTTGACACCTCTCTTGATTGGGAAGGGTTCCGACGTTGGACCGTCGTACTGGACAGTGCCATTCATGTTGTCATGGAAGGACGCAATCATCTTGAGGAGTTAAGGGGGGCATCCAATCCGATGTTGACTCAGCAGCAGAACACAATCTCGTCCGGTGGGTTACCTCATAATGGCTCGACATTGGCTGCTCCCTGTGGATTGAAAGTGCAAGGGCTCTGGCTGTTACAGAGGGCTTAAATGAGTAGCATGGATGCCATGCCACTGACGTGGGTCAGACTGCAGAGACAAACAAACAAACAAACACAAGGAGAGAGAGAGAGAGAGAGAGAGAGAGAGAGAGAGAGAGAGAGAGAGAATTAAAGGTTTATGCTGTAGTAGCAAGGGCGGCCACTGTGAGTCTGTGACGACATCGCATAGTGTGCCTAGCTGAGAATGCTTTCCCGCATTTGCTTCGCGATTCAGCTGTCTTCAAAACGATTCGCCATGATCGTCGTAACATTGCTGCACAGTATACAAAGTATCACGATTTTCTGACGCCACATGACGATAGAGAGAATATAGTGGGCTGCGTATTTGTAAGAAGCCCCAAACCCCGTCTGTTTATTGTTCATTAAATCGAAACATGACGCAGCATGACCAGTCCACACTCACAGAGTGTTACAGAATGTTCGATAATGATTAAATGGTAAACGCAATCCAAACGCATGGATTTTCTACAAGACTCGAAAAAGATATCAAGTAACAGCCAGTCCAAGTGCTTGGAACGTTCGAGAAACAATTTCTGGAAGCTTCTTGTTCAGCCTGATATTGGATCTTTGAAGTGACCTCCACAATCATTACACAATGTGAACAGAAGAAAAAGATACGCCTGAAGGTGCGGGTAGCCCACAGAGACGTACTGTCCTCAATCGCCAAAAAAAGCCAGCTGGGAGCAATCCTGCACCACCCTTGGAAGCCTGCGCTGTGTTCACATAGGGTGCAGGCTCGCACTGGGCATTCCATTAACACGTGAAGGGACATAAATTCTCCCTGGCAGATGCCACTGTGTAATGGCCACAAAATGTGACACGACAAAACCTCCATGGGAGTGTTCCCATGAGTGTTTCAGCCCATATTACATGACTGCAGAGCCCATCAACGAAAATGCCACAATCAAGCAACTGCCGTGTGCATTCCATGGCCTCGCTCGTTGCTGTTCCGCTGAAAGGTGATGACACTAAAACTAAACACACGGCCAAGCTTTCACCACGAAGTCTTACGTGCTCTCTGAAGAGAATTCCAGGTCACAGCCTTTCCCATTGTCAACAGGACTTTCCCTATGGTCAGTGAGTCTGTCCTCACCGTCACTAGTCTTTCTTCACCATCACTTTGAAGAGACCTCCACAATCATTACATAATCTGGACATAAGAAAAAGATACATATGAATGTGCGGGTAGGACCCAGAGAAGTACTGTCCTCAACCACTCAGCAAACCAGCTTGGAGCTATCCTGCACCAACAAAAACGTCATGCAGTTAACTAATGTCACGTGAAATATAACACGCCATTAGCACAAACGATAAACCAATTTGCATCGGCCTCTAATAGTAAGTAAAAGCGAACTGTTTGCAACCCTTCCCCACGCAAATATAATTATGCATCAACAAATAAAACACGGTGATTAAATCAACGCATTTATGTTTGCCTATTGTGTAGAATGTGCATTTGATCTTGTTTGTCAGTGTAATGATGGAGTAGTTTCCAGCGGCCATTAACTAGCAATCAGGTCTGGATGGGATTCTATCCATTTCTGGAGTTTAGCTTCATTACTTATTTTCCTCTTTTCAGACCAAGTGTTAAACGTGTATATAAACGGATTGATGGCAGAGTTTAAAGGTAAAACAAATACAGCTAAGGCCACATTCATTTCTCCTGGGATTGGGATTTCAGCCACTGCCAATACTCCACACAGACCGATTGGAAACCAGCACATGAAATCTGTTACAGCGACAGTGATCAACCGTCGAGCTATGATCATATCCCGAGATACTTTTGTAGAATTACTCTTCAAAGTATTATCCTGTATTGATCTGTATACTAGAGCCTGTCCAGCAGATACACATAAAAATAAAATGAAATTCAGTACAATTAAAACACTAAACGAATAAAACTTTCCTTTAAAATCTTCCCTTGTGATTGGTAGAGGGATACAAATACCTGTCTGGCTATAAAATTCCCAGTGTGATACCATTGGCAGTAAAGGCACCAATGCAAAAAGACAACCTAAAAACCAAATGAACAGACAGGCCACTGACGCTGACTTTCCATCAAATTTCATCGTGCTAAAAGGAAAATGAATAACAACAAAACGGTCGAGTGTTATGAACCAGATGATGAAAGCAGAAACCTCACTAGACAACAAAGACAGAAATCCAGCCACTTTACAGGCCACACTGTTTCTCCACCTACTGTCACTGTGAAGATATCGCCCACGGAACTGCTCATCAGCCACACCAATAACAGCCATGTAGACACCCATCAGAAGATCAGATATGGTGAGATTGGTGACGAACACACTAAAGCCATTTGCAAATGTCATGCTCTTTGAAAACAAACGTGCACTACAGCAGCAAACGTTTCCAGTCACTGATAGACAAACAACCACCCACAGAAACAGGCGGTATGTCCACGATTGCAACAGATCTTTACACGAAGAAATTTCATCCTTTGGCGCGATGCAAACTGATGCATCAGTGTTGTAGGGAAATATGTCTTCACAACAGAATTTCCTATTTTGAGTTGATAGAAAACGCAGATAATGAAGCCCTTTGAAAATATTTTCTGGAAAATGTTCCACAGGGCTACAATCCATGTAAAGGTGAGTTAACTGTGGAGTGTTCTGAAAGCCAGACAGGCTGATTGTATGCAGGGAAGTGGATGTTAAACCCAGTTTTTGTATGTGTGGAAATAGTGACAAATCTTCGGCTTCAAACACAGTTAGCATGGTATGGGACAGGTCTATTATCGTCAGTGCTTTTAGCTGGTAGACAGAGGACTGAGAACTCTGGAGGGTGGTGAGAGGATTGTTAGACAGGGAGAGGACTTGTAAACTTATTAAACCAAGTAAAGTAGTGACGTTGGCGTACTGTAGTTTGTTTTCGCTCAAATCAAGAAACAGTACGTTTCTCAATCGTGTGGTGGCTAGTGCAGATATTAAACAATGTGATAAATCCAAACCAATGAGGAGACTGTTGTTACCCATATCAGACAGTGTCATACTTGAGCCTGTAGCATCCAGGAAACGGAGCTGACTGAAATCTGCTGCTGTAAAAGGATGGGTACACAGAAACGTGTGACCCTGACAAACGCAAGTTACAGGACACACCACTTGACACATTAACTCATCTTCTCGTTTGGGACAGTGTGGCCAGCCATCACAGATGTGGTCGATGTGCAAACAAATGAATGAAGTTCTGCATCGAAAAAATCCTGAACACTTTTCTTCATCACATCGCTCTTCATCCTGGTGGTCAATGCAATCGTACAGTCCATTGCATCGTGTGTAGACAGGCAGACAGTCATTGAAGTCACCAAGACAACGATAGTGACTCTCTGGACAAGACTCTGTGGAATTCATTGGGGTGGAGATGAAGCGCTTTCTGCCATCGAAATTTACAAGAGCGGGAGGGCGAACGGCACATCGAGCAAGATATACGTTTCTGATTTGCTCACAGCTTTGTTCGTCTGACTTATCATGACAGTGGAACACAACATCACACACCTGATGGAAGTGCACACACTGACCACTTTTACATCTAAACGTGTTAATGCACGGGGAGCTTCACAGAAGAATTCATCACTCTGATCCTGACAATCAGTGACAAAGTCACAAACCAGAGTATATGAAATTACCATAGAATCACCACTGCACGTGAACATGTAGAAAAAAGTGGTATGGTGGTCTGTTGAATCGTGTGTGTCCGTGTACGCCAAACTGTGATGGAACCTGCATGGAAAGTTGAGCTCTTGCTGACACGTTTCTGACTGGGTAGGATCACACAGCAGAAATGTATACGTTGCATGACCATTAGGGCATTTTTTCAAAAATTGCCGCGCTTTATGAAACAAAATACCCCGGTTTTCAACAGAACATTACCTGCGCGATAAAGATTTTGTTTTGTCTTATTATTTGCAAATTCGCAAAATGCACCATAGTTTCCTGCTAAAGATACATCCTCATACCTTAAGGTTCCTCCCAAAGCTGACATTAGACACTTCTTTGGTGCATATTTGCTGATGGCAGGGTCATGAAGAGAGTGGTGAAGAACTGTTCTATCGTTGTGTATCAAACTAGCTATATACATACTTGGCTGTGCGATATCATTGGTATACAAACCAGTAAATTTGTCCACGAGTCTCCAAAAATGTATTTTTGTTTTATTCAATAATGTATGAATACTGTTAAAAGCACATTTTGGCAAACTCATCATGCCTCCAAGTAGACTACACTCATGAGATGCTTTTTCAGAGTATTGACACACCATGGCAGAGTCTACACCTCTGCTTTCAATGATGTCGACCCCACGCAGCGTGCTGACGATGCTGTAGCAACGGTCACACAATGCTATCATCCCATGACACTCAGGACTGCTGTAGGGACACTCACCTGTTTCATCCCGTCCGTCTTCACACTCTGTCTTCAGGTTACAGTCCATGTGGTGATGGAAGCTGGTATAATGCTTCACAGAACAGTTCCAGAAACCAGCGGTTGTCTTATGAGGTCTTTGACTCTCCGGGAAAAATGAGAAGAAAAGTTTAAAGCCAATGGGTTCTGACCTAGTCTCTTTCCTAAGAGCAACATCAACTTGGCTGACGTTATATAAGTTAGCAAAATCAGCCTCAATATCGCAACTATTCCAGAAATGCTGACGGTTGCGATTTAAAAAACAGTTATTTTCGCCAGTGTTAGAAGCGTAAATGTCATGCTTAGATCTATTGTACAGTTGCACCCAAGGTCTGAAAAGTTTTTGTTGTTTGAAACTAATCATGACTGCATTTTGGGGAGGTAATGATATATGCATAATGTAATCACAGGGCTCGGCGTTACTCAGATTGGTGTTTTCCGTGAGGAATCCAGATGACCGTGATGTCATTACAAGATCAATGTATGGAAATGCGACATAAAATCCGTTTGAAACAGACCAATGTGGAATTTTCTTATCCTCAAAGCCTTGGACACCCCAAAGAAATGCCATGCGTTAGAGGCAAAATATCTCAAACATAACAAAATTTGTCAAAGGTTGTAAAATCACCACATTACAAAGTATATATCATAGACATTTTGCTCATCTTGTATAAACAGAAGGGGGAAACAGTGGAAAGGTGAAGAAACGTCGAGGGGGGGGAGGGGCAGAGGGTGGACGTGTACACACACACACACACACACACACACACACACACACACACACACACACACACACACACACACACACACACAAGCGCGGGCGTCCACGCGCATGAATAACTCACTCTCGGCATATGCCTTTACCAACACATAAAGAAAATTTCACATTCCTGTTCTTGTTATTGCTGTACAAGTACTGAGTTAAAGTCTGTCAGATCAGAATTTGTTGATTGATTATAACAAAATAAGAGATGATACCAGTGTTGTAGAGCCAGCTTTGTAAGACAGTTAATGGTTCCATGATAAGTACAATGTCAACGACGACAATGAATTAGACCCTTTTATTCTCCGATTATTCATGGTCTAGCTATAGGGCAATCGTTGTTACATGAGATGTATACACGCATGAGTTGATCCGGGTGTGTGGCAAATTTCTTGTGATTTGCGTGTTCAACTATGAACAAGGTTTTTTGTTGTTGTTTTTTTGTTTTGTTCATCCATCGAGTCGAGGAGGACCACTGCTGTCATTGTGGGGTTGAGGGTGGTGAGATGATTTGTGGATACGCAGGTGGCCGATCAAGCCGATACATGTATAGAATGTGTGGCGACATTTTGGACAAGAATGTGGGGGACCTGACCTGTCCCCTTGATAGCTGTTGCGGGCTTGTCTGTGTTTTTTTTGCGCTGCAGCTGTCCTTTCCTCCTCATTGGTTGGCACGTTTGTGGATAGTGTAGCCATCTAGCTCGGCCCAATGCAGTTTGTTTTCATGTGTCAGGGATGATGTTGAACGCTTTCAAGGATGGTTTGAGAGCGTCTTTGAGTCCTTTTGTCTGACCTCCTTAAAAACGCACTCCTTGTTTCAGCTCACCACAGAAGAATCTTGGATGGCTGGTGGTCTGGCATCCGAGCTGCATTGAAATTCAGGCAGCATCAGGATGGCGTGGATGCTCGGCAGGTGTTCTTGGTCGTGCACCTCTAAGTCTAGGATTTTGTCCTGACATTTTATGTTGAACAAGCTTCTGAGGCAGGTTTAGTGGAAGTGATTCGGCATGCCGTTGGTACACTGTCCACGTTTGACATGCATAGAGGAGTGTGGGGAGAACAACTGCTCTGTACACCATCAGCTTGGTCACCAGACTTTCAATTCCAAGCATTGGTGTGTAGTCTGCTAAAGGTTGCCCTTGCTTTTGCAATTATGATGCTCACTTCATCGTTGATGGTGACGTTCTGGGGCAGTTTGCTGCCAAGGTAGGTGAATTTACTCACCGCAGCGAGTCTCACACCATTGACTGTGATATTAGACTCAGCGTACAGTCTGTTTGGCATGGTTTGATCCAGAACTTTCGTCTTCTTCGTATTTATGGTGAGACTGAAGCTGGTGCAGGCTACGGAAAACTTATGTCAATGCTGGATTGCGTATCATTTTCTTGGCCAGCATTAAGAGTGAATTAAACAGCAAATTAGAAAGTCCCTGTTTGAGGGTCTGTCATAGCCTGACTTTTCCCTTGAGTCTTGTGCTTTTAAAACGTTTTCCTCTGTTCTGATTCTGAGTTAATGAGTATGCTGCATTTCTGAGGGCGTCAGTCAGCTTTGTAGAGAACTTAATGCTGAAGGGAAAATGGGTGCCACGACACAGCCTTGCTTTCTGGTCATTTGTGACAGGGAATGGACTAGATGTCTTTCCATTGTCCTGAATTCAGGCCTGCAGGCCTCATGAAATTTCCGCACCAAAGAGATGAGTTTGTGTCGGCATCCTTTTTGGGGGCATGCTCTTCCACAGGCCCTCTATTGACAGTGTTGAAAGCCTTGCTCGGGTCGACAAAGATGTAGAACAAGTCGGCATTTTGTTCCTGACATGTTTCTTGATGCTGAAAAGCATCAAATACCATATTGATGGTTCGTCTGTCGTTTTTGAAGCCGCACTGGCTCTCTGGTAAATGCTCTTTCCCCAGGTGTGTTATACGGCGGTTCAGCAGTGCTTGTCAAGTATCTCGCCAGCTAAAAAAAAAAATTTTGAAAAGCAGGGATATGCTTTGTCGTTGTTACAAGCCTGGATGTTCCCTTTGTGTTTGTACGAATGGATTATGGATGCATCTTTGAACTATTGAGGGACTGTCTCCTGCTGCCACATCAGAAGAAACAAAGATGAATCTCTTCAGTCAGAGCCATGCCATCTTCTTTGCGGACTTCTGCTGGCATGGAGTATGAGCCAGCAACTTGGCCACTGGACAGCAAACATCGCTTTTGACCAGGAGTGTTGGTGGTTCATCCTTTTTTCGTTGGTGAGCACTTGAAGGATCGGATCGATGCTTTGTCAGGGATAGAGGATAGGGACTTGGGAAACGCTGTTGAAGTGCTCTGCCTGCTTTCCAAGATCTTTCCTTATCAGTGATCAATGGGTTTCCATCAACTCTTAGCAGAGAGATCCTGATGAACTTTAGGTCCATAAATTTTCTCTCAAGGCATCATCAAAGTTCTTAATATTATGTTTGTCAACATATCTGGTCAGCTTTGTTGCTGAGCCATGTGTGTTGCATCTTTTGCAGTTTCTCTTGAACTCTTCTGCGAATGTTGTTGAACGCATCTTTTCTGGAGGTGGACTTGGTTCTACAAAGGGTTTAAGATTTGTGCAGAAGATGATTCTAATCCAGAGGCTGCTGGATGTCATCGCAGATCTCTTTAAGTCAGTCCTCGTGTTTCTTAACTGCTGGTGCCAGGATCTCTGTAGCGTATTGTATACCAAATTTCTCTGAAGATCGACCATTTTGCTTCCACATTCTGGTTGTCCAGGGAGGGGATTCCAAGAATTTTTCCCAAATGTGTCTGAAAACAACTGCTTGGTTCCACTGTCTTTCGCTTGGTGACATCATGCCGTTTGGGGGGTCTTCTTGTCTTAGGGGCGTTCTTGGGTTGGGGTTCGGGAGTTCAATTTCTGATAACACGACGGCGGTCAGTCCAGCATTCGGCACTGCATATGGATTTCATGACTCTTACATCCTGTCTGTCCCTCTCTCTCACAATGCCTTATTCAATGAGATGTCAGTGCTTACTGCATGCAGGGACACATCCGTGATGTCTTGTTATAGGTAGGAGGGGGACGATTTTCATGATCAGGAATTCATGCTCAGCAAGGCTGGAGAAGCAGGAGACGTTCCTGTTGCAGTAGACGCTAGCTTTGACATCACCAAGTACGGCGTGGGATCTGCTTTCAGAACCGCTTCAATGTTGATGAAGGTGGTGGTGGTAATTTTTTTCCTCCACATCATCTGGGCATAATCATTGTCAGCGCGTAGACGTTGATAAGTGTCGGTCGCTTTTTTTCAAATGAAAGGGGAAGTTTCGTGGTCATCAGCCTGTTTTTCACTTTCTTTGGAGGTCCAGCTAGCTTGCCAACAAGAGCTTTCTTCCTGCAACGCCGACCCAGCATCTCGTCGCTCTACATTTCCTCTTACACTTCAACAAAAAGTATACTCAGAGCCCCTTTCAAAAAAGTTCGCCCTGTCCGCGAGTCGGTCTCACTCAAGGCTACGATTGTCGATGTATACCGGGCGAGTTTTTTTCCAATTAGAACTGTTCCCCTCTGAGGCCTGTTTGCATCGTCTCTATCCAGGAGGGTGCGCACATTCCAAGTGCTAAAGGAGAGGGAACAGTCTTCGGTCTCTTTCTTCTTTGAATTGCGACCACTGTTATAGGGTCCTCTTCAGCTGCGGTAGGCGGGTTTGGGGGAAGAATGGGGGGAAAGGCAATATCTAGGGTACCTTTTCTAGCCCCTTCCCTACTCCACGCTGCTGTAGTCCAGTACAGAAGGACACACGCCTGTGTGCGGGTTTGCGGCTATGGCTGCCAGTGTACCCACATCTGCTGTTTTGTCGCTCGCTCATCGCCACAGGACTTAGAAAATGAGATGGGGATGAGTAAATATGGATGGATGGGATGATGTTTATGATATGAGATGATGATGTGTTTATGATGACAGTAGGTTGTGACGCGCACAAGTGAACTTTGTTTAATTGTGAGGGGGACTTGCCAATTCAATCGACCTCAGTCTCTCATTCAAACCATCTGAGTGCAGCAGCTAGACACAGCCAAGACAGCTGGGAGACTGAGTCAGATGCAGTGGATGACAATGATATTGTCGTGCCTCCCGTTTCTCTATGCTCTCCACAATGCATTGCTGAGAGTCGCCTTTCTGCCTGTCGAATCAGTTTGTGATTTCCTCTGCGCAGTCTGCAGTCCAGTCTTCACATGCTAGACAGACAAGCCCTATCTCACCGAGGGTTTGGACTCGTCGGCTACCCTCACCTGTTTCTGCCACCTGCCAAAGCTGTGCCCCGGGCGTGTGTGGCCACTGCCGCATGCTAACAGCTATGGGGAGCAGTAGGTGAGAGCTGAGTGTCTGGTGAGGACCAAAGAGGGATGTACAGCCCCTAGAAGGATTTCGCAAGCACCCCCACCCCCCAACGATGCTACTATTACTGGACACCCCCACTGTCAACCTCGGGTGTGTCGATGGAGGAAGGACTAGCGCACAGGGCCCCAAAAACACTCACAGCTTGCTTACGATCTCATTCATATATCATGCATTCGTCACACAACCACTAGTAAAGTCTAAACTTTACTACACCTGATCATAGAACGAAACATCAATGCATATGGAATCAAACAAAATTTAAAACATTCTCTCTTTCCCGAACTTCACAAAATCATTTATCTAAAACATCATTAACTAACCCGGGTTAAAATAGATTTCTACTTTACCTGGCCAGGTGATCTTAACTTTCACGAATCACTGTCTTTTCTTTTTTTTTTCTTTTTCTTTTTCACTGTCACTTTCACAACACGACACAACTGCTGGCAAATGGTTGTTGGTTCACTTGCACCGGTTCAAGCTGGACTGCTGGCACCGGTCAGGCTGGACTGCTGATGAAAGTGGCGCTGGCCCAAATATGAGGTCGAACCCCCGTTAGGATTAGAACAGTGGGCTATCAACACGATCTGTTCTCCTTTCTTTCTTCCTGCATTAACGCATTTTCACTCTCTCTCTCTCTCTCTCTCTCTCTCTTTTTAGTCTGCTCTTATCAATGGACATGGTTGCTTTTCTTTTCTTTTTTTTTCTTTTCTTTTCTTTTTCCCCCTCATTAGTTAGCAGCTCTCTCTCTCCACATCTCTCCTCAGTTCTTTCTCTGCAGGGGCTTCTCATGCTAATCTCTCAACTTGGTTCTCTTCTTCCTCCCCTCATCTCTCTGCTTTTCTCTCCTCCGAGATTACACTCGACCTCTCTCTCCTGTCTCTCTGTTCGTTCTCCCTCGTTCTCCCGTTCTCTCACTCTCACATCCTTCTTATTGTGTTCCGATCTGGGCCAAAAGGGCGAGTACCATTGGTCAGTTTTTTTTACCCCTGACACCCGAAGTTATCTCCCTCTAATTCCATTGGATATTCAAATCATGACAGCACGCCTACACACCTTACTCTCTGTGGTGGTCAATTGGTCATTTAATTGATTAGCTAGATTTCACCCCACCCACACACTACCTTCCCCCTTCCTACTTTTAACTGGGCGCCGTGTGGCTTAACTCGTGGACACTGGTCACTCTAAAATGGCTAGATGAGTCTGGGTAAGCTCCAAAACGTTGGCTGGCAGACCAATCGAGACATTCGGCCAGACGTCTTAGTCCGTTTTAGCAGACAGTGCTGTCTCCACGAGAGCTAAAAATAGCCTTTAATTGGCTGAGGCGACAGGTGAATGCGTCGGTCATATTTAGTCCGGCTGGTTGGACAGACCGTCTCTGTGGAGGATGAGGATTAGCCTCCCCCTTTGCTTAATTGCCTGGATCCGAACCATGGGGCCGTCCGCCTGACCGCCCAGAATATTTGCGTTAGAGCTTAAGTCCAACTGGGCTGGTGGGGTTGACCACGAATTTGGTTGGTTTATTTTTTGACCGTTGGGCAATTTCCCCTTGCAAAAGACCAATGCTCCGCATTGTCTCAAACAACGGTACAAAAAAGACAACAACCGAATTTTCTGACCACAGCTACCGTGCAAAGTTTGAAAATTCTTTACAACAACCGGTTTTTCAAATTATTTAAAAAAAAATCATTAGTGAATACCACTCCAAGAGTTTTTCATTGAAGTGCACTCTTGCGTTATTTCGACTCAATTTTAAACGACCTCTGTGCGCACTTATGCAATCCCCCTACCTCGGATTTGCCACATTTCTCTTCACAATTTCTATGATAAGCACCCAAAATAATATGCTCACGATCCTGACACTTCACTGAGGGAATCTCCATCCTCACTTATTGCAAATAATGCATTACTACACAAGCGACTGTATGCTCCAAGCATAACTACATTCACATGAACAAGTCTCACAAAGAAAATATGAACAAGTCTCACACAAATATGAACCATAGCAACTGGGAATGAACCCATATCCAATCAACATAACTGTCATCAACACATTTTATCAACAAAGCCCCCGGATATGACTGACTTCCTCTGAGTTGCAGCTTGCTAGACTACACGGCTTAAATAGTCAGCTCCGACATTCTGTCGACCGGGAATGTACGCACTCGGTACCGGGAGGGCTGCAATGCCATTGCCCCCCGCAGCACTCTGCTGTTTTTCAAATGCGCCTCCTGCAGGAATTTGAGTGGTTGGTGATCAGTCTCTATCACGAACTCTTTTTCCCCTACAAGTATTTGTGGAACTTCTGCACGGCCCACACGACAGCTAAAACACTCCTTCTCCACCGTTTCGTACCCTTCTTCACACTTTGTCAACTTCCTGCTAGCATAACCCCACAGGAAACTCGACCTCTTCATGCTCCTGCAGCAATACTGCACCTATCCCACCACCTGTTGCATCTGTCCGCCCAAAAAAAATGGTTTGGACATATCTGGTGCTTCAAGATGGGACGGGACCTAGTCTTTCCAACACCGTCTGCAGTGCTTGCTCTGCAGCGTCTGACCATTCGACCACTGCCGGTTTCCCTGCCTTGACCAAATCACTGAGAGGACTCGTGATTGCGGCAAAAAATTTGGGGCAAACTCCCTATAGAACCCAATAAAACCTAGCAGACTCCTGACTTCTGTTTTGGTCTTTGGTCTCTCTGAATTCATCATCTTCTCCACCTTTCCTCTTTCGGGCTGCTTTGTGTCGCTCCGACAAAAAAAACCTAGGAACTCCTACTGTTTTGCCCTTCATACAGTGACACACCCCTGTATGACTCTTCTGGAAATTTTAGGAAACAAAATCTCCCCTTCTTCTGTGAGTCTCTTTCACCTCATCAATGTTTGCTGCTGCGCTATGTGCTGAGTCTCACGCTGAGAATTTTTGCGGAGAAAATTTGCAGGGAAAAAGTTTTTGTTTCCATTCACATAAATTTCGGTAATCCTGATCTACCTTTTCAATGTGGTGAATGGTCCCTTCCAATGCTCAGCAGCTTGTTGTGACCCGTGGGAAGCAGTACCAGGACTTGATCTCCCGCCTTGAGGGATTGCTTCCTCACCTTCCTGTCATATTTCTTCTTCTGAACGACCCTAGCCTTCTGCAAACTTTCCTTTGCAACCTTACATGTCTCATACCTGGCCCACCTTTGGAACAGGGCGAGATTGGGCCAATCAGATCGATAGCCACCCTCCTGAACGGTGTGGGCAATTAAAGGGGGATGTTTAAGAGGCGCCTTCCCCCTTCCCCCTCTTGGGCTGACTTTTGACACACGCACATGACATGCAGGGCACGCTTGATTTTTGCCCTTGCTCCTGGCCATGAAAGTCATCAAGATCGGTCAGCGGTTTTGCTGGTGCCGAGATGACCCGCCATGAGCGACTCGTGACCCACTGAATGACAGTGTCACGATAACCTGCTGGTACCTCTAACTGAGTGGGCACCTTGCCTGTCTTCCCCTTGGTGAACACTCGGTTCAACAGCCCGCCTTTTCACAAGAAACTCTGTCTCCCCTCCTCTAACCCTGTTTCTCTCCACCTCTTGCCAACTCCCAAGACTTCACGAGGGAAGGGTCTTTTTTCCTGCGCCTGCCCTAAAATCATCGGGCGACACATCTATGCCTGACTTCCTTGCTGGAACGACTAACGGTTATCAACCTTTCCCTCCTTCTTGCTCCGTGTTTTGAACTGCTGCCCCTGTAGCAGTCAACAACTCAGGACCCCCTGGACCCCTTGCACCTGGAATATTTCCAATGATCAAATCTTTGAAGGGGTTTCTCCATCACCAGCGCAGACAAACTCGCCTGAAAATTAAGGGTACGTATTTTCTATCTTAGCAACTGGAAACTCCTCACAGTGCCATCGATTAGAGTACAGGTCTGGATTTGCCCTGTCAAATCCCCTTTTCGACCAGCGTTGTTCGTACTACCCGCTTTGAAAAAACAGTGTCTCGTAACACTTTCACCTCTGCTGGCCAATCCACCCTTCTTCCACGGGAACGAACCACTCAGCCTAGTGCCCTCCATCCCTGACACTGACTGCTGTCCAGGCTAGCCATAGGCTGCACTCCACCCTCTTCAGATGAATCCCCTTTGGTTTCCCACTGCAGGTCGTTTCCCTTGACGACCCTTATCCACCTCTTGCAAGGCTGCTGCCTTCTGGAAAACCTCATGCGACAATCCCTCGCCACATGTCCCTTCTTGTGACAAATGAAACCCCTTTAATGTCCCTTTGCCCTTCCTTTGCCCCATCACTGGGTTTGCAGACTTTGCAGGAAACTCCCCTAGTCTCCTTGCACTCTTCTCACCGTGCCTAGCACCCTGTTTCTCCTGCACCTTCGTGCCCAAACGTGCCTCTCTATACACCTCTGCGAACTTCAACAACTCTCCTGTGTCTCTGGCTGTCTCTCTTTCAAATGTATGGTTAACTCAGGGCCGCAACCTGACAAAATCTGTTCCTTCATAACTAGCTCTTTCAATTCAGCAAACTCCTTCTTCGTACCGCTCAACTCTAACCACTTCTCAAAATAGTGATCCAAACGTGCACCAACTGAGTGTACGTCTCACCTGCTTGTAATTTAGCTGAACGAAATTTCTTCCTGAACCCTCCTCTGTGAGGTCAAACCCCTTCATCAATGATTCCTTCACAGCGCCGAAATCAGGACTGGTTCTGCTGGTAACGCAGTGAAAATTGTAATGCCTTACCCGTCAGTAACGCTGACAAAATGACTGCCACCTTCTGAAGGCCAACCCGGGACTGGTTGCAAACGTTTCGAAAGGGACTGATTTTATGCATCAATCGAATCGGTTCCTTCCGAGAATTTTGGCAACTTGGGTCGGGGAGCATAGCTGCGCACAGAGTCACTGGAAAGTGAGCTACCATCCCCGGTGGTCCCCCTTTTGTATTCTCACTTTCCCCAAACCCTTTAAATTTGGAACCTTTAGTCTTTCTTTTTCCCTGCTTCAATTCTTTCTGTTTCCTGCGCTTCCCTTATTCTTTCTGTTTCCTGCGCTTCTACTGCGACACAGCGTCTTTCTGCGCGTTCATCCCTTTCCATCTTTTGCTGGTTTTCAACGAATGCACGAAAACTCATCTCCGGGAGTACCTAGATAAACGAGCGACGCTCACAAGTTGTTCATAGGGGTGTTCTTTTTTTTCCGCCATTATATCCTTTTTTTTTTTGAACAAAATTTTATTACTACGACAGCCAAACTGGTGGTTACCGACACGAGTGACGTAATTTGCACAATCCATGAATGACAATATTTTGCTTGGGACAAAAGTAGTTAGTTTTTATAAGACGCCCAGCGCCTGACCCAACTATGAGAGCGAATTATAGGCAATCTGTGCGAAATGAGTACTCTGGGCTGAAATGCCAAGCTAAATATTAACTATTCTTGGAAGCAATGCCAAGCCTTATATTTAACTATCTTGGGAACAACAGTAAGACAACCCTTGTCTTAGGATTACAATACTTGAATTTCCCCCCCAGCTTCCTCTCTGAGAAGTTGAACAATTTTAATAAATGGGGCCCGAATATCCTGGCAGGCTCGCCAATAAATTGTCAACATCGGGTGATGTCGATGGAGGAAGGACTAGCGCACAGCCCAAAAAACACTCACAGCTTGCTTACGTCTCATTCATATATATGCATTCGTCACATCAAACCATAGTAAAGTCTATAACTTTACTACACATGATCATAGAACGAAACATCAAAGCATATGGAATCAAACAAAATTAAAACATTCTCTTCTTTCCGAACTTCACAAAAATCATTATCTTTAAAAAATCATTAACTAACCCGGGTAATTAATTTGATTTCTACTTTACCTGGCCCGGTGATCTTAACTATTTACGAATCACTGTCTTTTCTTTTTCTTTTTTTTTTCTTTTTCACTGTCACTTTCACAACACGACACAATGTGGCACTGGTGTTGGTCTACTTGCACCGGTCAAGCTGGACTGCTGGCACCGGTCAGGCTGGACTGCTGATGAAAGTGGCGCTGGCCAGTATGAGGTCGAACCCCAGTGAGGATAGAACAGTGACTATCAAATCGATCTGTTCTCCTTTCTTTCTTCCTGCATTAACGCATTGCACTCTCTCTCTCTCTCTTCTTCTAGTCTGCTCTTATCAAATGGACATGGTTGCTTTTCTTTTCTTTTTTTTTTCTTTTCTTTCTTTTCCTCCTCATTGTTAGCAGCTCTCTCTCTCCACATCTCTCCTCAGTTCTTTCTCTGCAGGGCTATTCATGCTAATCTCCAACTTTGGGTTTTCTTCTCTCCCCCCTCATCTCTTGCTTTTCTCTCCTCCGAGATTACACTCAGACCTCTCTCCCCTCTCTCTCTCTGTTCGTTCTCCCCTCGTTCTCCCGTTCTCTCACTCTCACATCCTTCTTATTGTGTTTCCCATCTGTCCAAAAAGGGCGAGTACCATTGGTCAGTATTTTTACCCCTGACACCCCGAAGTTATCTCCCTCTAATTCCATTGGATATTTAATCATGACAGTCACGCCCACACACCTTACTCTCTGTGGTGGTCAATTTGGGCATTTATTTATTAGCTAGATTTCACCCCCACCACACACTACCTTCCCCCCTTTCCTACTTACTGGCGCCGTGTGGCTTAACTCGGTGGACACTGGTCACTCTAAAAGTGGCTAGATGAGTCTGGGTAAGCTCCAAGACGTTGGCTGGCAGACCAATCGAGACATTCGGCAGACGTCTTAGTCCGTCTAGCAGACAGTGCTGCTCCACGAGAGCTAAAAATAGCCCTTTTTTTTGGCTGGGGGCGACAGGTGAATGCGTCGGTCAGCTATTTTGTCCGGCTGGTTGGACAGACCGTCTCTGTGGAGGATGAGGATTAGCCTCCCCCCTTTGCTTAATTGCCTGGATCCGAACCATGGGGCCGTCCGCCTGACGCCCAGAATATTTGCGTTAGAGCTTAAGTCCAACTGGGCTGGTGGCGATTGACCACGAATTTGGTTGGTTTATTTTTTGACCGTGACACCCACACACCT
>CM031607.1:65187257-65189757 GCA_018398815.1 Conus ventricosus | reverse complement strand
CATCTGGCATGGAAGACGCCATTGAAACAGCTAAAGTGGGAATGGGTAAAGCGTCATCACAGTCCTGGACGACACCAACTGTATGAACCACTTCACGAACAGTACAAACAGATTCCGGAGAGGGATCCACAGAAAGACCAACTCTTGGAGAACACTCAAGAGAAACTGTTCCTGCTCACAAGCCAAAGGCGCTATCTCTAACCCAGGCACTAAAGTACCTTGTGAAAGAACGACTGTAGGTACAACATCAGAAGTAGACACAGCAGACACATCAGAAGACGTTAAATGAAAGCAAGACTTCAATGACTCATCCTTCTGTTTCTGAACAAGATCAGAACGGGAAATGTTCAGATCATCTGGGATCTGACACAAAGGTTTTTTGTCCACAACATGCTTAGCTCTAGCCCTCGTAACGGCGGCTAAAGAGAAAGGTTCACCAGATACATCACTAACTCACAGCTCACAGAAACTCCAGGCACATTACCCACAATGAGATCTGCGACAGGACTATCCAAGACACAACAAGTCAAATCACCCACAAAATAAGGACAACTGACTGAAACTGTAGCCAGTGGAAATTCATCCGCACGACCACCAAAAGAAACGCACTTCACTGTGGTTCCTAACATCTGACTGTCAGAAACTAACCGTTTGCGAACGCCACAAATAGTAGCACCAGTATCACGCAGAACAGAACTCAAAGTGCCATTCACAGACCCAGACTCCAACTGCAATTTGCCTGTGAACTCACCCGCAGCTAGACAAGCAAAAGGAGTATCAAGAACAGAACAACAAGCAATGGACTGTTTGCTGTCAGCTGAGTTCTTGACAAAAGTGAGTTACCAACCACAAAAGGACACTCATCTGGGTGGCTAAGGGTACAAATTTTACAAGGGTTTCTACCTGACTTCCATGGACACCTAGCAGCTACATGTCCTGTCTTTTTACACAAAAAACACACAACACTTGCAAACTGATCAGAAGCACTTTCTGAGGAACTCTTACTGCCAGAGGTATAACGGGCGCCACGACCACGATAACGGCTACCGCCAAAGTCATTTCCACGACCAGCTGGTAACCAAAGCTCTGATGACCACAATAACAGCTGCCACCAAAGTTACTTCCACGATCAGCCGAGGAACCAGAGTAGTGGCCACTGTTTTGAAAAGTTGAGTATCTGTTTCCTCTGTCAGACTGACCATAGTACGGAGTTCTATCAGACTGACCAGGATACGGATTTCTATCAAATTGACCAGGGGTTTTGTACCCAACAGAAGCAAAAAAAGTTTTACATCAGCTTTCCCAGAAAGCACCTTAGTTGGATGAGCACGTCTGTATGACTCTGCAGACTTGATCATTTCATTTAAAAGTTTTCACATCTCTCTCACACAAAAAAGTGGCCAACTCCTTTGAGACACACTCCAAAAACTGCTCACGCAAAATAAGATCCACCAGATCTTCAAAAGACTTATCAATTTTTGGACAAAGAGACCCAACGGTCAAACAAACGCCTAAGTTCAACTGCAAAGGTCTCGAAAGGTTCCTCTGAGTTTGGTTTAGCCTCACGGAAACGCTTACGAAAACCATCTGGGGGTACATTGAAATTTTTTTAGCAAGCTCTCTTTCAAAACCTCGTAAGACAAACATTATTTTCAGCAAGACTGTGATAGAGAGTTTAAAGCGGAACCCTCAAGTAGTGCAGACAGGTATGTTACCCCCAAACTCTCAGACCATCCCAAGGAACGAGCATGGGTTTCAAAACGAAACAAGTAACTGTCTATATCATCAGTTCTTTCTTTAAAAGGGGGCAACTTAGGAAACGTTGGGCGAGGGGCGTTAAACTGGGAAAACCCGAACCCTGACTCTCACTGTCTTGTCCTGAGACTGCACTCTGCGAGAAGTGACTTGAAACTGTACTCTTTTTGTTTCCTCTATCTCTTGCATTCTTTTTGTTTCTTCTTGCATTCTTTTTGTTTCCTCTTGCATTTGTATTTGCTCTCTTTTAGTTATCTCTTCTTCCTGTCTCAATCGCATTCTTTCCTCTCTTTCCATGTCCTGGGCAATACACTTGTCAACATAGGCCAACAGATCTTCTCCTCCAGACCACATACTTTACCTCGTTGTAAATATTTAGCGAAAACTTTGTCCTCGTCCACAGAGGACACAACAGGACTTTCTTCCTTAGCCTTCTGTGCCATCATGAAAATATGAAATAATGTCCTGTCAAACCCGACACACACTTTAGTGGATCAAATATAAACAATTGCTATCACAAGCAAAAAAGGTTTGAAACCCCTGTCCACTAAAATATATTTGAATTCCAAAGAGGATTTTTTTTTTTTTTCAAACAAACATTAACGACAATCACTCTTAAAAGACTAAGTATTATCAAACCCAAAACCAACACAAAGATAGAGATAAACAACGAAACAGGATTTTAGGGATATGGGGAGAAAGAAAAACACAATCGGTAATCAATGCCAAATTTTCAGCAACAAGT
>CM031607.1:65172257-65182257 GCA_018398815.1 Conus ventricosus | reverse complement strand
CCTGTGTCAAGGTGATATTGGTTTTTTTTCATTTGGTAGTTCCACTAATTGATTCTTAACGAAGTGAAATCCCCGAACTGTGTTTCTGAACAACTTTCTCATGTGTCTGGTAGACTTACAGTTAGGACATAAGATACATTGAAGTGATCATGTCGAACAAAACATTTGAACAACAATTGTTTGCTGTGCTCTAGTTCCTTTTACAATCGATAAGCTTAAGCTATTGTCTGATTGTCTTCCAAGGATCCACGCGTACGCACTTGTCTTCTGATTTGCTTCACACAAAAGCACCATTCTGGGACCCCACTTGTACCACATTTTAATGGAAATTATACCAGCCCCCCCCCCTCTCTCTCTCTCTCTCTCTCTCTCTCTCTCTCTCTCTCTCTCTCTCTCTCTCTGAATACGCAAACTAAATATACTATGCAACACGTCTAACTACCTAGATCTTATACTTAAGTTTGAGACATCTAATATTGTTGTATGCAGAAACGGTAGAAGAAAAAGAAACACCCGAAGGTGCTGGGGAGGACCAGAGAAGCACTGTCTTCACCTGCCTTTAGAGCAGTCCTGTACCACCCTTGGAGGCCTGCGCTGTGTGACGATGGGTACAGGCAGAAACGGTATATATCTTTCCATGCACGAAGAATGGTATTTGGGAGAAGAATAGAAAAAAAAATTGTAAGCATGTACAAATATCTAGAAACATATCTAACACAAAGCTGATTTATTTTACTTTCTCTCTCTCTCTCCTCTCTCTTCTCTCTCTCTCTCTCTCTCTCTCTCTCTCTCTCTCTCTCTCTCTCTCTCTCTCTCTCTCTCTTGTTTGTTTGTTTGTTTTTGCGAAGTGCTGTGGGGTAATACATTCACCCAATCCTGTTTCATTTTCAATTCGTACAGATCAGTAACATTACTTTAATGCCTTCAACGTAAATTTCAAGAATTCAAGATGAACTTTGGGAGGTAAACATCCAAAGGTAAGTGTAAGGATTTTCAAAACCGCTTTCGTTACTTTCTTTCGTGAGTGTCTCCTCACTTGACAACTTTTCAAAAGCCAACTTTTTTTTAGCCTCCTTGCCTAATCATCATGCTTCATTTAACTGGGGATGCGGAGGGTGAGGGTGATTACTACTCATTATTTATCTTTGTGGATGTCTGGTCTAACGCGTAATGTCATTACACTTTATGATTCGTTTTTTTAAAGGTATGGATTATTGAACACTCTTTACAATGGTGTTGGCCAGATAACATTTTACTAGCGGAAATCATTTGGCATCGTTGATGTGAGCTACCTTTACACGAAAGATCGTTATAGATTTAAATAATAATGTATCAATAAACAAAACCTATGATTTGTTAGACCATCAATTTGACTAGGGTGGGTAATGCTACAAAGAAAAGACTGTACACCTGTCACTAACAGTTGTTATAATATTGATGTTTGTCTCTAATGTCGGCTGTCTGTGAATATTACCTCCATTACACTACATTATCTTATTAATATCCCCACAATATCAGTGTCTAATGGTCTTGCACTCGTAGGCCATCTTGCAATGCAATTTTACTGTATTATGTTATGTGTCAGTCAAATGTTCCTTATCATTCTTACTGTTAGATTCATTTTCTAAGAATATGCTGAGTTCACCAAATACTTATTGGCTTAACACTGTTGATATGCCTTCATGTTAACCTTATGACAGCGTTTGCCGACGTAACAATATTTTTGTAAGATAAGTAAATATAATCATCATCATCACCATCACCTCATCATATCCGTCATCATCACCACTATTATCATCATCATCATCATCATCATCATCATCTCATCATCATCATCTAATCATCTATCATCATCATCGTCATCATCATCTCATCATAAGACCACAATTAAGATTAAGATTAAGATCAGTTTGAAAAGAAAAACAGTCCATAATCAATTATCTTTACGACACAAAATGCAGTAGCTTTCTAAATCGTAAAAATAAGCAACACAAACATTTTTTTTTCAACTTCGACATTGTAGAGTGAAGCAGTTTCCTTGTTTCTGTACACTGACATAGTGTTACATCAGTGGGGTAATAAGAAGACCAGCATCACAATCATTGGAGATCCATTGACAATCAAGGACATTGTCCAGGAGTAGATTACTTTACAAACGAGAACAGCGTGAACAATACAATCATAAAGGTCAATATCTCAGGACTGTGAGAAGGACTTGCCGCAAAAATACGGCAAAACATGGAGTTGTGTACGGTGTATGCGACCATTCAAAAACTTTCTGTAAACTCTTTATTCCATCGACACTGAACTATGTGCGTGCTTCTGTCCAACGTCTGGCATATTGGTGTGACGCAGATATTGGAGAAGCACATTTAGTAGTAAACAATATCACAAGACATCTTACATGCACATAATATGTAATCAACATACGCTTAAAGAAATGATTGTTCATTCGAACTACTTCAATATGCTTACACTGCATATTAATAGTCCACCAGTAAAAGTGATTTTTCAGACAATTAAAAATACCACAATTTAATCGTAAAATATTTAACTAAAAACTCAGGTTACATAATTGTTCCATTTGTAAAAACCTCCGATATACATTTCAGTGGAGACTGGAAATTGGCCCAACAGATCTGTCATAATAATTAGCATTCAGAACTTCCAGTTTTGCCCATGTGTTTCAGAGGGCTAAATCCAAAACATCTGTTACCTTTATCTATACAAAACCAAACTCAATTAAAGAACAATTGAACGGGTGTGTTTTCAGCGTCCTGTGTCAGCTAACATGATTTATGCATCTTCCATGACAGTCAAATTCATATATATCATGTATCTATTGGGAGGATTGAAAATACGTTTGTCTGCCCTTTATGAGGCCAAACAGGATGTGCAACTGGCGATTGGTGTATTTAATTGCTCTGTAAGATATACTCTCTTTTTCAGCATTACGTGGACTGTAACTTTATGTCAGAGTGTGAAGATGGACGGGATGAAACAGAACACTGTCCTTTCAGCAATTCCATCTGCCAGGATTAGTAGCTTCAACAACAAGTGTTTCAACATGACCATGCAAAGAACGCAAGTTCCCATGACATTTATAGAATATGAATGCCAGAGTATAAATGGAAGATTAGCATCAGTGAAAAAGAGAAAAGAATATGAAGATTTACTTCACATTTTGCAAAATCATCATGAGTATTATGTGATTGTGGGTTTATGGTTAGGTTGGAAATCTCTACCATTTGCATACAGCAAATTCCGTGTATGGTCAGATAACACTGTGGTATATAACTTGAATCACTTAGAAGAAAGCCACAGGTATGTCCATCAAGGTCTGTGGAGATTTGCGCACTGTATTCAGGTTTAATTTCTTGCAGAGATGCCCATTCTGACATAGTGTGTGAAGTACGTTTTCAGTCGCGTGATAACTTGCATTCCAGTTTCTCATTGGAACATTCATGCTCAATTACATCAATTAATTGAATCTGACATCAATTCAGACATATTCTCGTCAGTTTTTCTCTCTTTTACCAGATAATCGAGCGACTCGTATATTTTTATCATGTGATCCAAAGAGCTATTTGGAAGCAAGTGATCTAAAAACGTGCACGTTTATAAACATTAGCAATGTACACTACACTGACATGATAATTCATGTTGAAAAAGAAATATCTGGCGTATACATTTAAATGTGATGATTTCACATCTGTGCATTACACTGGAGTGTGTGACTTCAGACAGGACTGCCCAGATGGAAGTGAAGAGTCTTTCTGTGAATATCCTCCATGCAGAGAATTTCAGTGTTCTAATGGTCAATGTATATTGTCCACACAGCGTTGTAATCAAATTCTCAGATTGTGTCGACAACTCGGATGAGTTGGATTCAGATGCAATTCTTACTGGTTCAGAGCTGGAGAGAGGATTGAAACAAAGGTTTATATCGTCTGGATGGGACTGGTATTCACTCAGCGAGCAGAAAGTGAGATCTTGCCCTCACAGTCTTATCAATGCAAAACAGAGTGGATGTATTTGCAGCCTTCTACAACTCGATGCAATGGAATTTCTGACTGTGTTGATGGAGAGACGGCAGACTGTGGGTCGATGACATGTTTGGTTTCTATCAATGTCGTTTCAAGGTCTGTTTGCACGATCAGATATCTGTGATGGCTGGGTCAGTGTCCACAGCAGGATGATGAACTGATGTGTGATATGACATGTCCAGATGTCTTGTCTGTGCCAAGGCCATGGTTTTCCTATGTCACAACCATTTCGTTCTGACCTGTTTCACAATTAAGATTCGTGGATGCAACAAGTTCAGGGATGACGCCAACCGATTTCATTAAAACCCCTTCACATTGTTCATTTGGTTCTGTCTCAGTGTTCCGTCCGTAATATTTCACGTTTTGACATAAGAAACTGAAGTATATTAATCTCGCAATAATTACTTAATTCAAATCGATCTGGACGTTTTTTATGAGTTACAAAATATGGACAGTATTGTGATAAAAACATCCTCTCAGCAATAATAACAAGTAAGATGACTAAGTCGTTTTTACACCTGAAACGAATGGACATATCTAAAACACATCTGAATGTTTTTGACAATGAATTGTATCCATATTTCATCAAGCACAGTTTCTCATGTACATTTTGTGGGATTGAAACCATTGGACTTACGGGTTTCAAGCATTCCCACGCCTGAAAAAAAGCTGGATATTACAGGAAATACTGTTACCAGTTTTCCTTTCAATCTGTTTTCATTGTCCAACTGAATAGAAGACTTCAGGTCGTTCTAACTACAGATTGTGCTGCAAGAATCTACTTTCCATCCAGCACAAGTAGGTGTATGCACTAGTACAGTCCTCCGTCATGTAAAAGGTTGTTACCAATGAACTCTACCAGATCTTGTTTGGGATAAATACTGCCTTTACCCTGGCACGGGAATATATTTTGCGTTGTAACTTCGTAGCAATAAGCAACAAATGTGGAAAATATTTAGTACTGACAGTTGCACAGTTTACACAATTGCTGATATTTGAATGGGGGTTCATGTTTGCATTGTTTTGGTAGTAGACAACCTTTATCCCAAAACTACATCCACGTTGACAACATGGACTAGGAGTTAACATGCAAACTTGCAGGATTCTTTTTTTGTTTGTCTTTCAGATGTCAGTATCCGTCATTTGCTTCATCAACTTAAACGTCATGCTGTTCATTTGGTATTTTCCTGATACTTTGTGCCGATTCATACATATATCAGCTCTATAATGTATGCATAATGTGGATGTCGGAATCTTGTTGGCACTGATTCCATTTCTTCCAGGAATGTCACCTGGGGTGTCTCGGGTCAGTCTGGCTTATGTCGCCTGACAGCATTTGATGTCAGTAATTCTAATCGCGGCGTCAGATGGCTTAACGTTATAGTGACAGTCAACTCCATGTTGGATTGTGTATCGTGACTGGCCAAGCTTTCATCTATTGGCTAATGCCAGAGCACAGAATGCACTTAATTCCAAACGTCAAATTTATTGTACTCTGCTGTCCAAGTGACGTATGTAATGTGTCTACAACCAAATGCTGTTTGATGGATCCGTATTATGCAATAAATATGATATTGAGTTCTCAAGGTTTGAAGTTTTCGATAACATCTACGATGTCATGGTTGTGTTCGTGGTACCGTTCTCATTTCAGCAGTCAATCCACTTCTCTACTTGTGGCTGTTAAAAGGCATAAGCAGCTTCAAGAACAGGGGAAAAATGCTGAATGTTTAAAGCAAAGCTTGCTCAGAGAGGAAAAAAATCACATAGTAAGGGAAATGGGGTCATTAGAAAAAAAATATCAATTTGCAATTAAATGATACCATAGACATCTTAATATCTGGATTATTTTATTACCTGGTACATTCATTATCACCTTTAAATCTACCTCCTACTCGCTTGTTCTCTAGCAAACTAAAATGTAGGAACACACACACACACCACACACACACACACACACACACACACACACACACACACACACACACACAAACACACACACACACACACACACACACACACACACACACACACACACACACACACGCACGCACGCACGCACGCACGCACGTACGCACGCACGCACGCACGCACGCACGCACGCACGCACGCACGCACGCACACACACACACACACACACACACACACACACACACACACACACACACACACACCATTCAAGACTCGTACTAACGGAACTGTTGACACTGGTAAACAGTTCGATAGTAGATGTAGCTGAGATAGGTAAACTGAGATTGATGCGTGCAAGGAATGTGGCAAGTCAGATATATCTGGCAGGGCATATGGAGCGGTACAAAATTTACGAAATACTATCCAGGAAGTGTGTGCTGCACACGAAATTATAACTTCAAATCAAACCGTGGAAAATACAGCTGTGCGTGATATCTATCTATCTATCTATCTATCATCTATCTATCTATCATCTATCTATCTATCTATCTATCTTATCTATCTATCTGTCTGTCTTTCTATCTAATCTATCTATCTATCTATCTATCTATCTATCTATCTATCTATCTATCTATTAAAAACGGATTTAAGTGGAGGACAGCACAAGCGTGTGGGGTCATGTATGGTAATAAAAATGAGTGTGAGTGATATAGACATATAATATATTATATATATATATTATTATAATTATATTATATAAATATATATATATATATATATAATATATATATATATATATATGTTAAAATCAATATTAAAAGGAGTATTAAAAAATCATCTACAATATTGTTTCGAGCATGGCTCTCTTCAGGATAATCATCCTGAAGAGAGCCATGCTCGAAACAATATTGTAGATGATTTTTAATACTCCTTTATATTTGATTGTAACAAATGTTGCTCCCCAGGGGTCGAACACTTTTAAAATCATATTTGGCTTTTTAGCAATATTCATATTATATATATAGTTAAAATAAGTTAAAAGACTTATTTAACTAATGTTGCTCCCAAGGGGTTGAGCACTTAAAAAATTGTTTTAGGCATTTTAAATATACTGATATATATATATATACATTATATACTATATATATTATATATTAATATATAATATATATATATATATATTGTATTTATATAGAAACAGAGAGCGAGAGGGGAGAGTGAGGGAGAGAAGAGAGAGAGAGACGAGAGAGAGAGAGGAGAGAGAGAGACGAGAGAGAGAGAGGAGAGAGAAGAGAGAGAGGGCCGAGGGTAGGGGGGGGGGGGCGAGTGCAAGGAACTCGGTATGTAGATAGATAGATAGGTAGGTACGTGCGCGCGCGCACTGCGTCAAGTAAAAAATAGGGAAAATTAGGAAAAACGGAGTGACAGATATTTGATTCACAAGGTGCGTATAGCATCTTAATTCAGGGCCATTGTGTAGACGAGAATGTATTACAAGCACTCAATGCTTGGTCCCTAACTGCGAATGGGTCCTATATGGCACTCTCAGTTGAGCAGTAGTAGTAGTAGTAGTAGTGTAGTAGTAGTAGTAGTAGTAGTAGTTGTGTTGTTGTTGTTGGTGTTGTTGTTGTTGTTGTTGTTGTTGTTGTTGTTGTTGTAGAAGTAGCAGATGTTGAATCGTGTATATTATGTGATAATAGTTATAACAATGATGATGTGATGATGATGATGATGATGATGATGATGATGATGATGATGATGATGATGATAACTAATGATAATGATGATGTTGATGATGATGATGTTCATGATGATGATAATAGTAATTGATAATGATAATTGTAATCATGAGGTGATGATGATGATGATGATCATGGTGACGACGACAATAATGATAATAATAATGATGATATGGATGATGATGGATGATGATGTGATGTGATGATGATGATGATGATGATGTGATGATGATGATGATAATAATAATAATAATAATAATAATAATAATAGTATAACAATGATATAATGAAGATGACGATGACGATGATGATAATATGATAATGATGAAGTGAAGATGAAGATGAAGATGAAGTGATGATGATGGATGATGATGATGGTGATGGTGATAATACAACTAAATAATGACAGTTCTACTACTATCTGACTACTAATATACGACTAACTATGTATGATGTGGATGATGATGATGATGATGATGATGTTGTGATGACATAGATGAATGATGATGATTGATGATTAATGATGATGATGATGATGATGATGATGATGATGATGATGATGATGATGATGTGATGACGAATGTTGATGTGATGAGGTGATTGATAATTATTTTGACATTGTGTGTGGGATGATGATGATGATGTGTGTTGTGTGTGTGTGCGATGGACTATGTGAATGTGTGTGTGTGGTGTGTGTGTGTGTGTGTGTGTGTGCTGTCTCGTGTGTGTTGTGTGTGTGGTGTGTGTGTGTGGTGTGTGTGTGATGATGACGTGTGTTGATGTTGTGTAGTAACTATCGGAATGTAGAGTCATGAATATGATCACATGTCGCCATAGAAAACAAGGAGTGCGCTCAGTGAAAGAGAAAATGAGACTTTAAATCACATAGAATATTTTTTCCAAAAGTTCAAAGACAGAAATGTGAAAGGGCACAGCTTAATGGGGTGAGTAAGTATTCATTAAAAAAAATCTACAAGGATTCAAAACTATTCCTAAAAAATCCTAAGTTCGAAACACTGGACACTACTCCACAAACTTGAAGAGGTCACAGATTGATGCGGGACATGCACAAATAGAACAGGTGATAAAAAAATGGTCCAAATGTTTTTAATGTTCAGATAGAGAATGATACACACACTAAAAACCATCCAGTTAAAACGCATGATTTGAAAAGACAGACTTTGTTTATGGGGAGGGGACATGAGTAAATTCTTCTTAAGTGAGTCCTCAGATCAGTTCCATAGAACCTCCGAAATGGATTTCGAAGGACCAGCAACAAAGGCTATTTCGCTTTTTGAATATTTCATCAGGTTTATTGGAAAAATAGTTGCGTAAAGCAAAAGGAAAAATCTGGGGGTGTTCGGGTGTCTAAGAGGTAGCACCTTTGGTGGCGGTGCTTGCTAAGTCCTTCATAGGGCGGCACATCCATCTTTGGTCCTCACTAGACACTCAGCTCTCACTGTGGCTCCCCAAAGTAGTTAACCCGGGCAACAGCTTTTTGCAGGTTGGCAGAATCAGGTGAGGGTAGCTGACGGCTCTCAAACCCTCGGTGAGATAGGGCTTGTCAACCTAATCATGTGAAGACTGGGTTCGGGGGACTCCACGGGGAAATCACAAACGGACTTAACGGGCAGAAAGGCGATTCACAGCAATGTTTCGTGGAGTGCATAGAGCATGGTGTAGACATCAAAGACATCATGGTCATCCACTGCATCTGACTACGTCTGCAACCGTCTTCACCCTGTCTTGCTGCTGGACATACATTGTTTTGGACAAGGAGTGAGGTGACGAATTGTGCCACTCCTCACTTTATACAAAATCAGTGCACAAGTTACTTCTGTCATCGGCATCATTCATCATCATTCATCCCTACTCATCATCATCCAGCCTCAAGCTGGGCAGCCCAACCAATAAGGTGCTGACCGCCCAGTCTGCCTGCTTCAATGGTGCTTGGTAAGAGGAAGACCGTAGAGCAAACTGTAAACCCTGCACCAGGTAACAATAAAAAAGGAAACCCAAACCACCAGCCTTACGGCTAGCACCTGCAACAGCGAAAGATGTGTCCTGGCCTTTTTGACGACCTCCAGCAAGCTGACCAGCAGGTAAACTAGCCGTCACGACCGCGAGCTGCAGAGGTGCAGTATTGATATCACCGCCGCAGCCGCGCTGGAAGAGACAAGATTCTCTCCACGGCAGCCTCAGGGAGAAGACTCACGTTCTTTTTGGCAAGGACTGAGCCAAAGGAACACGACTTATGCGTCGGATTCAGTGGCTTCCCAGTTACACCCCCAAGGGGGACTTTTTCTC
>CM031607.1:65162432-65167432 GCA_018398815.1 Conus ventricosus | reverse complement strand
AGCGTGAACCAAAAGAGTACGGATGTAGAGATCAGAACATCAACAGACAGACCAACATGTAGTCACGTCTGAGACCAAAATGCATGTGCAACATTTGTGAGGAGGGTCTGGCCAGTGGGAAAGTACTAGTGAAACAATATCAAGTTTTGAACGCCTGTGTCAAGGTGATATTGGTGTTTTTCATTTGGTAGTTCCACTAATTGATTCTTAACGAAGTGAAATCCAGAACTGTGTTTCTGAACAACTTTCTCATGTGTCTGGTAGACTTACAGTTAGGACATAAGATACATTGAAGTGATCATGTCGAACAAAACATTTGAACAACAATTGTTTGCTGTGCTCTAGTTCCTTTTTACAAACTCGATAAGCTTAAGCTATTGTCCTGATTGTCTTCCAAGGATCCACGCGTACGCACTTGTCTTCTGATTTGCTTCACACAAAAGCACCATTCTGGGACCCCACTTGTACCACATTTTAATGGAAATTATACCAGCCCCCCCCCTCTCTCTCTCTCTCCTCTCTCTCTCTCTCTCCTCTCTCTCTCTTCTCTTCTCTCTGAATACGCAACTAAATATACTATGCAACACGTCTAACTACCTAGATCTTATACTTAAGTTTGAGACATCTAATATTGTTGTATGCAGAAACGGTAGAAGAAAAAGAAACACCCGAAGGTGCTGGGAGGACCCAGAGAAGCACTGTCTTC
This sequence comes from Conus ventricosus, assembly GCA_018398815.1. NCBI lineage: Eukaryota > Metazoa > Mollusca > Gastropoda > Neogastropoda > Conidae > Conus > Conus ventricosus. Next base: position 65,166,726 of record CM031607.1, on the reverse strand, counting down.
ACCTGCCTTTAGAGCAGTCCTGTACCACCCTTGGAGGCCTGCGCTGTGTTGACGATGGGTACAGGCAGAAACGGTATATATCTTTCCATGCACGAAGAATGGTATTTGGGAGAAGAATAGAAAAAAAAATTGTAAGCATGTACAAATATCTAGAAACATATCTAACAACAAAGCTGATTTATTTTACTTCTCTCTCTCTCTCTCTCTCTCTTCTCTCTCCTCTCTCTCTCTCTCTCTCTCTCTCTCTCCTCTCTCTCTCTCTCTCTCTCTCTTGTTTGTTGTTGTTTTTGCGAAGTGCTGTGGGGTAAACATTCACCCAATTCCTGTTTCATTTTTCAATTCGTACAGATCAGTAACATTACTTTAATGCCTTCCAACGTAAATTTCAAGAATTTCAAGATGAACTTTGGGAGGTAAACATCCAAAGGTAAGTGTAAAGGATTATTTTCAAAAACCTCTTTCGTTACTTTCTTTCGTGAAGTTTTTGTCTCCTCACTTGACAAAAAAAAAACCCTTTTTCAAAAAGCCAACTTTTTTTTTTAGCCTCCTTGCCTAATCATCTGCTCTCCATTTAACTGGGATGCGGAGGGTGATGGTGATTACTACTCCATTATTTATCTTTGTGATTTCCTGTCCTAAACGCGTAAATGTCATTACACACATTATGATTCGTTTTTTTAAAGGTAGGATATATAACACTCTTTACAATGTTTTGGTCCCAGATAACATTTTACTAGCGAAATCAATTTGCATCGTTATTATGTATCTACCTTTTACACGAAAGATCGTTTATAAATTTAAATAATAATGTACTCATTAAAACAAAACCTATGATTTTGTTAGACCATCAAATTTGACCTAGGAGGTAAAGCTACAAAGAAAAGCTGTACACCTGGTCACTAACAGTTGTATAATATTGATGTTATTGTCTCCTAATGTCCGGGCTGTCTGATTGAATATTACCTCCATTTACCCTAACATTATCTATTAAATCCCCACCAATATCATGTCTAATGGGTCTTGCACTCGTAGGCCATCTTGCAATGCAATTTTTACTGTATTAATGTTATTGTCAGTCCAAAGGTATCCCTTATCATTCTTACTGTTAGATTCCCCATTTTCTAAGAATAAGCTGATTTCACCAAATACTTATTGCATACATGTTGATATGCCTTCATGTTAACCTTATGACAGCGTTTGCCGACCGTTAACAAAATTTTTGTAAGATAAGTAAATATAATCATCATCATCACCATCACCATCATCATAACCTCATCAACACACCACTATTAATCATCCTCATCATCATCATCATCATCATCAACACATCAACATCATCCCATCAACATCCATCTCGGCATCATCATCCATCATCATAAGACCACAATTAAAGATTAAATTAAGATCAAGTTTTGAAAAGAAAAACCTCCCATTAATCAATATCTTTACGAAACAAAATGCAGTAAAAAAGCTTTCTAAAACGAAAAAAAGCATCACAAACATTATTTTTTCACCTTTCGACATTTGTATGAAGTGAAGCAAGTTTTCCTTGTTTCTGTAGCACTTACATAGTTGTACATCAAAAAAAAAAGTTTTTTTTGGGGGTAATAAGAAGACCCCAATCACAATCATTGGAGATCCATTGACAATCAAGGACATTTTGTCCAGGAGTAGATTACTTTACAAACGAGAACAGCGTGAACAATACAATCATAAAGGTCAATATCTCAGACTGTGAGAAGGACTTGCCGCAAAATACGGCAAAACATGAGTTGTGTACGGTGTAAGCGACCATTCAAAAACTTTCTGTAAACTCTTTATTCCATCGACACTGAACTATGTGCGTGCTTCTGTCCAACGTCTGGCATATTGGTGTGACGCAAGATATTGGAGAAGCACATTTAGTAGTAAACAATATCACAAGACATCTTACATGCACATAATATGTAATCAACATACGCTTAAAGAAATGATTGTTCATTCGAACTACTTCAATATGCTTACACTGCATATTAATAGTCCACCAGTAAAAGTGATTTTTCAGACAATTAAATACCACAATTTAATCGTAAAATATTTAACTAAAAACTACAGGTTACATAATTGTTCCATTTGTAAAAACCTCCGATATACATTTCAGTGGAGACTGGAAATTGCCCCAACAGATCTGTCATAATAATTAGCATCAGAACTTTCCAGTTTTGGCCCATGTGTTTCAGAGGGCTAAATCCAAAACATTCTGTTACCTTTATCTATACAAAACCAAACTCAATTAAAGAAACAATTGAACGGGTGTGTTTTCCAGCGTCCTGTGTCAGCTAACATGATTTATGCATCTTCCATGACAGTCAAATTCATATATATCATGTATCTATTGGAGGATTGAAAATACGTTTGTCTGCCCTTTATGAGGCCAAACAGGATGTGCAACTGGCGATTGGTGTATTTAATTGCTCTGTAAGATATTACTCTCTTTTTCAGCATTACGTGGACTGTAACTTTATGTCAGAGTGTGAAGATGGACGGAGAAACAGAACACTGTCCTTTCAGCAATTCCATCTGCCAAGGATTAGTAGCTTCAACAAACAAGTGTTTCAACATGACCATGCAAAGAACGCAAGTTCCCATGACATTTATAGAATATGAAATGCCAGAGTATAAATGGAAGATTAGCATCAGTGAAAAAGAGAAAAGAATATGAAGATTTACTTCACATTTTGCAAAATCATCATGAGTATTATGTGATTGTGGGTTTATGGTTAGGTTGGAAATCTCTACCATTTGCATACAGCAAATTCCGTGTATGGTCAGATAACACTGTGGTATATAACTTGAATCACTTAGAAGAAAGCCACAGGATATGTCCCATCAAGGTCTGTGAGATTTGCGCACTGTATTCAGGTTTAATTTCTTGCAGAGATGCCCATTCTGACATAGTGTGTGAAGTACGTTTTCAGTCGCGTGATAACTTGCATTCCAGTTTCTCATTGGAACATTCATGCTCAATTACATCAATTAATCTGAATCTGACATCAATTCAGACATATTCTCGTCAGTTTTTTCTCTCTTTTACCAGATAATCGAGCGACTCGTATATTTTTATCATGTGATCCAAAGAGCTATTTGGAAGCAAGTGATCTAAAAACGTGCACGTTTATAAACATAGCAATGTACACTACACTGACATGATAATTCATGTTGAAAAAGAAATATCTGCGTATACAATTTAAATGTGATGATTTCACATCTGTGCATTACACTGGAGTGTGTGACTTCAGACAGGACTGCCCAGATGGAAGTGAAGAGTCTTTCTGTGAATATCCTCCATGCAGAGAATTTCAGTGTTCTAATGGTCAATGTATATTGTCCACACAGCGTTGTAATCATTCTCAGATTGTGTCGACAACTCGGATGAGGTTGGATGTCAAGATGACATTTCTTACCTGGTTCAGAGCTGGAGAGAGGATATGAAACAACGGTTTTATATCAGTCTGGATGGGACTGGCTACTTCACTCAGCGAGCAATGACAAGTGATGACTCTTGCCCTCACAGTCATTATCAATGCAAAACAGAGTGGATGTATTGCCTGCCTGTCTACACTCGATGCAATGGAATTTCTGACTGTGTTGATGGAGAAGACGAGCAAGACTGTGGGACGATGACATGTCCTGGTTTCTATCAATGTCGCTCTTCCAAGGTCTGTTTGCACGATCAGCATATCTGTGATGGCTGGGTCAGTGTCCACAGCAGGATGATGAACTGATGTGTGATATGACATGTCCAGTGTCTTGTCTGTGCCAAGGCCATGTTTTCCTATGTCACAAACCATTTCGTTCTGACCTGTTCTCACAATTAAGATACGTGGATGCAACAAGTTCAGGGATGACGCCAACCGATTTCATTAAAAACCTTCACCTTGTTCATTTGGTTCTGTCTCAGTGTTCCGTCCGTAATATTTCACGTTTTGACATAAGAAACCTGAAGTATATTAATCTCGCAAATAATTACATTAATTCTATCGATCTGGACGTTTTTTATGAGTTACAAAATATGGACAGTATTGTGATAAAAAACAATCCTCTCAGCAAAATAACAAGTAAGATGACTAAGCTCGTTTTTTACACACTGAAACAAAATGGACATATCTAAAACACATCTGAATGTTTTTGACAATGAATTGTATCCATATTTTCATCAAGCACAGTTTCTCAATGTATCATTTTGTGGGATTGAAACCATTGGACTTACGGGTTTTCAAAGCAATTCCACCCTGAAAAAGCTGGATATTACAGG
>CM031607.1:65144932-65157432 GCA_018398815.1 Conus ventricosus | reverse complement strand
CAGCCTTACGGCTAGCAACCTGCAACAGCAGAAAGATGTGTCCTGGCCTTTTTGACGACCTCCAGCAAGCTGACCACGCCAGGTAAACAGCCGTCATCGACCGCGAGCTGCAGAGGTGCAGTATTGATATCACCGCCGCAGCCGCGCTGGAAGAGACAAGATTCCTCTCCAACGGCAGCCTCAGGGAGGAAGACTACACGTTCTTTTTGGCAAGGACTGGAGCCAAAGGAACACCGACTATATGGCGTCGGATTTTCAGTGCAAAACTCTCTCCTATCCCTAGTTGAACCACCCTCCAAAGGGACAGTGCGAATCCTCTTTCTCTACGGCTCACGACCTCTTCTGGACCAATAAACATTCTTGGCGTCTACGCCCCCACACCCTGCTCTACAGCCGAGGCTAAGGATGAGTTCTGTGAATGGTTGGAAGTCAAGATCAGAGAGGTGCCTGCAGAGGAACACCTGTTCTTGCACGGGGACTTCAACGCCTGGATTGGGGCAGACCACAACTCCTGGACCCATTGCGTCGGTCGCTTCGGCATAAAGCTCATCAAGAATCAACAGTGGCTACTTGAACTTAGCTCCATACACGACCTCTGTATCACGAACACTTCTTCCCCATCAAGCCATATCACAGAGTGTCCTGGAGGAACCCGAGATCCAATCACTAGCATGAGGTGGGCTTCATGATCACGCGAAGACCCTTGCTCAACCATGTGCTCGTCACCCGCAGCTACCACAGTACAAACTGCGACACTAACCACTTCCTGGTCGGCAGCACGGTGGGTCATCGGCCCAAGCGAATCCACTGCTCCAAGCAGATAGGACGCCCTCGAATCAACACAGCCATGACGTCAGTGCCCGATCTGCGCGATCGCTTTGCCAGAACCATTGACAAGGCCCTAGAGGACTGCCTGACAGACAGCTCTTCGCTGTGGAATTACATCAGGATGCCACCTACCAATCCGCTTCAGACACCTATTGGAAGAGAGTGAGAAAGAACGAAGACTGGTTCGAAGCAGGAATCTTTGAGATGGAGCCTGCCATTGCTGCTAAACGAGCCGCATTTCTTGATCACAAGAGACAGCCCTCAAAGAAGACGCTAGCCACACTCCGAAAAGCTTGCGGCAACACCAAGCAGATCGCCCGTAAATATCCCTATGAGTACTAGCTGAACATGTGCAAGGACATATAGATCTCCGCCGACTGCGGTAACATCTGCGCCATGTACTATGGCATAAAGAAAATTTCGGCCATAACGCCATCAAGATCGCTACTCTAAAATCTATGTCGGTGGATGTCATTACTGACCGTAGCAAACAGATGGAGAGATGGGCAGAGCACTTCCAGGAGCTGTGCTCCAGGGAGAACTCAGTCACTCACACAGCCATCGAGAGCATCACCCCCTACCTGACATGAAGGAGCTCGACACTCCACCCACCATTGAGGAACTCAGGAAGGCCAGCGACTCACTAAGTGTGGTAGAACTCCTGGTAGCAACGGCATTCTGCCAAATGTCATCAAAGCCAGCAAAGCGAGTTCTCTCCTCAGTCATCTCCATAAACGTCTGATGCAGTGTTGGGAGGAAGGGACCGTACCCCAGAAAATGCGCGATGCAAACATCATTACGCTATACAAGAACAAAGGGGACCGCAGCGACTGCAGTACCCCTCCTCAGCACTGTTGGCAAAGCATTCCCCCGCGTCGTCCTCAACAGGCTGCAACTACTTGCCGAGCGAGTTTACCCAGAGGTACAATGCGGCTTCAGATCTGCGAGGTCGGCGATCGACATGATATTCTCCCTGAGTCAGCTACAAGAGAAGTGCCGAGAGAAGAGAAGACCCTAGTTCATTGCCTTCATCGACCTGACCAAGGCGTTCGACTTTGTCAGCAGGTCAGGCCTCTTCATCCGACTACAGCGGATTGGGTGTCCCCCCTCCACCCCCAAAGCTTCTGAAGATGACCATGTCCTTCCATGACAACATGAATGGCACTGTCCAGTACGACGGTTCATCTTTGGACACGTTCCCAATCAAAAGTGGTGTCAAACAACGGTGCGCGCTCGCTCGGAGACTCTTCAGCATCTTCTTCACCTTGATGCTGTACTATACCTTCAGACAGTCTGGACACGGCATCTTCCTCCACACTAGGAGCAACGGAAGCTTCTTCAACATGGCACGCCTCCAAGCAAAGACGAAGGCACGGAAAATTCTCATCAGCGAGAAGCTCTTTACAGACGCTGCCACCCACTGCCCACACAGAGGAAGCTACAACGACTCATCACTTGCTTCGCTGATGCTAACACTGACTTGGGCCTCACTATCAGCTTGAAGAAAACAAACTTCATGGCAAAGATGTCAGCAACATTCCCCATATCTCCATCGGCGATTACACCCTCGAAGTGGTCGACGACTTCCCATTACTTGGCTCCAACATCTTCAACATCCTCGTTCTGGATGCCAAGCTCAACACGCGAATCGGCAAAGCAGCAACAGTGATGGCCCATCCAGCAAAGAGAGTCGGGGACAACACCACGCTAACGTCAAACACCAAGATGGAAAGTATACCAAGCCTCCGTACTGAGCATTCTGCTATACAGAAGCGAAGCATGGGCCCTGTACTCTCGACAAGAACGCAGACTGAAGGCATACAACCTGCGTCTCAGAAGACTCCTGGGCATCACATGGCAAGACCGCAACAAGAACCAACAAGAACCGTCCTGGCCCAGGCAGTGAATCCTAGCGTGTTCGCCATGCTAACACAGAGACGCCTGCACTGGCCTGGTCACGTCAGCCGCATGGACGACGGTCGCATGCCTTAAACTTGGCATCCAGAACGAGGATATTGAAGATGTTGGATCCAAGTAATGTGAAGTCGTCGACCACTTCGAGGGTGTAATCGCCGATGGAAATATGGGGAATGTTGCTGACATCTTTGCCATGAAGTTTGTTTTCTTCAAGCTGATACGGTGAACTGGCTACAGGCTTCAAACCCACAGGACGGCCTGCCCTACGCTATATAGGATGTATGCAAGCGCGACTTGAGGCAGGCAGCCTCGAGCCAGCAGAAATGAAGACAGCAGCTTCAGAGAGGTCGGCTGGTGGTCCACCATCAAGGCCGACATCAAGCAACCAGAGCAGAAGAGAGAGGCCCAATGGGAAGAACAGTGGCGCTGCTGACGGCAAAGAATTGCGTCAGCACCCACAGGCACTATTGACCAAGACTTTAACTGCAGCAACTGCAACGGTGTCTGCCACTCAGGACTCAGGCTCTTCAGCCACAGCAGGCGCTGCGACTCCACAACTGACTGATCTACAGTGTAAAGCCATTGTGTCTCCAGATAGATGAATATTATCGTGATTTACCTCATCCCTATGTCATTCTCAAGGGGCCAGCGATGAAGCGGCAAGCCTGGGTACGGTTGCAGCCATAGCCGCAAACCCCCACACAGGCGGCTCAGGCCATAGAGTCCTTCTCTACTACACTGACGAGCGACTACGCAGCCCTTTCTGGGATAGCACTGCTCACATCCATAGCATGAATAAGGCGCTAGAAAAGGTGCCTTAAACATTGCCTGCTCTATTCTTCCCTTGCCAGCCTACCCCATTTGGAAGGGACCCAACAACAGCGGTCGCAATTCAAAGAAGAAAAGGACGAGGATTGTTCCTCTGATCCTTGGCATATGTAATGTGTGCACCCTCCTGGATAGAGATGATGCAAACAGGCCTCAGAAAAGAACAGCTCTATTTGAAAAAGACATCGACATCGCAGCCTTGAATGAGACCTGGCTTATTGGAAGGGCGAACTTTGTGAAGGGGACTCTGGCTACACTTTAGTTGGAGCGTAAGAAGAACTGAAGAGAGATGAGAGTCGGGTGTTGGCTTTGCAGTAAAGACAGTTCTTGTTTGTAGGCTGGCTGGACCTCTAAATTAGAGAATGACAGACTGATGACCATGAAACTCGCCCTTTCATTGCCAAAGAAGCACCTGACAATCATCAGCGCCTACTTGCTAACCATGACCACATGATGATGTGAAGGACAAATTCTACGAGGATCACTCTGCCATTGCTGCTGTTCCAAAAGCAGACAAACTCGCCATGCTTGGTGATTTCAACGCGAGGTTCGGGTGTGACAGCGACTCCTGTGAAGGTGTCATCAGAAAATACAGAATCAGTCAGTCATTTCCCTGACCGCGGGGGTCGTTGAGGGGACGTGATGAGGCAGCCGCCATTTCTCTCCAGGCTCTTCTGTTGGTGCTGTCGTGAGGAGATCTGGCATGGTCATTTTGGTCCAGTCCTTCATATTGTCGGCCAGCTCTTTCTCTGCCGTCCTCGTCTGCGCCCACCTGAATACAGAATAGGCCACTGCAAACAGCAACAGTCATTTGCTACTCTACATCTGTGCTGTGCATATACTGCTGATCACTAACACAGTTTCCGTCTCCCTACCCATAACAAGATATTATGATCACTAACACAGTCTTCCGCCTCCCTACCCATAACAAGATATTATGATCACTAACACAGTCTTCCGCCTCCCTACCCATAACAAGATATTATGATCACTAACACAGTCTTCCGCCTCCCTACCCATAACAAGATATTATGATCACTAACACAGTCTTCCGCCTCCCTACCCATAACAAGATATTATGGATGCATCTCTGCTCCAAGTACTTGCATTTCATTGACTACGTCATTGACAGGAAGAGGGATAGGCAAGATGGAAGAGTCATCAAATCCATGTGGGATGCCGAATGCCGAACTGACCATTGTCTCATCATCAGCAACTTTAACATCCAGATCCAATCCAAGAGACGCTCACAAGGCAAGAAGACTCAAAGACGGCTTAATTTCACCAAGCTGACGAGAACCAAGCAGTTGGTTTAAGACATTCTGGAAGAATGTTTGTAATCCGCCTCTCTGGACAACCAGAATATGGAAACTTATCGGTCGATCTTCAGAGAACTGGTTTACAACATGCTACAGAGATTCAGGGACCTGCAGCCATGAAACACAAAGACCGGTGTGCTGAAAACTGCGATGACATTCAGCAGCTACTGAATGAGAAACATCTTCTGCACAAAACTTACCTCAGTGACACCAAGTCCATCTCCAAAAAGAAAGATGCGTTCCACAACATACTCAGAACAGTTCAAAAGAAACTATGAAAGATGCAAGACACATGGCTGAGCAACAAAGCTGACGAGATCCAAGGATATGCTGACAGGCATGATATGAACCTCTTTTATTATGCTGTGGATCGAGCAAGATGGCGTTACCCTATCCACAAAGGTTACAATATATGTGAAGAAAGGAGGAAAGTTGTAACGCAACAAAAGAGACAGGCAAGGAAATCCCGCGCCAGCAAGCAAGAGGAAGTCTCCACATTCCCTGTCTAAGCTGTCACCGCACATTCCGCGAACAGATCGGCTGGATCAGCCACCTGCGTATTCACAAATCACCCTCTAATCCAAGATGACAGAAGTGATTCTCGTCGTCTCGACGGACGAACGACAAGATACTTCTGTATGCATGCAGTGTCTGCAAGAAACATCGAACGACAAGATACTTCTGTATGCATGCAGTGTCTGCAAGAAACATCGAACGACAAGATACTTCTGTATGCATGCAGTGTCTGCAAGAAACCAACGAGAGCACCCAGTGTGAAGGAGAGACAGGTAAACAAGACTAGTTTTCTCTAAAATTCGATAGACGTAAATAATAAAAGACAGAGCCTATGGGTGCTTTTAACATCGGTTGAATACCCACAGGGTTTAAAAATACTATTAAAAAGTCCAAAGTATACCGGTTACTGCTTTACAATGTTGAAGAAAAATGTCTCCATCAAGGCCGTTTGATCTTGATGCATGTTCATACGAAAGTAGTTTATTTTCTCAGCCGATGTAAGTAAACTGTCATATGGTCCACGGTGCTGCTTGATAGTTCGACACACTTCTTTATTGGTGATGTGATCAGTATATCTGCTTTTGGTGTCTTGGTGCAACACCTCATTTCCATGGCTTGGAATCTCATTTGGATTTGCTTTGACTGCTCATGTGTTGCAGGCATAGAGGAAGATCCAACATATCAGTTCATGCATGAGACGGATCACGCGTTTCATTTACATGTCATTGTCCGTCCACACATGTTTTAGTCTGGACAGTGCTGATGTGCTCGCTGCCCCTGAAAGGATTCCTGGCTTGACTCTTCATTACTAATGATGGATCGCAGGTAATTGTACTGATGGACAATCAATGAATTCTGTGTGTGGACAGTTACAACAGTGTTGGCATTCAACTTGGACTTCCAAGCCTGGTTCTTATGTCACATTTTGCAAGTATTTCTTTCAGGATTTTAAGAAGTATACCGATTTTTTTCAAATAACTGCCAGGCCATCGATGTCATCTGCAGATCCTGCCGCAGTACTGGCATCTGCTTGCGGCTTCAGTAGGTTAAGAATGACTTTAAGAATTACTTTGCTGGCATGGCTGATCAAAGTTATTGTGCGCAAGTCTGGCAGTCTTTCTGAGGAGATTTGAACTCATTATACTGTTGCGCGTCTTCAACAAATTGGTTGTGATCTATGGCTGTGGTTTCCGTGGGCGTATTCCCAGCACCCGCGCCGTTCTTTTAGTCATCATTTGGTTGAAATTGTATATCATTGCTTCTGGATATCCCAAATAGTGACAGCGGGGAGAAAGTTTCTCCTATGGATTGGAATTGCTTTGTGATGTCAGAATCTTTCAGCCCACCCATCTCGTGATCGAAGAGATTGGTTTCACTCTCTTGTTCTTCAAACGTTTTAAGGTTCGTCACATCAAGGTCGTGGTCACTAGTTTCAGCGTCAGCTCATGGACATGCCCATATTTTAGCCATTGTGATGCCACACCTGTTCTAATTCTTCACTGGCAGAATCTACCAGGTGCAGTCCCTTATCTTTCAGAGAAAGAAATCTTAGACTTTGAAAAAATATGCAATCAGAATTTGAACAGACGACAGTGACGCTACTGATGACTCAAAATTCGTCGGTGACTTGATGAGAACATACCGCGTTGATGACAAAAATTGGTTTAACGGTAAGGAGGACATTTTGCATTTGGTCAATGACCGTTTCAGGGAAAACAAGATTCGAAACCCGTAGCAGACCTGGATTATGTACTGGACGTAGTGCCACCAGGGAACAAACTAATTTCAAAACGACCGCCAAACATGGCAAAGACAATGATGCACACACAAAAATTGTATTGTAAATTATATTATTACCATTGCAGCAGTAAACATACTTTGCTCTCCCAGCCAGTCAAAAGCTAAAAGAAATCCAGGCAAACTGCAAGCCCAGTGCCGTAAGCCCTTCTCACTCAATAAACAATTGACGTGTTGTGCCGATGCTATCAACATGCTGGGAATGGCCTGTTCGAACTTTCGATGCAGAGGAGAAACGCGTCGATGCATATCTGAACCGAGGTTTACACTGAATGTGTAATGACACTGACAGTGTTCAGGTTTACACTGAACGTGTGATGACACTCTTCAGTTTACCAAACACCTGTTCGGAGACAACCTAGCATCTATAATCAAGCATGGCAAAGAGCTTGAGCTTTGCAGATCACAATTCAGCCTATCATCAGGCCGGCAAGGTTGGAACTGGTTTCTCCCAAATGCTGCTGATGGAGAGTTTTGAAAAGCAGCAGCTGGTCAGGGAGAAGTCTTCCAGCCGTACCTTTGAAAACCAGTCATCGTGGAGAATGAAACCAAAACCATGTCAAAGTGTGTCCATGACTCATTCATCAATAAAGCATGAAGACTACATGACTAGCTCTGCATAGCCGTCTTTCTAAACAGTAAATGGTGTCTTTCTTCCTGTGTACTTCCTGTTTACTGCCTGGCATGTCTTCCCTGACTCTTAAGCCTCTCATAGTGAATGCCTTCTTCCTTGCGCTGAACTCTGAAGCGATCTGAAGCGATCAAAGCTAAGTGAATTTTCGTTATTTTATTCGTTTGTGTCTCACCTGAAGAAGACCTGAGAGGTCGAAACGCGTTGTGTTTTGTCTTGTGACTCGTTTGTCCAAGTTTCTCTGGGCGATTCGCTAACATTTATTTAAGATTTCTCTCGTAGTTAATTTGAACCAATTCGTAGACAAGGAATGATTCTAGGACAAGGAGAAACGTATCTGGAGGGCAAAATTCAATTATGATCATTTCCAGAGTAATGCTAGGAAACCATACAGACACCTGTCATTGTCTTTAAATAATTGTAGATCCCTCCCAGGTAAACAGCTTTGGTCGCGAACACAGATTAACTCAGATTGGCGGGTTCATGTATACATCATATTTCATATGATTTTGTTTCCACCGACAGTCCGGAAATAATAATAATAATAATGATAATAATAATAATAATAATAATAATAATAATAATAATAAATAATAATAATAATAATAATAACAATAATAATAATAATGATAACAATAATAATAATAATAATATAATGACCAGTGTCATATTACAAGGAGTCCGTAGCCGTCCCTCCTCATTTCCAAATAGGCTCGTTGAATTAATTTAACGAAAATAGGGGATTTGACATCATTATGGGGGCCGAATAGCTCAGTTGGTAGCGCGCCGGACTCGTGATCTTGGGGTTGCGAGTTCGAATTTCGGTACAGGGGGATTTTTCCCTCGGAGTTCATTTTGGTTCTGACTACATTCCCCATACAGTTCTTCGAATGAGACTATAACCCGAAGTTCCGTGTGTGAACGCACGCACAACATCTTGCACACACATAAGATCCCATCACCAACTTTCGGAAGAGAAGGCCAGTTTGGCTGTTGGTATGGATGACACGTTACACATAGCATGCACCTTCCCCAAAGATGGAGTATGGCTGCCTTAATGACGGGAGAAAAAAAACGGTCATACACACAAAACTCCACTGCCTGTCTATACAGGCAGTGTCCGTAGGAGTATCACCTGCGTACCAGAAGGAAAGAAAAAAGACATTATTAAGCTGACACGTATCGTTCTTTGCTCTGTTTAAAGTTTTTACCCCTACTGAGTGAATTTAGCTATTCATGTTTTTTTCCTTTATGACTTCTTAAGTAAAACAAATGGAAGAAACCCAAAAAGAAGGAAGAGGAAGAGGGCGATTAGAGAAGGCTTGTTGCCTTAAGTTATGAAGGCTTGTTGTTTATCTACAGGAGATCACGAGTGCCATAGGGGTTTAACTGAAACACACACACACACACACACACACACAACACACACACACACACACACACACATACACACGTGCGAGCGCACGCACGCACGCACGCACGCCCCCCCCCCCCCCCCCCCACACACACACACACACACACTCGCGTGCGCACGCACGCACGAACACACGATCACACACATAGACTGGAGAACAAAGTAATATATGAAACGCACTGAGCGAGACCAAAAAAAATTTTCCAAATCTCTGCCATTAGTTTCACACATCATTGCCATCAGCATCATATTGAATGAACAAATAAACCAAAGGTCAAGACAAATAAACCAAAGGTCAAGACAAATAAACCAAAGGTCAAGACAAATAAACCAAAGGTCAAGACAAGAGTAGTCCTGGCTCCACCTGCCATGACGACACTCCACATCGTCTGGTTTACTAGTGTTCCCAGGGACGATCAAGCTGTACCTGCTACAGCTGATACTTATCCGTTTCCATGGATGTGAGAGCTGAAGGCTAACAGCAGAATCAGCGACACCTCTGGGCGTTCCAGGGAACACGGTTGAGACAGATTCTCCACATCTCATCTAAAAAAAACGATAAGTCTAATACCTAAGTCAGGCATGCAGTCATTCATTAGCAAACAAGAACCGTTCTTCGCCGTTGGTAAACGTCGCAAGGTTACCTGATATATGTATGCCTCCCTGTCACCCCCTCTCCAAGACCATTCTACGGGTACAGAGAAGGGTGCGCGTATCGGGAAGCGATTAACTTTGTCAGTTCTGTGAAATCTATGTAGTTTGTAGCTCTGCGACCACGATGGGCCACACCAGGGCTGCTATCTTGTCAATTCCATACACAGACGTAAAATGTTATTGAAACTGAGTTACTAAAACACGAAAGAATTGCTGATAAATATTTCTTCCGTTAAATAAAAACAAATTGCTCGGATAAAAAAAAAAAAAAATCTCACCCAGCAACTCAAACGTCGCATGCGGTAGAAGATTCCTGAAGTAGGTTTTCATGGCATCTGTCGAAAAGTGTTTATATCTGACATCATGTAAGTCCCCATGTTTTATAATGAGTGGTTCATCACATGGAACGCACCACGGAGCTTTTCATATAGTGAAATATAAGAGTTGGAGTAAAGCGGGTGGCTAGGGTGTAATTGGAACAAAACTGCTTACAGCGACTAGTGACTGCAGGTTATGGATGGGAAAGGTAAACGAGTGAATCAACTACAGTACCTCTATCGTGTTGCACATAAATTAGGACAGAAGACTGTTAAGAACCCGCTCTGTACAGGTGAATTTTACAATACCCTCCCCCAACTATTCCGGCAAAGTAGCACATAATAATCACTCTATGCACATATCATCATCATTATTGATACGAAGAGAAGTTCACTAATTGAAGAAAAAAATAGATTGCATTTAATTGTGTTTGTTTCAAACGAACGTTACGAGCTTTATTTACTACGAGAATATTTCTATAATTTTTTTTTAAAGCTAGAATAATTGTGTTTACATCAATCTAAGGGAGCGGAAACAGAGTCAGAATTGTATGAGTTGAAGGCGAAAGAAGTACTACACATTTACTGGTCAGAAGAAAGAAAACAAAATCTGTCCATTGTATAAAGAATCGGGTAAAATGATAAATGACCAAATAGAACATTTTGAAGAACATTTTCCTTTGGTAGAAATTCATGCAGTGATGAAACTTCCGATGGAATAAAACCACGCAGACAAACAATAACAAACACAGGTAACCTCCGTTTGATTGTCTCCTTGTTTGTTCTATGTGCTCTGTGTTGTCATTTGAGATTTCCTTTTATACAAATCAAACCGACGTTATCTGTACTTGTTACAGTTCCCCCATGTGTCCGTTTCACTACATTCGAAATCAGAAAACGCTATGACACTGTTGAATAACAGTTAATATGTTTGTTCATTTCTCCAGTTGTTATTAATGTGTAGACGTGTCAAGTACAGGCTATATGGGCAAGCTTGGAACATCCTTTTTGGGAGATATCTCCTTGTTTGTTCCGTATGCTCTGTGCTATCATTTCTGTTAAGCGATTTATTGTCGTAATCAGCAATCGTTTGGAGTTATGAGCGTGTATTTATTTCATTATGGGAGCAAAAGTTACCCTGCTTGTTCGTCATGTCCTTTCACACCAATCAAATCGAGCTGATCTGTATTTGTTACTCTTTGTCCGTGTGTTTGCTGTCTATATTCAAAACTGAAAAAGGATGTGCCACTCTTGAAGAAAAATCAGTTAGTATTTGTTCCTTTCTCCAGTTGTTGTTGCTGTGTAGATGTGTCAGGCACAACGTATGTGGGTGGGCTTGGATCATCCCTTTTGGGGTATGTCTCCTTGTTTGGTCTGTGTACACTGTGTTGCCATTTCTGCTGGGCGATTAGGTGTCCTAGACAGCATTCGATTGGATTTATGGACGTGTTTTCTTTCGTCATGGGATTAATATTACCCTACGAATTGGATATTGACTGGTCTCGCCTCATTTAAGATTCTCTTTCATACCAATCAAGCCAAGGTTTCCTGTATTTGTTACTGTTCGTCCTTGTGTTTGACGACTATATTCCAGATCGAAAACGTTAACCTGTGTTTGTTCATTTCTCCACACCTACACGCATGTGCATATACACGCACACACATGAACGCGCACGCTCATACACATAGGCACGTGCATCTACGCCCACATACAAAGACACACACACACATACACGATTATATATACACATACGTATGCAGATACGTGCATATGCTCACACAAGCTCAGAAATCACACACACACACACACACACATACATACACACACACGCGCGCGCGCGCGTGCGCACACACATACACACACAAGCGCTCACACGTGCGTGCGCGCGCACACACGTACTCATGAATACGCATGCACGCACATCATGCACACACATACACACACACACAATTGCGCTCGCACACACTCATGGATCCGTGCCCACACATCCATACACATACAGGTGTACATTGACTATACACACACATACAATGACACAAAATGGCACAACCAATGTTGGTTGTCAGGGTCTGACCAGTGCGTTGGGCTAATGCGTAGGTCAGACATCTGAGAAGTCGTAGCCATGAGACCCTCTTATATTCTTCCATCTTAGTTAATGATTCATTTATCCATCAGCTTTAAATCATGCGCAGTGTGGTCTCGAAAACTTAGCGGATGTGGTGTAGCGTATATGGACTGGTCCGCACGCAGTGACGCCTCCTTGATGAAACTTAAACTG
>CM031607.1:65077432-65139932 GCA_018398815.1 Conus ventricosus | reverse complement strand
CAGGTAAAACCACGTAAGTCATCGCTTAGAGATAAAATTACATTATTTCTCCAACTACATAAAACTCTAATGAAAAGCATTGACCTCTTAAACATTTCTCCTTCTTCTGTGACTGTTGTACTTGCTTTGTTACTTTTTGAAATCTGATTACTGAAATGATTACTTTCTTCAGAGAGTAGAAGTATTGAGTATTTTTTCCCTTCCGTAAGTCATTTGTTGGCGAATAATAATCGATTCTTTGCGTGACACACTGTTGTAGACTTTATTCAGTCCTTTCAGTCGTACACATCACTACATGAATACAGTCAGACCTCATTTAATTTTATTTAGTTTTACACACACAGCTTTTGATGTTAGTGAAGAAGATGTAGCAGTCTCATTTATAGCTGAAAAGGTAGGGGCTGGCTTGTGAGGTGTGCGAAGTTCATCTTTTATTTTATAAATAAAAACAAAATTAAATCGTCAAAATCATCTACTGCTCAGTTGCTGATGCACAGCTTTAGGTCCAACGTGGCGCATCGTTGTTAAAATAGATACCAAAATGCCGTTGTTAAACTAGATACCAAAATGCCATAGATCTTGTTGATTTTTTTAAGACTCTCTGCGATTTGACTTCTTTTTGTCGGACAATCATGATAGATGTACTGAAGCAGTGTTTGAAATAAAGGACGATAAAAATGTTACACGACAGGCTAGGCTGGACTGGCCCATCACCGTTCCACAAATGAGAATCTGAGCGACGGACAAACAAACAGACAACAGCAGAAAACTGAGTGATAGACAAGCAAACACTCAACACAGACAACTGAATACAAAGACAAATTTATTCACGCAGAGAGCAAAACGCTTATCACAAACACGTCGCACTTATAACCTTAAATCAGACAACTACCATTTCAATATTCATTAAATATTAATTTTTTTAAAAGAAAGAAAGAAGAAAACCTTCGGCAAACCTCTACAGGTAGGTATTCTAAATTACAAGAAACTGACAACCGACTCATGAATCGATAGCACGTTATACCAGGATCAGGTGTCTACAATGTACACTTCAGCAGCAATGCATACTCCACAATATCGATTTCAGGGTTCAGAACGTACTTCCAAGTGGTACTAAAATAAACTCGCACCTTCAACACGTGTAATAGTACACCAATGAAGTGGGAAAAAAATCCTGTTAGAACACAGGATATGGGTGTTGCTAGCACGTCAGTGGGTGCGGTGACATTCAGGACTCATTGATAAATAAACCCAGGTAGGCCCCCTGCCTTCCTCCGCCGCTTGATCTCCCTCAACTTACCCTCTCCCCCCCCCCCCCCCCCCCCCCCCCAGCTCCCACGACGTCTTCCGAGAGTCGCATGTCCACCCGCATCCCACACATGGTTCCAGTCCGGGCTTGGAATGGCCTTTGGTCCTTTGCACTTTCAAACCATTAATGCTTCCCTTTTCCAGGACCTACAAGATCAACCTGGAGTATTTGTCCATGACATGTCTGTAAACAGAACGACTTCCCCCTTAACCTTAAGTGGTAGTACTGTCCATTCACAGAACGTGTAGTACTATATCTTTCCCTTCTTTTCTTTCCCGTTAATTCAAATAATACTCACGCTGTTTAACGAGCACACATCCATCAGTCATACAGAACAGTGCAAGTATTTCAAAGTTTAAGACCAAGTGCATCGGCACGAACACCGAGAGTGACGTTAATGGCGTGTACAGTGTAGGGACACCGATGACGACGATGACGTTGACAACGACGACAGCACAACCCTAGTTTGGACCAAAAATGATAACGAGAAGACGACGGTGTCGACGATGGGAATAAGATAGCAGAACAGACCAGCCGCCGTGGCGAAGTGGTTAGCGTCGCGGACTCCCGGCAGGGAGGTCGTGGGTTCGAATCCCATCAGAGTCATGTGGGTTTTTCTGCCCCGACCAGCTCCTACCCAGAGTTGAGTTTGCTGCGGACTCAGTTGGGAAGACTGGGACCACACAGTCGAGTTTCATCCACTTAATGGATGCGTTTGTGAGAGTGTTGCTCAAATTTCCTGACCAACACTGCAGGTGCCTGTATCTCTCGGGCCTGGTTGACGCCGGGATATATTATGAAAAGAAGCGTAGAGTACAGCCCTGTCATGTAGTCTCAGACCGAAATGGATATCCGTAGGATCATCTTAATCATCCTCATTCTCATCGATCAGCATTAAAAACAAATGTCTCAAATTCTGTGGCCCTTCGTGCCCTGCTCTCATGGTGATCCTCAGTTTCGATGTCCTCTCCACGTCTGTGGCCTTGGTTTGGTTCTGTCGGGGTCACCAGTATCGGCGAGTCCATGGGGGCTGTCGTTGGACGGACGTGGTGACGCCCTCCGGAGGGAGAGCTCGCTCACGCCGGCTCCGCGACTAAGCAATTATTGTCGTCAGTAGGAGGCTTAGTAGGTGGTGTCCTGCGTATGTTAGATCAGAACGGGCGCCACTGAACACCACCGAAGTGACTCGGCAGCAGTGCAGTGTCTCCTCCGGTGGGTTGCCTCTTGACGACTTGACATTGACTGCTCCCTGTGGATTGTCGGTGCCGGAGCTGCGGCGGGGCTGACCGGGCTGTGGCTGTGGACGGGGTGTCGGAATGAGCGGCGTGTGTGCACTGCCTCTGAGGTGGCGCAGAGGTTGGGACAGCAAAAAAAAAACAACAACAACAACAAAAGCAGAACAGGGTAAGTATACATGCATGCGTGCTTGTGCGAATTTGTGTCAGCTGGACGTCGAGCACATGGGTAAGCAACTAAACAGCGAAAACACAGTGTAAAGGGAGCTGCCCAAGAACGTCAATCAGACCTCGTTGTTGGACAAACCAGCTCATGTTGACACTCATGTCGGGACTATCCTCTTGACCACTAGCCTTCAAGACGACTGATGATAACCATAGACACGAGTTAAAGACCAACAAAAGATTACAAATCATGACACCCCCATCCCTTTAGATTGCTGTGTTATAACAAGGACCGATGCTTACTTACCAGTCCAATGATGCTTTGCATGACAGACGTCACAGCGTTTTAGCGCTGAGAAATCATTCATGTTAACCAATAGGGTGAAATAGCACACCATTCAGCCACTCTCGGTGCAGCAGCACCCGTTTGACAAACAACTCCCACCAGCCAAGACAAAATTGGCAGGACTAGAAATATTAAATGAGGCATCTAACAGTACACAGTAAGTAAAGAAGCAGGGTATCTCTTGCTCCCATGAAGAAACACATACACGCCCATAACTCCAAATGAATACTGCGTGTACACCGAATCGCCCACCAGAAATGACAACATGGAGCACAAAGAACAATAAGCAGACATGCGTAAAGAAAAGGATATTCCCAGCTTGCCTACATACTCCGTACCTTCCACATCTACACAGCAGCAACTGGAGAAAGGAACAAAATACAAATCAATGTGTCAGCCTGGACTTGCTTTCCATCACTTCTTAATTGTTTACCATATTATTGCTTGGTCAATCAGTGGGAGATTGCATCTCTTAGGAGATCCAAGTAAAGGCTGTCCTGCACAATTCTTCGCTGCAGACAATGCTTGGGTTACCTAACAATAGAGCTGACTACTCTGAGAACTGACACTTTTTTTTTTACCTCCTTTGAGTACTTAAATGGATCCATAAGCATAGCCTTAAAGATTTACCTTTATATTTTATTCGATTTTAATTATGATGTTGGTTTTTCAGCAACTTATTTCTCTACAACACTTTCTTTTCGTTTTACTTTCCGCTTTCCACTGGCTCCTTTGGGATGCTGTTGGATTCTGTTTTGAACCCTTGGTGTTGAGAATACCCCGGAATTGTAGCCTGCGGTTTATCTCTATTTCGTGCCAATGGCATAGAGATATAATTAGTTGTGAGTGTCTGACGAGTCTGATCCTGCGGACAAAACATCTCGGAGCAGGCAATATGACTGGTTCTGTTTTCATGAAGGAATGAGAGAATCGCTATGCGGTACGACAGAAAATATATGTATGACCTACTTTGTTGATTAATGTCTCTTCTCTTAATCGTCACTTCCCCCTATTATGTTCCTTTGCGTATGGTCTGCAACGTCATTAATGCAATGAAGGAGAACTTGATAGCCTGCTGTTGTCTGCCCCCCCCCCCATTATTTACTTGTTCAAGAAAGTAATCCGTATCCGAGACTGGCGCGCGCAAAAATTTACACTATAGGAGCAATCTTTTTGTCGTATTATGTACCATTCAATCCCAAGGAGGAGGAGGAAATAAGAAATGGTAAGCAGATAATGCACTTGGCATCACGATCACACATTTATAACAAAGGTGAGCATGTGTGTTACACAATTGTACATGCGCGTTTGCTTGAGTAACATTTGCGATTTAATTTAGCGTGTACTGTTTTTGTCTAGTGACACAACTTGCACATGCACAATCTCTAGGAAACACACCAGCCAGAATTTCAGAAAGCAAAGAAGCACTTTTACCAGTGAGCTGTTACTCAATGAGAGAGACAGAAAGTTTGAAAATTATTGTCATTGTCAAAGTGATCTTATTACACTAGGGATAGGATGACATCAAATAGCATAAGATATAATTCACATGTAAGCAGATCATTCATGAAATGAATAAAATGGAATATTCTAAATTATGAGTACATAGTGGGAAACAATGATGTATGAAACAAGCAAAATGAATACACTGACAAATTTGAATTGTAGAACATGCAAAATAAACGAACTTTGATGACATAGTCTAAGTCATACTGATTTATGTGCATGCAAAATACACAGAATGATTTCATACTAAATAAACGGAGTGGAAAAAACCAGAACACATCATGTACCTGAGACCAGCAAAACCATGTCTTCCATTGTCTCTAAACAATCATTCAAGGACGCACCCTTTTCTGTCTAACACACCATACATCTGCATTATTTTGTTTGTTCTATATCGTTTTGTTTTGCGCAACAGACGGTATAATGCTTCCATTATCTGGTAATAATAGACAAGAGAACCCGTCGATCAGCTATGTCTACCTTGAAAACATTGCATAATGCTGTCACATCTTCAAAGGGTATACATTAATCATTTCAAATCCTCTTCGTCATTACAGAACATACTGCCATTCTACATCTGCCTTATCATCACGCCATATGCTTGTCTACAAAGTCTGGATTTTGGTAGTTTCGAAAGCTTTAATCAATAAGCAATACATTTAAGTTACAGTCCTACAGACAAAAGATACCGACCAGTCTCAACATGTAACATTTTGTTCGATGCAAAAATAGGAACACCCAAAAGGTGTGTAATAGCAAAGCAATGTTCCTTTTTGAGCGGCATGTTGTTGCCCAGGCCCCGTATTTCAGCGTCATTTGTGAGCACTGACTACTGGAGTATCAAACATTTTCAAAAATAGCCATGCATCGGCTGCGTTAGTCTTTCGCAATGATCTTACGATTTTCACAACACCTTTGTTTCCTTCCGACATGCTTCATCCTAGGCATGGTGAAAACCAGTTTTGTTGTGAGCTTAGTTTCTACATATTTGCAATCATCAACAACCTTCGGCACTGTATTACCATGCAAACATCTTTCGCGTGCAGACAGATACCCACCATTATGAAATGCTATCATGTGACAAACGTTGGTCAGCTTCTTCTGTCTACACATTTCACTGATTTTGTCGACTCAAAACTGTGTAAGAGAAAAGAATAACACCACCAGCAAACAACAATAAGAGATACCCTAATAGCTCCTGGTACAATATGAATTCCACGTTTGCCTTTCCTAGTACTTCAACAACTAGCCCACTGATGAAACATGAAAACATCTGTGTGCAACCAAAAACAATGCGTGTATCCATTTATATCTCAAACGCATGCAGCTACTGAGTTATACGTACCTCCTAAAATCATACAGCTTTCCATTCCCACCATTCGCACTCGTGACATTCATATACTATTTCGATGTATAGAACCAAATGCCAGAGACAGCACTAATCACGCTTACTCGGCATGTCATTATACAATCCAGAAAGTCATCCAGCAGGAGAAAAAAAAAAAGAAAGAAAGTAAGTAAAAAAAAAATAATAAAAAAGAAAGAAAGAAAGAAAAGAAAGAAAGCTGACAGAAAAAAATGAACACGCGCTGTTATCCACACCAGTTCACACCATAGTTTCCAACTATGAACATTTTAAACACAAGTTAAGTGGCGCTCAGGACATGTGCCGCCTCTCTGGTGTCACCCGCCTGCAGAGTATACAATCAAAGGGAAACCGAAACCAAAACACATGATGCAACAAAAGCACGAAAGTTACCCTGGTTAATACACACAGCTGAAAGGGTAGCGGTTGTTTAACTTGGGTGGTGTTCACAGCGTCACAGCCTTGTCAGCAAATCACAACAAGGACGCTGACTTGTTGTAAACTGGAACGAGAGGAAAAATAGTGTAAAACGTTCTAGCGTCATAACCATCCGAATGGACCAGAGAGAGAGAGAGAGAGAGAGAGAGAGAGAGAGGGGGGGAGAGAGAAGGGGGAGGTAGGGAGGGAGATCATAAAATGCAAGTTAAGCAACAAAAACCCTGGCATCTTTAATTCAATGTATTCTCTACCATCTCTCTCTCTCTCTCTCTCTCTCTCTCTCTCTCTCTCTCTCTCCTCTCTCTCTCTCTCTCTCTCTGTGTGTGTGTGTGTGTGTGTGTGTGTGTGTGTGTGTGTGTGTGTGTGTGTGTGTGCGCGCGCGTGTGTGTGTGTGTGTGTGTTCAGTTTCTTCAGTTTAACGTCCTTCCACTAAAAGTGATATCAGACGATGTGTTGAAGTATATGGAATGTGCGTATTAACTCTGTGGTTGTTTCTTGAAAATGTGTTGTATGAATAAACATTTCTTATGAGTTGAGACTGGAGATGGCCAGATACAGGGACAAAGTGTGGATGTGAGTGTATGTGTGTGTGAGTGTGTGTGTGTGTGTGTGTGTGTGTGTGTGTGTGTGTGTGTGTGTGTGTGTGTGTGTGTGTGGTGTGTGGTGTGGTGTGTGTGTGTGTGAGTGTGTGCGTGTGTGTGCGTGCGCGGTGTGTGTGTGTGTGTGTGTGTGTGTGTGTGTGTGTGTGTGTGTGTGTGTGTGTGTGTGTGTGTGTGTGTGTGTGTGTGTGTGTGTGTGCGTGTGTGTGCGTGCGCGGGAGTGTGTATGTGTGTGTGTGTGTGTGTGTGTGTGTGTGTGTGTGTGTGTGTGTGTGTGTGTGTGTGTGTGTGTGTGTGTGTGTGTGAGTGTGTGCGTGTGTGTGCGTGCGCGGGTGTGTGTGTGTGTGTGTGTGTGTGTGTGTGTGTGTGTGTGTGTGTGTGTGTGGGTGTGTGTGTGTGTGTGTGAGTGTGTGCGTGTGTGTGCGTGCGCGGGTGTGTGTATGTGTGTGTGTGTGTGTGTGTGTGTGTGTGTGTGTGTGTGTGTGTGTGTGTGTGTGTGTGTGTGTGTGGTGAGTGTGTGCGTGTGTGTGCGTGCGCGGGGGTGTGTGTGTGTGTGTGTGTGTGTGTGTGTGTGTGTGTGTGTGTGTGTGTGTGTGTGTGTGCACGTGCGCGCGCGCGTTTGTATGTAAATGTGTCATTTTCCGGAATTAGGCAAGTACGCTTCAAACTGAGTGTAACATAGCAGCAAGAGTACTGTAAGTAATGCAAAGTAATTAACAATCTAATATTAAAGGATAAAACATGAAAGGTAAATGCCCACTGGACTGTGTAACAAACATTTACAAACTGAAGAAAGAAAAGAGTATTCATTCAAAATCTTGGGCACAGATGACGGACTTGATCCGTCAGATAAACTACAAACGCCCGACTTACGATATAATTCCCTTGCACTTGGACAATTGATTAATAGATGTCCTACTCCGAGTGTTTCTCCACACATGCATCTAGTGTTTTTACAGAACTTTGTACGAAGGGAATTTAACCGCATTCTGTGCAGTAAACTTCTAATCTCTCTAGACAGAGAAGCAAGATGATTGTTTGACGAGGCTTTCGAGTTGATTTTGCCACCAAATTTAACACAACTCTGATAATACTGAGTATCCGAGTTCATTATCAAGTTTCTGAAGCTTTCATCCGATGTTTTGTTTAGAAGAATATTGCATTCTGTTAAATCCAAAGGAATATTAAGGGGAATTGAACCCTCAACATTTCGAGCTGCCTTTCTTGCAGCCTGATCGACTCTCTCATTTGCTGAAATGCCACATGAGAGGGGACCCAGCAAAAACTAACTGATGTGCCTTTATCGGATAAAAGATGTATTACATGATTTATTTCTGTTATTATCTCCAAACGGATTTTTGAATTTGAAGACCGGATTGCTTCAAGAGCAGATCTAGAATCAACACATACTAGTACGTGACTGACATTTAGATGGAAATAAAGAATATAATTTAAGGACATTAGGATGGCGGCTAACTCGGCACTGAAAATCGAAAAATGTCTGCCTAGATGGTACATTTTCTCCACGTTTAAGTCAGGTATTACAAAAGCTGCCCCTGTCCTACTGTCTTCTAGCACTGAGCCGTCTGTGAAAATTTTTAAGTGGTTCTTGTACTGATTTTCCAAATGTAAGTATACTGAAATTTTTAGTATGTTGGGTGAATCTTTTTTTGACATATCTGAACGAGTCGTATCAAAGCAGGCTTTCGTTTGTTCCCATCTTGGTACTGGTGAAAAGGATGGTTTAACAGCGATTTCATTTCTATTTATGTTGAAATCTCTGATATGGTGAGAAGTATACGAGGAGATTGATTTTGTAGATTGTATTCTTCTAGCTCGCTTTCCAAAATCTTTTTCAGAATTTAAACAAACTTCTTTTGCACAGAAATTTTTCTGTGTAAAACTCTTCAGAACGAACTTTGACGCAGCTACTTTTCGAACCTCGCTGAGAGGGGGGTCAGCCCGCTATTGCGCGGCCCGCTATTGCGCGGGCCCGCTTTTGCGCGATTGCGTGGGCCCGCTATTGCGCGGGCCCGCTATTGCGCGACAGTTAGGGTTAGGGTTAGGGTTAGGGATAGGGTTAGGGTTAGGGTTAGGGTTAGGGATAGGGTTAGGGTTAGGGTTAGCCGCGCAATAGCGGGCCCGCGCAATAGCGGGTCCCCGCAATAGCGGGCCGCGCAATAGCGGGCCCGCCCCCTGAGAGGTAGCACTCCAATCTCATTGTATGTTCCTAAATTGGATGTATGTATGGGAACACCAAGAGCGAGTTTGCAAGCCTTGCAATCAATGCTCTGCAATTTATTCAACAGATGCTGTGGTGCGCTGAAAAATACTTCCTGAGCATAGGTTAATCTAGATGGCGCAAGAGCGGTTGATAGAGATATTAAAGTCGAAGCATCTTGGCCCCATGGTTGCTTGTTTATAATCTTAAGAAAGTTTAAACTTTTCCGTGCTTTATTTAATATGTGGTCAATATGCTGGTTCCATGACAGTTTAGAAGTTAAGATTATACCTAGGAATTTGACAGATTTAACATATTTTATTTCAATGCCATCTAAAGTGAAAACTGGGAGCTTTTCTGGGTCATACCTTGAATTGAAAAGCATTATATGCGTTTTTTCTAATGAAAGTGCAAGCCCGTTTTCTTGTAAAAATACATTTATTTTATCGAGTTCTCGCTGATATAAAGCTTTTATGTAGTTCAGCGACCTCGAAGAGGTTATTCGTTTCATGGTTACTCTCATCCATAGGCATATATCATCGGCAAATTGAGCTAACTCTGTGCCTTTCGATAAGCCTTTTGGTAAATCTGCCATTAAAATATTAAATAAGATAGGAGATATTACTGAACCTTATGGCAGTCCCATTTGCAATGTTCTCGGATTTGAATAAGTATGTTCTATTCTTGTTTGAATTGATCTATTTTCTAAGAATTCTTGAACATAATTATACATGTTACCGTTAATTCCAACATTTTTTTAATTTGTATAATAGTCTACTATGCCATACTTGATCATAAGCTTTTTTGACATCAAAAAATGTAGCTAGTATGTTCTTTCGTCTTGCAAATTGTTGTTTCACTTGCGTTGTTAGTTTGACTAGGTGTTCTATTGTGGATCTGCCAGTTTGAAATCCAGCTTGGTTAATCGGTATGACATCATGCTTATTACAGTAATAAGATAATCTATTTAGTACGATTCGTTCCATTAATTTACAGGTATGGGATGTTAAGGCAATTGGATGGTAACTGTTTATATCAGCGCGAGGTTTTCCATGTTTATGAATAGGAACGATAATGGAATGTTTCCATAACTGAGGTATTTTACCATCATTCCAACATTTTTGAAAAAATAGATGGAGAAACTGCACAGCGTTTGCTGGTAGGTGGCGTAGCATTTCATTCGAAATACCATCTAGGCCGACTGAAGTTTTCTTGCTGCCTAATTTACTAAGGCATTCTTGAACTTCTTGTAGTGTTATAGGAGCGTTTAGGTAGTGGTTATTCTCAGGGTCTTTACTACTACTTATATAATGCTTACCCTCTTGTTCCCGATATGATCTAATTTTGCTGACAAACTATTCATGCTGCTGTTTTTGGCAAACATGTCAACAAAAGCTTTAGCTTTATCAGAATTTGAAGGGAAGTTAGACTTACCGAGTTTGATAGAGTATTGTGGAAGTTTAATTCCATTTTTCATTGTTTTTATTTTTTTCCATACTTTTTGCATGTCTTTGAAATTAGATACCTCATGTTTGCAAAAAGATGACCAGTATTGTCGCTTTGCCTGTGCTATGATTGTATTCAATTTATTTTTTTGCTTTCTTTTTCTCAAGAAGATTTTCAGCGCACTTATTTCGTTTGTATGCTTTTAACTTTAACTTTTTCTCCTTTTTTGCCTCCTCACAAGCCTCATTCAACCAGACATTGCCCAAATGCTTTTTAGAAACCACAGATTTTATCCTTGGAATTGATTGATTTGCGGCAGACAGCAAAGCGTTTTGAAAGAGATAATATAGCTTGTCAACATCTTGAGTGGTAACGTCATCACAGTTTATTTGAAACGTTCTTAATAATTCTGAAAACGTTTTCCAGTTGGCGAGCTTATAGTTAAATTTTGGAACTTTTTCTCGAGTCTGATCGGTTGGTTCAGGTCTTGCGCTTTCAAAATTGATGATTATAGGTATGTGATCGCTGTTCAATGTGTCATCAAGGGTATTCCAATCACATACAGTTGCTAGATCTGGAGAGACTAACGTTAGATCTATAGCGCTTGGTTTGTGTTTAGGATTGTCGGGGATGCGCGTTATTCTGCCGTCATTCAACAGATAAAGAGATGAGTCCACCAGGTTCTCAATGAATCGGTTATTTGTTACTAATTGGCAGTCTTTTTCCCAAAAAGGAGAATGAGCATTAAAATCTCCAGTGATTAGAAATTTGCTGTTTTGATCTGTCCGCAAGGTACGAAGCCATTCGGTATTTGCATCATTGGGCCCTTGTGGCAGATAAACTGACACAATCGTTAATGTGTCTGAGCCAACCTGGACTTTAACAGCGCAAGAATGTGACCCTGGAATGTCTGGTGGAACAGGACTAATACACGGCGTGTACTTTACGCCTTCTTCAATATAAATGGCTACATTGACTTTCTCGTTGGTATTCACTTTTTGGATGACTGGAGGATAGTAATAATTACAAAGCTTGGGCAATTTATCTTTTCGTACATTCAGTGATTGCAAGGCCAACACATTATATTTTTCATGTACGAGATGTTGGGTCCCAGGAAGAAAAATAAATGAGACAAGGGATAATCCAAATAAAGAAAATTACTAAAATTAAATGATAGTGTGATAATACTAAATTATACTAGCTAATTTTCCACGTGTAGTGATTTTTTTTTGTATGATTGAAGAAAAATGTTCGATACAACGGTCAAAATGCTGGGTGCTGGAGTTTCACAAAGTGTGTCCAGTGGGTGATATTACCAGTCATACAGTGGATGTACATGTTCATCCACGGTCCGAAGGTGTGACGCGGATCTGTTGTGAAGGACTGGTAGGCCCTGGGTGGGTGTCGAGCGACCTTCCGTGGTCTCTGCCAGAAGACGTCCCTGATGTGTCGCCCGATGTTCTTTGCGATGACACTGGCCCCTCGGTAGGTGGGATGGAGACCGTCCTGGAGGTTCCAAGAGTTGACCAGGAGGTTGGAATGGCTCACGAAGGAGATGTTCTTGTCGTCACTTAATTCCGAAATTAGGAGGGCGTTGAATAATTCTCCCTTGATATTTAATTTAGATTCCCTGACTGGAGCCATTTTACTGACTATGACTTTCAGGTTAGGGTACTGTTTAGTAATGTTCCCTGATACAGTTGGCAAACGACTGGCTGCATTCCATGGGAGTTCCGCCTTTGACATCGTTCACAGCACAGTGAATAACTACCGCATCCAGTGGTTGTCTTGCTGATTGGTGAGCAGACTCAAAGGAGTAGTAGTAGTAGTAGTAGTAGTAGTAGTAGTAGTAGTAGTAGTAGTAGTAATAGGGACCGGCTTTTTTTTAGCTTTAGGCCTTACGGCCTATTTGCGTCCCCTCATTATTTTTCAATTTAAGTTCGGTCTGGTTGCATGCCTGTCATAAATAACATTATATTCAATCCACACTAAAGAAAGCATCTTTCAATTTAGGGTCTTCATCTAGGAGTTTTTTAAAGCTGTTGATATCAGGTGCATATTTGGTGTTAGTAGGCAGTGCATTCCAATATTTAGCAATTCTGAAGGTGAAACAAGACTTTCTTTTGTTAGTATGACAATGCCTAATAAAAATCTTGCCTTCAATATTTCTTGTGCAATCCACTTCTGAGAATTTGAAAAGCGCACGCACATTGACATCATCATAATTATGGAATATTTTTAAAAAAATGGATCAGGTCTCCTCTGATCCTCCTTCCTTTCAGAAAGTGTAATTGGAGTTAGTGTAATCTTTCTTTTAGTTTAAAATCCTACATTCTTTCGGGATTTTAGTACTCGCCTTTGAAACATTTTCTATCATTTTTGACTGTCTCTTGAGATGGGGGACTCCAAATTACATTAGCGTATTCGAGGGTTGAGATCTTTGATCATGTTAGCTTTTTTGACACTGCTCTAAATCCATAGGACGACCAACCCTGTCGTTGTTCACTTTGTTTGTTACCGAGTCGGGGAAAGGAAACACAACTTTGGGAAGGTCAGGTGGGGAGATTTCCTTTTTCTGTTCCGGAGATGTTCGATTGCGTATTTTTAGCATCAGACGTCTTGACGTTGTTTTTGTTCCTTACGTCATAATTTCTTCTTTCCATAGTGTGTGTGTGTGTTGTGTGTGGTCGTGGGAGCAGAACAATTCGTCTGTTACGGTCATTTAGCAAGATAAGAACATATTATTTAAGTTCTAAAGTAAAGAAAAGAAGTATATGGGACAGAGCCTATATATCTTATCCTAAATTTGTGCAGTGAACGGGTTTTCGGCAGGAACTTTTCAATCATTGCCCACATGTCTGTATTGTAAAGAACGTAGAGAAACCATTGTCCAAAACATTTAAGATTTTTAAGACGGTTCTGCCCTGATATCACACTCGGTCCCTGGGTTTGCTTTTTCCCCTTTCAAAATACAAAATGCTTTTCTTATGGTTGAAATAAGTCTTGATTGTGGTTTAGCGTGAAAACTGTGTTTACTTCAGCCATTTGGAACTTCGTTATGACCGATCGTCCTAGTTACCACAACATCTCCCTTATCAACAAACAATCAAATGTATAAAGGGCAAATTCTGTCTGCGTGTGTGTGTGTGTGTGTGTGTGACGCTATAGACTCAAAACGGCTCAACTGTTTGTAATGAAATTTGGCAGGTACGTCTGTTGTGACCCAGGATGGTTTTGGGCTAATCTCAAAAAAAAATAAAACCGTTAAAACGTTAAAAAATGTTATAAACGGTTTCAAAGAATCTTTTTCCTCTGCTTTTCTTCAATTAGCCGTTGTGACATTGACACGTACAGGACTACTTCTCTAAAATGAGACCGCTATTTGGCAGTTACAAAACCGTTATTTATAACATTTAAAAAACCCGTTAAAACACCTAACCCTATAAAAGAACTGTTTAAAACCCGATCTTCTTGAATTTAGCAGGTAGTCTGTGTGACCCAGGATGGTTTTGGGAAATCTCTAAAAAAAAAAAAACCGTTAAAAACCGTTAAAAATCGGTTATAACGGTTTCAAAGACATCTTCTCCTCTGCTTTTCATCAAATGGCCGTTGTGACATTGCACAGGTACATCGAACCTGGAGGGACATCTCCGAGTTACATAGGGTCATTGGACAGTTTCTACGACAGTTATTTATGACCGTTAAAAACCGTTAACAACACGTACCCCCTAAAAACGATAAAAAAATTTACAATCTTTTCTGATGTTGGCGGCAAAGGAGTCGTCGGATCGCCACCAAACTTGAATGGTCTAGGGGACATACTGTGGATAACACTGGGTCATTCGATAATTTTTATGACCGTTATTTTATCCCCTTTAAAAAAGCGTTATTTTCTAAATTTAGACCCTTTCTTGATAAATTTTTGGTATACAGGTGTAGTTTAAGTGCTGAACAATGATATACAACTTACACGAACCAAACTTAAAATTGACCGTTAAAAACCGTTATTATAAAAATTTTAGACCGTTCTTGATGAAATTCGGTATGCAGAGCATTTTTACACGCTGAGCAATCATATACAATTTACGAACGGAAACTTAAAATTGACCGTTAAAAACCTTTTATTATATAAATTTAGACGTTCTGATCAAATTCGGCATACAGATGCAGTTTTACACGATAAAACTTACACGAACGGAAATTTAAAAATTGAGCCCCAAAAAAAAACGTTAAGATCGTTATTTTCTAAATTTAGACCCTTTCTTGATAAAAATTTGGTATACGGGTTGCAGTTTACCGCTGATCAATGATAGACAACTAATACGAACAGAAACTAAAAATTGCCCGTTAAAGACCGTTATTATATAAATTTAGACCGTTCTTGATGAAATTCGGTATAAGGTGCATTTTTACGTGAAAATGATGTGCAACTTTCACGAACAGAAATTTAAAAAAATTGACCTTTAAAAACCCGTTATATATTTTAAATTTAGATCGTTCCTGTTGAATTCGGTACACAGATGCAGTTTTGCACGCTGAACAATGATATACAACTTACACGAAGGGAAACTTAAAATTGAGCGTAAAAAAACCGTTAAGATCCGTTATTTTTCTAAATTTAGACCTTTTTTGATGAAATTTGGTATACAGGTGAAGTTTTACATGCTGATCAATGGTAGACAACTAATGTGAACAGAAATTAAAATTGACCGTAAAAACCGTTAATTTTTTAAATTTAGAGATGGTAGTCTGCAGAGGATTTCAGAAATACACCGAAGTTATGATGCTCTGCAATCCCGTCTGATTTTTGTCTGTCAACAAGAGCCATGGTCAGACATTTTCATCCCTGGGGCAGATCTGACCGTTTCCCGGTTTTACCAGGAATGTTCTACGTTGTGTATCACGAATTGGAAGCGCAGAAAAAACTGACTATACTTGCGGCAAACAGGGAGACCAGAATGTTGTCAACCCCGAGGCCCCAATACACATAATACAACGTGAAAATGCAGTCTTCTCACAGAGTTGTCATGTTTGAGTTGGGTTCAACGTCCGTGCCAAAATCAAGGGTATGCAGATGGCTGGTCCGTCACATTGCCTGACCACCCGCGGGGCCCGGGTGGACATCGGGGTGAACTATGGTTATTTGAGCTGAAAACATTCCACGTGAAAATTTTCCCAAAACCAAACCGGGATTGGAAGCCACGACCTTTGGTTTATGAAATCCAGCGCCTTATCCACTAGGTTATGGCGGCCCCCACAGAGTTGTCATTTTGGAGCACTCAATCGAGGAATTGAGAAATGCATTCGGTAAGTTCATTAAGTACAGGCATCGCTCTATGGACTGTGTACCGTATTACGAAAAAAAATTGTGAGGTAAAATTGATTAGAGGCAAGAAGGGTCATAGAGCAGGGTTTAGGACAGCTACCCCAAGTACAGGAGACGCGAGGAGTCTGGGTGGAGGACATACTGGGACTGTGTCGCTTGGGGGAGAGAGAAATCATCGTCACCCAACCAGTGGGTTGTCCCCCACAAACCCTTACCTCCTAATTAGTTCAACTGCCACATCAAAGTGGAAATATGCAGTAGCATAAAATCCATCAAGTTACGTCCTGAAGTATTCCACAAGGGCACAGACCAAGCCGTCTTCCAACTCCAAGCCATTCAGGCAGGTGAAGGAGCAGCTCAACAACTCCAGTCGTTGATAAGATCCAAATGTACCCGAATGCCCGCTACGTTTGGGAGCATCGAGGCGACCTGGAGATC
Organism: Conus ventricosus; assembly: GCA_018398815.1. NCBI lineage: Eukaryota > Metazoa > Mollusca > Gastropoda > Neogastropoda > Conidae > Conus > Conus ventricosus. The sequence continues at coordinate 65,123,537 of CM031607.1, read as the reverse complement.
CCCGGGATTTGACCCGCATGAGCGCCACCCCATGGTGCAGAGGCCAGCTGTCCATTTGGAGATTGGACAATAGGTCTACTTCAATCCACACAACGCAGCGCAAAGAACACAAGGCCCCTCCCCCCGAAAAACAACCCTTACCACCATCTTAGCCTATGCTCTCAAGACCCTACAGCACGAGAGCTGAAGTACGTAGAAGTCCCTGAGCACTTCACATGGATGTCACTCGAATAGGTGGAAAAAAACGACAAAGGGGGGACTGCAACGGCGATGTACAGTATCAGTCCTCGCCAGGGAGAGTGTACTTCTTGAGGCTTCACTCAACGTTATGAAAGGACAATGAAAGTTCATACGAGGAGCGAAGATTGTCCAATGGCTATGTCCCAACATTTTGCGAGTGCATGCAATTTCTCTTGGACTCCTAGAAGATGACCGGCTTCTACAACTTGCCCTGGAGGAAGCCTCCATCTCTTAGAGACCCGACTGCTGTGTGACTTCTGTATTATCCAGATACTATTATCCAGAATGAGTGTACAGAAACACTGACTATACTTGCGCCAAACAGGGAGACCAGGAAAAAGTGTCTACCCAGGGCCCCCCAAAAGACATGATACATCGTGAAATGGAATCTTTTCACAGAGTTGTCATGTTTGAGTTGGAAATTTTAAAGTCCGTGCCCCAAAACAAGGATATGCAGATGGTGGTCCGTACCCTTAGCCTGACACCCGCGGGGCAGGGTGGACATCGGGGTGAACTATGGTCATTTTAGCTGGAAACATTCCACGTGAAAAATTTTCCCAAAACCAACCGGGGTTGGGAAACCCGACCTTTGGATATGAGTCCAGCGCCTTATCCACTAGGTTATGGCGGCCCCTACAGAGTTGTCATTTTGGAGCACTTTAATCAAGGAATTGAGAATGCATCGGTAAGTTCACAAAGTACAGACATAACTCTAAAGGGCTGTGTATTTGTATTACGAAAAACATTCGTGAGGAAAAACAGATTTAGAGACAAGAAGGGGTGGGCGTCGAAGAAATTGGGTGAAGTAGATTTGGAGGAGGCTGGGGCAATTGGTTTAGCATGGGAAAAACGAAACAAACCCAAGCTGAATTTTATTGTATTGTCTTTTAAGTGGTGAGAGAGAGGGGTGGCCGAAAATTATTGCACAGATAAACCCGGTGAAGCCGGGTACACCGGCTAGTAAAACATTACATTGCTTGCCAACAAGCAATAAAACACATGCATAAAAAAACTTGTGTTGTAGACAGTTTATGGTGGACATCTATCTAGTCTGTCAAGATTTCATTCTTGGTATCGTCGAGGTGTCCTGACAATACGTCCTGATCTGGTCATTGGTGGTCCACTTTGTTTGGTGTCCATGTTCTGTCTCTGGCAGTTCAGGGTTCTGCTGCATTGGCTGACACACGTCCGTTTGGCCTTGGTTATGGTTATCAGTTGCATTTTCCCTTCGTTTGTCCAAGCAGCTGCTTGTGCTTGGTGATGCAGGGTGTTGTGTTTGGCCAACAGGACGCTTTCCTTGTCTCCCACTCGTTGATGTCAGATGTTGTGTATCAGGTTCAGGGAATGACTTGGCTCTTGTCCTAAGGTCCACTCTGTTTCTTCTGAGAGTGGTGCCATTGTCCAGAGCTATCAGGTACGAGTGGGGTTCATCTCTTATGCGGATGACAGTAGCAGGTTTCCACTTTCTTGTGTCATGATCCAGTACCCATACGGGTTGTCCCTGATACAGAGGAGGTAGCTGTTCTCCAGCACGCCTGTTGTGGTTCCTTGTCATCTTGTCGCATCTCTCTGTCATTGTCTCTCGTTGTGATAATGGAGCTGGCTCAGATCTGGATGGAAGCATTGTAGCTAACTTCCTCTTCATCAACATCTCGCCTGGAGAAGGCAGCTTGCTGCAGACTGGCGTTGCTCGTAGCTGCAACAAGGCTAATTCAGCATCTTGTCCAGAGAACGTAAAAACACGGGTTCTAACTCATTCCGGTTCAAACCAGTTTTCAGACGGGCTGACCCTAGAACCCGTGTTTTTACGTTCTCTGACAAGTAAGACTTCAATAACCAAAAAATAACGATTATCTACAAACATACATACTGTGTAGGATTATCCGTTTTCAATACTACTTTACTAAACTTTTCAGATTTCAGTTTTTGCTTAATCCTGTGTTTTTCCTGATCATTTTCAATAACATCATTTTCACGCATACATTCATCAAATGCGTCTCTGTCTTTCATGTGAAATAAAACTACAGTCTTTAACTGTTCTCTAAAGTCTTTTAAAACCGAGTTATATTTCTGACATAAATCCACACACTTATCCCAGCATGCCTTCCACTGAAAGCCAGTTTCGACAAAGTTTTTCTCTTTTTAACTATGTCTTTTTCTGCCGAACAGTCATCTATAATAAATAGTGTCTGCGTTCCATCAAACAGTCTATAAAAGTGTTCTAAACACTCACTCAGTTTATTGCTGGGATTAACTAAAAATATGTTATCATCTATCCATATAAACCTTCTATCGTGATATGCTTTGTTCCATTTAAGTGTTGGGCAGAAGATCACAATATGATCAAAATTATAACGATAAACTGTTTGTAACAGGTCGAGGATAAATATTGTTTTCCCACAACCAGTCTGTCCACAAATCAATGAACAATGAGGGGTTTTTGTCATAAAGTTTAACTGCTCCATAGTTTTATAACAGAATTTAATCTAATCCAGTTATTATGTTTATCATACTCTCTGTCAAAACTTGTTCAGTATAATAAAATCCTATAAGGCCTAAATGTGTAAGATTAATCCAATTCAGTTCTGTAAGATTGTTTCTATTTAGACTAATATTGATTTTGTTGCTCGTTGTTATGACCTTAATATCCTCACCATTGTGAAGAACGACGATGGTAACTTTAAGTTTTTCAACGTCTAAGTTTTGCCAGCTAATAAGAATTCCTTTCATAAGTATGTCACTGACGCCCACAGCTCCATTCCTTTCTACATCTTTTAAGACAGAAATTTCAAATATCATTGTGAACGTGTCTCCTAATTTTGTGCGTGGAATGAACTGTAATTTTGTAGAAGCTTCCTTTAAAACCGTTTCTCTTCTGTGGAGGATGTACTGTTTATTTCCATACGGTGTTATTTCAATCTCTTTCCGACTATTGTCCTCAGGCATAAGACTTACATGTAAAGGGCCAGAGTTGAATGCTTTTCTGAAACTTTTTTGACGGCTAAAAAATGTAAATGGGCTTATGAATTCAAATTTTATGTCCCATTCTAAATATGGTTCTAAGTGCCATTTGCTGTCAGGTTTTCGAACTATTTTATATTCATACTGCCCGCATTATTTGCTTCTAGATTGCGCAGCTGTTCTAGTTTAGGAAACTTTTTGTTGTCGCCAACCTCTTTGCGTTTATAATCACCATCTTTAGTGTACTCAAAACCATACAAAGCGCCTATCTCACCATTCTGTTCAAAGTCCGTAACGTCTGCAAGGTCTTTTAATTCTAAAGTTATACACCTCACAGGCGCTAATGTAACTCCCGATTCTTCTGGCCCACGCGACATTATTTTTTAGTACAGTTTATTATTTTATTTCCAAAACAATGTGTAGGTTATTGCATTTTACGACTTTCCCTGTTTTGTCTGTGATCTTTATATTAAATGATCTGACCCTCCCACAAGCTAATTTTTTAAACTGTAAATTAGGGAATTGTATATTTTCATAATCGCAATATGCAGCTTTCCCTGATGGAAGAGCTCTTAAAACAGTTGAGGGCCTTCCATCATGTAAGTTTTCATCAGTGCTCAGTTCATCCAAATGAACATAGAGTAATGAATGTAATGCAAGATCGAGCGGATTTTCTCCCTCATAAGTAGTTTTGTCTGGTGAAACTCTAAAACTATGAACGGCTCGATTGTCAGTTGCAAAGCCTAACATTGTAGCTAGCTCTCCATCAAAATAGTAACCTACTTCTTCTTTTTCGGGTTTGAATGTCAACATTGTTGTTAAATTTGCATTGTTAAGTTTGAGAGTAATGTCAAAGTTACTCATTGCTTCTTTTAGTGAGCAAAACCCGTAATAACCATCAGGTATTGTTAACTGGCTAACTTTGACCCCTAAATTGTTAACTTTTAGAACCGTATTATTGTTCTTGGATTCACTTATATTAAACCATACGACTTTGTAAAAAATTTCATGGAGTGCGACCATTTTGGTTCCGCAATCGTTATCAATAGCATACTCTAAAAACGAAGGACGGTCTTGGGTTGTTATTGTTACGAACATTTTTTAAACAAATTAAAAATGAGTGCATTCAAATATACTAATGCAAAATATTCTGTTGGACCGCACTACAATCTTAAAAATATAACAACTGACACCCTCGACATTTCTGTGACTCAGTCTGACGCCTTTCAAGTAAAGGTGAGTACTCCATTAAACAGATATCTTAACCCTCCTATTAAAAAAGACTACATCGCGAAAGTGTGGTTTAGTCATCCGATGCAGTTTTATCAGAACCAGTTAAACTTTGCTGTGTTTTGTGCATCAACTGGGTGTGGAGTGTCGTATGCCGATCATTTAAATCATCCTGATCCTTTGGTGAGGTCAGTGTACAGATTTCATTTTTATTACACCTTCAGACGTATTTTGACTGAACTTCAAGCGCCATTACCAAATGACAAACCGTTTAATCCATTCAGCAACCGAATAGACATGAAGGCTTTTGAAAGGATCTGTAACGAATTCAATATTAATGTTAAGGAAGACTTTAGACAAAAGTTGGATCTTAATCATGGCTTAGGCACCCCTTATTTTTGGGGCGTGCACAGAAAGTATAACTATGACTGGAATCCTCCTTACACATCTTTCTCTTCAGGCACAGGTGTTCACCTCGGGTCCATAGAGCAAGAGCATAAAACAGCATGGACAACATTTATCTTAGACACTTCTAAGGGCCTAACTAAAGCAGGAATAGAACGAATAAACGACTCTATTCGTACTTACGTTTGGTGTTTGCTAGGTTCGCAAGCACAAACGAGATCGAACATAACTGATCCTTCTACTGGCTTTGACGCGCAAAAACAATACTTAGCAAATTTAGAGGACGCTATTAATTCTACAGTTGATTTACCTTCAAGTATAAAAAGGTACCAAAATGTTTTACAATTTGCAAAATCGAAAGTAGACTTTGCTGTTGGCACTGGTTTATACATGCTGCCTTCTGACCTCAGACTCCAGATAGGTACAATAATAAACTACAACAATGAAATCCTTGTGGCAGGCAATGAACAGAAGGTCGGAAAAAACGACATAAATTCTGAGCCAGTAATATTACAAACAATAAAAAAAACAAGATGACCCCCCAAGATTAAGTCATCCAATCCCTGAGGTCCAAAGCCCAAAGACTGTTGAAGACCGCGAAGTTAAAAAAAAAAATAATGACCATGAATATGAAAAGACAGCACGAGCTGTTGGATTAACTGGCCTAGGATTACTCCTTCTTTATCTTACTAAATGTAACCCAACTATTAAGAGAAACTAATGCCCATAAGTGCTCGGCCATAAAGCCAACTACTTTGCTTGCAGTAGACAAAAGCCAGCTAACAATGCCCCCTAATATACCAGGTAAAGAGCCTATAGCTTTACCGGCTAATTTTTTAATAAACTCGCAAGATGATCAAGCTGTTTTTTTACCCATGATTTATCAGGCGGTGATGGAGGAGATGGGGGGGGAGGAACTGGACTTTGACCGCCGCCCCCCGAATAGCCACACCATTTACTTATTCAAACCTAAGGCGTTATAACGCTTGCTAATGTGACCCGCTTTTAAAACAGTTTCTTTTCGGTAGCGTTGTTCTATGTAAAATTTTTTTGTAGTTTCCTTATTTGTTCACTTGATTTCGAAATTGTTTTGGTCAGTAACCTTTTTTTAGTTGCTGATCTTTCTAGTTCAAATCTTTTAGTCTTTGGATTATTTTTTCTTTAATAAACCCCCTAATTTGGGCGTCGTCAGCCTCACGAGTTTTTTTTTCTTTTTTTTCGTCATCTGTTTTTCTTTTTTTTGAATTGTTTTTTAATTCACCTTGCTTCTTAAAGCAGATCAATTCTCTCTAGGTGCGGGATCGGTATTTTTTTTTAATGCTGTTTCTCGGAAAAAACGGTTTTGCCGATTGAATTTTTTTTTTTTTTGTCTTTTTGATTTAAACTTTAAGTTCCATGTTTTGTATTTGGGGTTTTCTGTTGGGAAATTTTTTTAGGTTTTTGAATTTAGCAACCGCCCCCCTTAAACTAAATTTTTGGGTTTTGTAATGCCAAGGGGATTCCCTTCGCTCGATGAGCTTTTGTTTGATTGTAAGCCTTACAAACCTTGTGGGTCTGTTTAAATTAAGCGGAACACTTTTTCCTTTGGGCGTTTCTCACATACAAATGGATTTTCAATTCAAAACAACAGGTAATAGTTTGGGGGGTTCTAGCCCTAAACTTTTTGGTATAATGATCTGACCTTACTTTTTTGTTTAAATTTACCCTTTTGCCGCCCTTTTACTAATTTTCAGCAATAGAGCCCCAGCGATGCTGCTCCCCAAAGGGGATCACTCATGTCCCCGGTCAAACTCATAATCTTCTTCACCTCCAATGCCTGCCATGTTTTTAAATAATTAACTTTTTATTTTGTTTTATAAAAATGGCACAAGCATATGGCTCAATTCTTGACCCTGATAGAAAACTGAAAGAACCCTTTGGTGTGAAGGGAAATAAACGGAATATTACTGTTCCAAATAATCCGTCTACTATTGATGCGGATCAAATTCTTACTGTCAAATTTCCAGACCTAGGAGCGGATGAAGTGATTGTGCCAGGCTCTGCGCGTCTTACTTTCAAAATAGAACTCGATTCAACAACAGACCCAAACAGGACAGTTGTCCAGAATCTGGGACGGGCAATCGTTAAGAAAATTTCTATAAAACTTGAGGGGCAAGAAATATTTTCTTTACACAATGCAGACATATTTTTAATCTATTCTGATCTATGGCTAACTGGGAATGAAAGGGCCGATCTTGCGTTTCAAGGAATCGAAAATGAAGAAGCACTAAAACATAGAATAGGCGCCGCAGATGCTAAAGACGGCAAAAAGTATGTGGCTGTAAGTTTTGCGTATGGTAATCGCTTTTCCATACCCTAGATTTTGAGTTGTTAAAATCGCATGCACCATACTTTCAAGGAGCACTAAAAGACAGATTGTCATACAAACAAACTTTTAATGAATACAAACGTGTTATCAGATCATCAGACACCGAAGCAAAGTACAGCATTTCTGACATCTCGTTAGAGTTTGACGTTGTTAGCAACCTTAATTTAGCAAGACTGATTGAGCAACAATATCAGTCAAAATTAGCAATATATTACGAAAGAGTGATTCATCATACAACATATCCCAAAAGCAAGGCAGACACTATATGGAATTTTAGTTTTAGCGCCTCAGCAAGATCACTTAAAGGCATTTTATTGCTGTGTGAAGATGAAGAACCATTCAAAAGAGGAAGTGAAAAGTTTATTAATCCAAAAATAACGAAAGTACAATGTTCGATGGAGGGTAGTCCTAACCAAATCTACGCTAGCGGGCTTAGACCTTATCAGCATTTTGACGAAATAAGAAAACTGTTTGGAGGCGGGAGGTGTAGAAGTCCAACAGTAGACCTTGTGTCTAAAGATCTACACCTTCACAGTGTTAGGCTTTATGATTATTTAACAACGAAATACGGTTTATGGATTGACCTAAGGTCAACAGAGGATAATCAGTTGCATGGAAGCGGGAGAACGGTTAAAGACGTAATAAACATTCGAATTGATAAAGAAAAAGATGCCGATAAACCACTTAATGCACATTTGTTTTTAATATATGATGCACAGCTGAATATTCGAGATAACAGATTAAAAGATATACAATACTAAAATATTTTTTTATTTTAAAAAAGCATGTCTGTTCAAGTTTATCCAACGTGTCTACAACGCCAGAGTCGCCAAAAGAAGGGATAGTAGAAAGCCCTAACATAAAAACCTTTAGATTAACCAACATTACAGAAATGCAACAAAAACTAGAGCAGGACCTTTCAAAATACAGCAAAGCCAAACGAAGGTATTCTGCTGCCTTTAATGCTGTTACCTATGTTAATACTGGAGCATCGACTATTAGTGCTGCATCAGCTGGAACAAGTGTAGGCCTCTTAGCATCGGGCATAGGCGCACCGGCAGCTTTACCTTTAGACAGTTTGTCTTTAGCTCTTGGCCTGTGTTCATTAGCTGTAGGTGCTGCTAGCAAAAAATTAAAAACCAAACTCCAAAAGCACACAGCTATGGTTCAACTAATAACAGCTAAACTTAGTTCCTTCAAACTGATAATAAATAAAGCACTAGCTGACTCAAACATCACGGATGAAGAATTTAGTCGTTTACAGGCTGATTTTGATGACTACAAAAGACAAAAGTTTGATCTTCAAAGAAAGGCAAGGACAAGTTTTTCTCAACAGCCAGACACCGAGCAGATAAAAAAGGAATGTTTAAAAAACGTAGACGAAACATTAAACTCTGTTCTAAACAGCTCACATTAACAACGCCAAAGGGTGTTTATACTTTAGTTTATGAGTCCAAGCGCAAAAAACCGTTGATATTGATTCTGATTAAGTATTTTTTTTAATTTAAATAAATATTTTGAGTTAGAAAAGAAACTCAGCATGGATAAGATATATGAAGGTCCAGACGAATTGTTTGAAGCAATGCGTAAGGAAGAATATTTATCAAAAGCTTTAAATGATATCAGTCTAGATGTCATTGATTCAACAAACGTACGGGCAAGTGTTGGTTATGCTATTTCTCAAGTTCCAGGTAAACTAACTATAGACCCGCCAGTTAAAGTAATGTTAGCTGTTTTAATCGACTATATAACAATAAATGAAGAAAATCTAGAAGTCTGGGTCTCGACTAAACAACAGACTATTCTTTCTCATAATGACTTAACACCTGGTTGGGCAGACCAGCTGCTTACACAGTTTGATGTGGCCGCTGAAGAAGCCAAAATGAGAGGCTCTGGTTGGTCAGAGGGCGAAGTCATAGAGATCAGATTAAAACAGGCTAAGTATGCGCCGATTGTTGGCAAGTCTTACATTCCACTACCTCCAGCATTAGTTGCAAAAAGAGCAGTTTTAAACATAAAGAATACAGACGACAAATGTTTTATGTGGTGTGTTCTCGCAAGGCTGCATCACGTCGGCAAAAACGCAGAGAGAGTGTCTAACTATGAACCTTACATCAATGATCTTAACTTTAGTGGAATATCCTTTCCTGTTAGCGTGGACAAAATTGATCAGTTTGAAGAACAAAACAAACCAATAACTGTCAATGTATACACATGGGATGAGGAAACAAATCTACTGCCCAATTAAAGTGTCCAAGAACAGTCCAACGATTGGCGAGCCAGGCAAAAATCATGTTGACTTACTACTGATGTTTTCACCAGCGGGGCTGCCACATTACACATTGATACGCACAATGAGTAGACTGTTAGCATATACTTCAAAGCAAAAAAATAAACAAGAATTCTGTAGAAAATGTTTAATAAGAATTCCAACTGGTGAAGCCGCAATCGAACATAAGAAACATTGTATCGACCCGGTAGATTGCCATACAGAACTAAACTACGCCCCACCCGGATCTAAAGTTAGTTTTAAGAACTGGAAACGGATGCAAACGAGTCCATATGTTGTTTACGCAGACTTCGAATCACTCATTGTTCCTTATGAAGGACCAACCCCACAGAAACCTACAAATACAGTCCCAAAGAGTAATCATCAGATTTGTTCCTACGCTTTCATCATTGTTAGGTCGGATGGCGCTCATTCAACGCCAGAATTATACAGAGGACCAAATGCGGCTAGAAGATTTTTACAGTGCATGCAGCAAGTGCGTAATGATTGTTCTAATAATCTGAATTTATCTGAAATCACGATGACGCCTGAAGACCAACAACAGTATAACTCAGCCACACATTGTTGGATTTGCGGTTTAGGCCTCTCATCAGACGCAGCGAATCCAACAATAAGAGACCATGATCACATTAGCGGGAAGTTCAGAGGAGCAGCGCACAACAACTGCAATCTTCAACTAAAGGTTGACCCAAAAACATGGAAATTACCCATCTTCTTTCATAACTTGCGAGGCTACGACTGTCACCTTATAATGCAAACAGTAACCAACGCCTTCAAGGTAACATGCATTGCACAGTCATCAGAAAAGTACATGTGTTTTAATCTAAATAACATGTCTTTTTATGACTCTATGCAACACCTGATGGGATCATTAGAGTCGCTAGCTATGTCCTTAAAGTCCTGCCCAATAACAGAAGAATATTTTGACCCAACTCTCGTTAGAAAAGGCGTTTACCCTTATGAGTACATGAACAGTTGGGAAAGGTTTGACGAAGATACACTTCCACCTAAAGACGTGTTCTTTTCTAGTCTTAGAGGAAAGGGCATCAGTGATTCTGATTACCAGCATGCTCAAGAAGCGTGGCAGAAGTTAGAGTGTAAAACGATGGGAGACTATCATGATTCATACTTGATGGCTGACGTTTGTTTGTTGGCGGACGTCTTTGAAAATTATAGAAAGACCTGCATGAAACATTATAGTCTGGATCCCGCGCATTACATTTCTGCGCCCGGATGAGTTGGGATGCTTTCTTAAAGTTTACTGAAGTACAGATTGATTTATTGTCTGACCTGCCAATGATTCAGATGATTGAAAACGGATTGCGCGGAGGAATTAGTATGGCGTCGCATCATTACTGTAAAGCAAACAACAAATACTTGGACGACTATGATCCAAGTAAAAGGTCTAACTATCTCATGTATTTAGATGCAAACAATCTGTATGGATGGGCTATGGCGCAATCACTTCCATTATGCAACTTTAAAATGCACACAAGCATCGATCCGAAAAATATTCAAAAGGCATTAAAGTGTTGGACAGTTTAACGCCAGATCAACAGCATGGTTTCATTCTAGAAGTTGATTTAGAATATCCTCATGAACTCCATGACCTGCATAATGACTACCCATTAGCAGCAGAAAGCCTAAAGATGAATCCAACAGAGCCACCTAAACTTGTGCCTAATCTTCGAAGCAAAAAAAATTATGTCTGTCATTACAGACTTCTACAATTTTATTTAAGACATGGTTTGAAGTTGACAGCTGTTCATCGTATAATTGCTTTTGATCAAGAACAGTTCATGAAACCATACATCATGAAGAACACTGATATCAGAACTAAATCCACAGATGCTTCAGAAAAAGACTTTTTCAAGTTGATGAACAACAGCTGTTTTGGAAAGACTATGGAAAATCCACACAAGCGTAAAGATGTCAGATTGGTCACCAGAGAGAACGAAGCAATTAAGCTGACTTCAAAACCTAATTATCAGGACTTCAGAAGATTTCATGATCAGCTTTTTGGCATAATAATGAAAAAAAAGAAAGTCAAATTGGACAAACCTGTATTTATTGGGTTTACTGTTTTAGAATTATCAAAGCTTTTGATGTTAGAATTTCTTTATGACTACTTTAAACCCTTGTATCCAGAGTCTAAAGTACTTTACACAGATACGGATAGTTTTGTTATAGATATCCCTACTGAAGACATCTATAAAGACATGGAAATAGAAGTAGCGAAAGGGCATGCGGGATGGTATGACACATCTGATTACCCTAAAGATTCGCCTTTGCATTCAATTACTAATAAGAAGGTTTTAGGAAAGATGAAGGATGAATTATCTGGAAGGGTGATTAAAGAGTTTATTGGTTTAAGGTCGAAAATGTACAGTATTTCGAGCCAGAAGGAAACCATTAAGAAAGCAAAAGGAATATCTCGCAGTGTTGTGCAGTCAAACATATCACATGACAACTACAAAGAAGCATTGTTCAATAAACATACTTTTTATCATGACAACGTAAAACTACGATCTAATCTACATGAGATCAACACAACGGTTGTAACAAAAAAAAAATCATTAGATAGAACAAACACAAAACGTGTGTTTGTTAATCCAGAGTTTTCATATGCAATTGGGCATTGGAGAACGGCATAATTACATGCCTTCTTCGGGTTCATATTTTTCCTTAACTTTATCTAGAAGATCAATCATATCAACCTCCAATTCAGACAAATTTTTTCTCACGTTTGCTTGATGTGCTTGAATTTTTTTTTTTATTTCAAGATATTCTTTTCCCCATGTTTGATATCAAAATTTGGGATTTTGGGTTGTAGATGATCTGGATGCATTGCTATGTGCTGATGAATCCTCGCAAATGTTGCACTAATAGCAGAACTCAAATCAAATGATTCTCGTATCAATTCCAAGGTCTTTTCCTTTATCATTCTTGTTTCATTCTGCGCTTCCTTCTGAGCTTCCATTTTAAACTCAAATATATTTACGTAAATTAATTAAGCGGAACTGTGTCTGGTGGGATTATCTGCAGTTCTTCCTTCACAAAAGATCTTTGAGGAGCTGGTTGTTTTGTTGTGTCAGTTTCTCGTAGATAATACACGGGCGGATTCATTTTTACAATTCTTTTTATTTCATATGGATCGACACTCCAAACTGGATTGGTTGCCCTGATGCGAGTGTCCCCTTCTGCTTCCCCCGGTAAATAAAGGTACCTTACTTTTAAACCAAACGGTAATAGCTTGCTGGTTGTGCTGGAGTCTTCAGCAACATTTATTGTTTGTTTTTTGATTGCTTGTACTGGTTTTAGCCCCGTTAATTTAAATTCTTCATTATTCATTGCGCGCAAAACTGAGGGCAGTCTCCTAACCCATTCTGTGTTGCGAGAATTGTCAATAAGCTCTCTGTGATACTGGTAAGAAAAAAGTCTTTCAGCTAACTGTTTGTTAAAGTTTTCAACTAAAGCCTGTGATCTGTGAACTCCCGGAATGCCTCTTTTAATGGCAACTCTATGTTTCAACAATAATTGATTCACTCGGCCTTTAAATTCTTTTCCTTCATCAACTTGAATCATGCCCAGCGGTCACTGCCTCTTTCCATAGAGCGGCGAGTCTCTTCAGTAAACGGAGCCAAAGTCCGTCGTTGTTCTTCGCAGGCAGGGTAAGGATTAAAACCGATATCACGCCCTCGTTCATTCACTCACTTAGTTTCAAAACGAGCAATTTTAAAAGGAAAGGATATCAGTTTCGCATTATTAATTTTGTAGTATCGTTTCGCGGAACATTCACTCACTATATTTCTCGTTTGTTTCCTTTTTTTCGCTCTTGTTTCTTTCATCAGACACGCACACACACACACACACACACAAACGCACGCACGCATGCACGCACGCACGCACGCACGCACGCACACACACACACATTCACATGCACACACGCACGCACACATGCACGCACGCACGCACTCACGCACGTACTCGCATATCTAGATATATATATATATCTATCTATACGTGTGTGTGTGTGTGTGTGTGTGTGTGTGTGTGTGTGTGTGTGTGTGTGTGTGTGTGTGTGCGTGCGTGCGTGCGTGCGTGCGTGCGTGTGTGCGTGCGTGCGTGCGTGCGTGCGTGCGTGCGTGCGTGCGTGCGTGCGCGTGCGCGCGCGCGCGCGCGCGCACGCGCGTGTGTGTGTGTGTGTGTGTGTGTGTGTGTGTGTGTGTGTGTGTGTGTGTGTGTGCTCTAGATACTTAATCTCATTTCATTAAATCATTCGTATGGTGATTACTATTGCTACGGTTCTGGTGAAGATTGTGTGTGTGTGTGTGTGTGTGTGTGTGTGTGTGTGTGTGTGTGTGTGTGTGTGTGTGTGCTCTAGATACTTAATCTCATTTCATTAAATCATTCGTATGGTGATTACTATTGTTACGGTTCTGGTGAAGATCGTCTATCACTTCTCACTTTGAGTGTGTGGGGTCTCAGTAGAAGACTGACCCTCGAAGAGTTCACACAGCATGTACAGGGTCGAACTTTAATTAAGGACCACTTATACACAGTCTCACAAAACAGAAAGAAAAACCGACAAACGACAGAAACTTTATAAATGTTTAATTTCATTATCAGTGAACAACATTTTGTCACTTTCATCGAAACAATCATTCTTTCTGATTAGACAGGGGAGCCTGAATGAGACTACCCCCAAAATGACATTCACGAAAAGAGTGTTTCTTTACAGTCTGATCAAAACCGAGTGTGCCCCCCTCGTGCTGCCACACAATCCACACAGCGCTGCCTCATGGTGTTGACTTTTCTTGTAATGAGTGCCTGGGGGAGGTTTGCCCACTCCTGCTGCAGGTAGTGCAGCAGCTCCTGTCGATTTGCCGGAACAGGGTGATTTTCTTGAACTCTCCTCCCAAGCTCGCCCCAGATGTTCTCAATAGGGTTCATATCCGGGCTGTTTGCCAGCCATGGCATCCTGGTGATGCCAGCTTGCACCACAAAAGTGTTCACGGCTCGACAACGATGTGGGGTGGCATTATCGTCCATGAACACAGCCTGAGCCCCAATCTGCTGGAGTGCTGGGACAACCAAAGGCCGTAAAATCTCCTGCAGGTAGCGTTGGCCGTTCAGATTGCCATCCACATGGTACAGGGGAGTCTTGTGGTGACTGCTGATGCCCCCCCCCCCCCCTCCCCATACCATGACGGAGCCACCACCAAAAGCGACGACCTCCTGGATGACGTCATCTGCCAGCTGCTCCCTGGGACGCCGCCACACCCGAATGCGTCCATCTCGTGGCTTCAACTGGAACTTGGACTCATCGGTGAAAAGCACCATCCGCCACTGAGCCCGAGTCCATGTTCGATGAGTTGTGCACCAGGCCAGGCGACGTGCCCGGTGGGCCGCAGTCAGTTTTGGTTTCCGGACTGGGCGCCTTGCTCGAAGGTTGGCAGCATTGAGGCGCCGCCGTATGGTCATCTCACACACTGCTGTGTTAGTGGCAGCTTGGAGTCGACGCCTGATGGTGTTGGAGGTGGTGGTCCTGGTCCGAAGAGCATGTCTGCGGATGAACCTGTCATCTCTTGCAGTGGTCTTCTTTGGCTGGCCTGGACGGGGTCTCTTTTTGACAGTTCCAGTGGCTTTAAAACGTTCTCTCAGCCGAATGATGACGGAGTGGGACACCTGTAGTCTTCTGGCCACTTCTCGAACGCCAACTCGATCCTGCAGCCATACAATCACCCGGGTCCGGTCAAAATCAGACAGCTTGCGTCTTGAGGCATTTTTGTGTTATGAAGAATTATGCACATTGGGCTGCTTTTAGGGGCATTCCAGTCAATAAAATACTCTGCAATGCATTGGTTTTTGCACGTGCATTTGGAATTTCAGTGCAAAACCGTTTGAAGCAGTGTTCACTCTTGCTTAAAAAACAAGCAATTTTGACAACAATCTGCAACTTTCAACACCTCCCCCCCCCCTCCTCTGCATGCCGCACGTGACAATAAGACAACTTTCGCAAGCTTTGCGGAATACTCTGTTAACCCCTTAAACCTTTCCCAGTCGAATTCTTCGAAAAAATGCATTGCTTGTATTTTTGGCCAATATAAAAAGAAAGGGCCTTTTTCGGGGTGGTCCTTGATTAAAGTTCGACCCTGTAAGTCAGTACACTATCATCGTTTTTTCTTAAATACAAAAAGATGACCAGCTCATGAAAGAATCCTCTAAAGAGTCGGATTATTAGAAAATGCTTATCGCAGGCTGGTGAGTCTACCAGTCCCCTTGCTTAAATGTGTATGTCGAGGACTTGGGCCTGGGTGTCAGATTCTCCCAAGTTGCATGTTTCCCAAATTTTTGTATTTGAATAGAAGAGCAGAACAGTTTCATCTAATACAGGTCATTGTGCAGTGAGGTTTCTGGTTACATCTCGTTTAACGGATTTGACAATGTTGTTTCAAAGATGTGTATGTACCACTAGAGAGATCTTAAACCATGGTGGAGATGTATTTGATGATACGGAAGAGAGTTTGATTGATCTATGATCCGGGCTCGTTATGTTGGGTTGATGGGAGATTCCAATGCACATTCAGAATACTAAGATGGCATTGTAGCTTTAGAGATGGTGATTCAAGTTCTGTTTTCCGTAAAACATCTCTAAAGATCAATTCATTCGACGAACCTACTCAAAGATCATCTCAGGATAAGCATGGAGGATAAGCGTGAAGGATTTCGACTGACTGATCTGTGCAAAGCACGGTCACTTAGAATTTGTGATGGAAATGGTACCAGAATGCAGGTGTACAAGTATTGGTTCCAGTGTTGTTGATTATGTCATCGGATCTCCTTTCCTAATATTTCCAAAGTCAACTCTTTTTATATTAATTCCTTTGAGGCATGTTTTACTCCGTAATGTTGATTTCTAAGATAGCCTGTAAATTGTCTGTTGTGCACATACCCCTTTTGTCAACATTTGTCAAACCATTACAGAAACATGCCTGTTGTGTGATTCAAAGTGGGACCAAAATAAAGCACAGCTATTTGTTTGAATCTGCTGTGGCTAGAAATCATACTGTAAAAATAAGTAATGAACAGGATAGCGACAATGCTTCGGTCAGTGAGATGAGGAAAGAACCAGTGTCCATAATTATTGATTCAGCACGGAATTACTGGGAGAACCGATATTCAGACTACTCTTTTGTCAAAAATACAACAATAAGAAAAGAAAGGAATCTCAGAAACCATATGTATAAAATTAGAAAACAAACAAACAAACAAAAACCGGAAACCTAAGATTGCTTGCTAATGATGAGACAAATTAGCTACTTCAACATAAAATGAATCTTGAACATAATGTTTGACCTACATGCACCGATCTCAGTTCTAGAAATTAAAAGAAAAAACGATGAGCAAAATAAACGATGATTAAGCCACTGGAATCAAACACGAAACGAATGTCTTCAAACAGTGATCCTATATTCATTTGTGTACACTGTAATTGAGGTTTTGAACATGGGACGCATACCTCAAGACAGGACTGTGAGATTAATTGTATGTACCTCTTTACCAAGGTTGAGAGAAAAAACGAGAAATGCAATACTTGCAGATGGATACAATTTTGTATGGCTGCCTTAACAAATTGTTTTCGTCTGTTTGAAATCAACGGTTGACTGATTTTTATGAATCAAACAGGATTCAGACATTTTCATTCACATTCTATTTGACGATCTATTCGTTTTCAAATCTCTGGTTAATCTTACTGCAAAAAAAAAAAAAAGAAGAAAAAAGAAAAAACAAACAAACAAGCAAAAACAATAGTGTGCTCTTTCGATTATCACAAAGCAATAGAGGCAGTCTCACGACAATGTTTATAATATAAATTTACAAAAGGATGAATAAATTGTAATCCTCGAGAAAATGTTACTTTCCTCATTTTTAAGGATCTCGTGAAAGTCATTGTCTTGCTGAACAATTAAGTAGTGGGGTCATTGTCTTCTGATGAAAGAATGAGTAGTTGAGTTTCCTCCTCTAATCATTTAATGTGTGCAAAAATAACTTAAATACCTTGTTGCAAAGCGAGACGACTTGACTAATGATGTTTCTATGGTATTTGTACATATTTCTACGTGTAAACCAGTCTCATCCGCCCAGAATGTACGCAGTGGTGCCAAGAGTTCCTCTCAAGAAAGAGGACACGAATGCAATTTCATTGTCGATGCTTGTCAATGATTTAGGAATAATGTTTATTTACTTACTGTGACAAACTCAAGAAGGGCATAAAACGCACTCGCGTAGTCTCTAGAGTGGTCAGTAAGCTGGAGGGAACCTGAGAGAAACACCTTTTGAACTGCTTTTGCTCAGTGGGTGGGAAGTGAGAAACTGCACATATTCCGGGAAGTGCAAGCTGAACATTCTTAAACATGCCTCTACTAGGAAGATGTACAATGAATAAATCTGAACACGGTGAAACTAGAATTTACCCGCTTTCGGTCCTAATTAAGTAAAAAAAAACAATCCGGCATGTGACTAGTTTGATTGTCCTAACACACTCTTCCGAATTTATAGCTTCTTTCATCGTGTGTATTCAAATGGGAAATATAAAATCAAAGTTGATCACTTAGATTTATTATCAAAATATAGCTCAACACAACTTAATTGCGATTGGGTTTGCGTTTGGGTTTCAAAGATGTGTCTAAAGATTACATACCTCAAAATGTCACTCATTGCGAAAAAAGTATGATTTGGGAAGCATTACAGAAATGTAACAAATGCATGTTTTACAGGCATTATGATAAACGATGCAAGCAGAAAAGCATACTACTAAAACATCCTTACAGAAAAAAGAATTCATTAATGAAGGTTAGACATACCAATCATCGTCTAACTACTGAGATAATGAAAACCAATGCCTCTGCAAGCGAATGTCGAGCTGGTAAAATATTTACATGAAGTATATATGAAAATGAGTTTCAATTTATCATGCAGTGTCGCGAATACTCTGATATCCACACATAAAATGTTACCTCAAATATACTGGTATCAAATATCTGTGGTTTTCATTCGGTAACATTACCCTCCAAATAAAAAGTCGCTGTTAAGATTGAGAAAGCTAATCAAATTCTGCAGTGTTAAGATGTTTTCAAATGGTCAAACAATGAGATTGAGAAAGCTTATCAAATTCTGCAGTGTTAAGATGTTTTCAAATGGTCAAACAATGTTTCAAGCTCATGAAGCAGACACTATGTCAAGGCAAATTACTGCTTGCATTTGTATGAAATCCCCCAGAAGAGATCGCAGGTAACTTCACACGTGTGTGTGTGTGTGTGTGTGTGTGTCCAATCCCATATTCCCCTTTTCTACCGACCCCAACTCATCCCTTACCCGTCCCGCGTTCCCGCTCCTTTCTCTTCCCCTTCCCAGTCCCCCCTCTCCCCCATCCCCTCAGCTGTTGCTGTTGCGATATAAAAGTAAGGAGCTCCACTTTCTCAGTTCTTTCTGTTTCTCTCCAGTCCGACTCTCGGTCAAATGACAATGACACAATGTGCTTCACGTCTGCAGCAGAGTCCCCTGTAGATAATGAGGGTGGTGGTGGTGGTGACGGGGCTGCTGGTGGTGGTGGTAGTGGCCACGGCACTGTCCCTGCCAGACCATGACGTCAAGTCTGCCTCTTCTCCCTTGCCTTCTTCATCAGTTTATCAAGGTTGGTAGTTTGTGCTTTTTTCTTTCTCTGTTTGTTTGTTTTTTTCTCTCTCTTTTAAAAAAAAACTTTTTCCCCCACCCCCGTCACAACCTAACCATCTGTGATATCATCCGAAGGAACTTCCACATCATCCAGAATGACCCGGACCTGGACGGGTTTTTCAAAAACTCCCCTTGATAGCGTTCCAGAGAGAGAGAAGAACCTCCGCGACTTGCTTGTGAGGGCCAGAACCTGCCACCAGACTGGTGACCTTGCTCCCCCAGGATGTAGCCCGTGCGGCGAGGCCAGGTGCAAGACCTGTGCCCACATTGACGCCTCCACCATCTTCGTGGGCCCACAGGGCTAGTTCACTCTTCGGTCAAATTATACCTGCAGGTTAACAGACATTGTGTACATTTTGACCTGCACTCTGTGCTACAAGCTCTACGTGGGTGAGACCTGCCGGACACTGACTGAGCGATTCACAGAGCATCCTCGCTCAATGCGGCTGAACTACAGTGACCCGATAGGCCAACACTTCAATAGCCCACTGCACAGCTACACGCATGCAAAGGTGGCAGCTGTATGGCAGAACCCAGGCGACAAATCATACCACAAGCACATGGAATCCCACGTGATCAGCCGCTTGGGAACCATCTAGCCTGCAGGCATCAACAGCAGAGTGATGGACCCTTAATGGCCTTGGGCCCTCTTCTCTCTCTTCTCCTCTCTCTTTTCACTGCTTCTGTCCCCCTGTTGCCCACCTTCAGGCACACACACACGCTCTCTCTCCCCTCTCTCTCTCTCTCTCTCTCTCTCCTCTCTCTCTCTCTCTCTCTCCTCTCTCTCTCTCTCTCTCTCTCTCTTCCCCCTTCCCCCTTCACTCCCTCTCTCTTCCCCTCTCCCTGCCACCCCTCCCCTTTTTTTCTCTCCTTCCTCTTCCTGTCTATCTCTCCCCCTCCCTCTCTCTCTCCCTCCCTCTTTCTTTCTCTCCTCCTACATCACACACATACACACACATACACACATACACACACACACACACGCACATGCACACACACACACACACACACACACACACACACACACACACACACGCACGCACGCACGCACGCACGCACGCACGCACGCACGCACGCACACACACACACACACACGCACGCACGCACGCACGCACGCACGCACGCACACACACACACACACACACACACACACACACACACACACACACACACTGTTGCACCTTTTCATCTTTAGGTAAACTACAATCCCCCCCCCCCCTTTCTCCTCTATTATACCACCACGAACCGCCCCCCCCCCCCCCTCTTTTTTTTTAAGCAACTGTTCAACCATCCCTTTCCCCTTGTAAATAATGCTCACCTTTTTCTTCTTTGCCTTTTCCTTTTTGTTTCTTCTTGATGACTTCTCACTGTTTATAGTTTTACCTCTGTCTCGGTTTTGCTCTCTTCTCTTCTTCATTCTTGGCTTTTCTCCCCAAGAAGAAGGGCTTTGGGCCCGAAACGTCGGGAAATAACATCTCACCTTTTGGACCAGCTACCACATTCAGGTCCGTTTGACCCTTTTTCCTCCTTTTTTTTAAACGTTCTTTCCATCTTCCGTCTTTTTCCTTCCTTCTTTCATTCTTTCTGTTGTGTCTGTTATAACAGACACAAAAGATGAAACGCATGTCAACTGAAATAAGACTTTGAATCTCTCGGGGTCCCCAGCGTATACTGTAGACGTGTGTGCGCTGGTGTGTGTCCATCAGTGGGGTGATGCCAGCATGTTAATTAGAGTGTCCATGGACATCATGAGTGTGCAAGCGCTGGTATGTGAGTGTGTGTGGGAGAGAGTGAGTGAGTGAGTGGGGTGTGTGTGTGTGTGTGTGTGTGTGTGTGTGTGGTGTGTGTGTGTGTGTGTGTGTGTGTGTGTTATCGATTTTGAAGGTAGGGACGCTGTAAAAGTAAATATAGGTGATTCTTTCATTTTCCCAAGTAAGCAAGTAAAATATCTAGGCGTTATTTTCCACTATAAATTATTTTGGTGTAAACATATAAATCATCTCGTGGAAAAGGCAAGAAAGAAAATTGCGTTACTGCGAGTCCTAACTGGAATCCCTGTAATAAATTATGGATCTGATCTTATCCATGTCGCCTTAGGGACAGTTCGTTCGATTGTAAGTTATGGTCAAGAAGTATTTTTTACTGCACCAAAGACAGATTTACATAAGTTAACTAGTATTGATTCCTTAGCACTTAAAATTGTTTTGGGGCTTCCAAGATGGGTATCAATTGATATGACTTACAGAGAGGCAGGAGTTTTACCTTTAAATAAACATAGGATGCTCTGTGCTTGTAGCTACTTAGCACGAGCAAGAACAGTCCCTAACTCAGTTACTTCTGAACTTGATGAAAGCACCTACGTTTCTAGAGAGATGCGGAATAATAAAGCATATACTTCATTGTCTGATTATGTATCTCCTCTTTTACACGCATGCGACTTTTCGCTTGACAACATTGTTAAAATGACCAAATACCCTTTCCCCCTTTGGTTGATGAAGCAAGCAGATTTTTTCTATTCCTATGGAAATATTACTAAAAATGGGAATCCACTTTTGCTTGATTCTCTTGTTAAAGAATTGATTTATACTGAATATGAATCTTATCTGCATATTTTCACTGATGGTTCAGTTTCGTGTACTTCTGAGGTTGGTGCTGCTTTCGGGATACCTTCCCTTAACATTGAAAAAAGATTTCATATTACTAAAGGTTGTTCTATTTTCACCGCTGTGTTATTTGCTCTTATGAAAGCTATTAATTTCATTCTTGATATGCAAGTCTTACCAGAAAGAATACTGATTTTGTCAGATTCCAAGTCTGCTTTAACGGCTTTACACCTTCAAAATACATCAAGTCGTCCTGATCTCGTCAGTGAAATTTTATTTTCAATTCACCAGGTAATGATGCGAGGTTCTAAAATAACAATATTATGGGTACCTGGTCACTGCAATTTTCGAGGGAACGAACTGGCTGATACCTGTGCAAAAGAGGCTTCAATGTGCAAATCGAATAAAGTTGTATGTGATATTCCTTATTCGGTTCTTGAAATAAACAGTATTCTGACAAAAGCACTCTGGGACCAGAGAAGAACACAGTACCTTGAAGCTGCCATTCAGAAGAACAGATGGGATTTTTCTGCCCCCAGCAGTCATTGTACAAGTACGCCAGGTTCTACTCCGAATCGAAATTTATTGCACAGAGTACGGGTGGACGGCTGGTTAGGCAGGTTTTTAAAACCATCTCCTTTGTGTGTCTGTGGTCAAACCTTAATGTATCTCATTTTTTACTTGAATGTTCATTAACAAAAGCGTATTTTTCATTGTCTTCATGATAAAATTTTGTCTAAAAATCTACCTTTAACATTGCATAGTGTTTTTTGTCCCAACCCAGAAAATGGTTGGAGTCTAGCCAATTTGGCTGTAAATCTGATCAAGTCTCATCCACTTGGCAGATTTTTCTAACGGTTATTTGTTGTTGTTTTTTGTGTGTAATGTTTGTTTCTTGGTTTAGTGGTCTGATGTACACGTAGAGCAAAGAATTTGTTACATGACTTAGCTGTCCGACTCTCATGTGTACTAGGTCGCATTATTCCATTTACGAAATTTTTGCATAGGTTGTGCGCGCGCTAGACACAGAGAGAGAGAGAGAGAGAGAGAGAGAGAGAGAGAGAGAGAGAGAGAGAGAGGAGAGAGAGAGAGAGAGAGAGAGAGAGAGAGGGGCTTGGTTTTGTTTATATGTGAGTGCACGTT
Source organism: Conus ventricosus (assembly GCA_018398815.1). Classification (NCBI taxonomy): domain Eukaryota; kingdom Metazoa; phylum Mollusca; class Gastropoda; order Neogastropoda; family Conidae; genus Conus; species Conus ventricosus. Next base: position 65,100,559 of record CM031607.1, on the reverse strand, counting down.
GTGCGTACGTCTATACGTTTTTTGTGTGTATATGTTTTGAATGAGTGTAGGGGAGGGGGCGTTTTGTGTGTGTGTGTGTGTGTGTGTGTGTGTGTGTGTGTGTGTGTGTGTGTGTGTGTGGGGTGTGCGTGCGTGCGTGCGTGCGTGCGTGCGTGCGCGCGCGCGCGCGCGTGCGAGAGAGAGAGTTTTGGTTTTTATTTATTTTTCTGTGAGTGAATATATGTGCGTGCTCGCATACACGTGAGTAGGGGGAAGGGGAAGCGTGGTTTTGTGTTGTGTGTGTGTGTGTGTGTGTGTGTGTGTGTGTGTGTGTGTAGGTGTGTGTGTTGTGTGTGTGTGTGTGTGTGTGTGTGTGTGTGTGTGTGTGTGTGTGTGGTGTGTGTGTATGTGTGGTGTGTGTGTGTGTGTGTGTGTGTGTGTGTTGTGTGTGTGTGTGTGTGTGTGTGTGTGTGTGTGTGACTGGATGGTGTGTGTTTTTTGTGTGCTGTTATGGGTTTTTTTTGTTTTTGTTAAAAAAAGTTTTTATGGTGTTTATGTGAGAGAGAGAGAGAGAGAGAGAGAGAGAGAGAGAGAGAGAGAGAGAGAGAGAGAGAATTTTATTTTCAGTACAGTTAAGATGTAATTTGCTTTATTGTTACAATTTTGTATTTTTATTATGTTACTTATAAATGTTAAATGTTTCCCTGTTAATTTTTCTTTATAACTTTTATGTCTTTCAGATGTTATTTTGTATTATTTTCGCTATCTTATTAATTTAAGGTTTTTCTTTTTAAAATGTCAGTACAACACTATGTTAATCTGACAGTAAATGGTTTCAGTCAGTTCAGTCAGTGTGTGTGTGTGTGTGTGTGTGTGTGTGTGTGTGTGTGTGTGTGTGTGTGTGTGTGTGTGTTCATCAGTGGGGTAATGCAGCGAGAGAACGTAAAAACACGGATTCTGGCTCAACCGGTCTCAACCAGTTTCGACCGGTTGACTCCAGAATCCGTGTTTTTACGTTCTCTGACAAGTAAGACTTCAATAACCAAAAAAATAAACGATTATCTACAAACAAACATACTGGGTAGGATTATCCGTTTTCAATGCTAATTTACTAAACTTTTCAGATTTCAGTTTTTGCTTACTCCTGTGTTTTTCCTGATCGTTTTCAATAACATCATTTTCACGCATACATTCATTAAATGCGTCTCTGTCTTTCTCTAAAGTCTTTTAAAACCGAGTTATATTTCTGACATAAAATCCACACACTTATTCCAGCATGTCTTCCGCTGAAAGCCAGTTTTGACCCGCAAAACTTCGCATAACAGACAGACGGACAAACACGAGGCACGGCAGGGCTACAGAAACCCAACATTAGGCTGACATCCAATCACTTAATTTGTGTTCTATGCTTGGGCCTTACGACTCGGCATAGACAAGAGGTCTTCGGTCACACAGAACACAGCACACAGTCAATTAGTTGTTAATGCCAACAACCAAACAATGCCACATACTTTCGGGTGAGGAATGTATAGGACTCATTATTCAGGAGACAGCCTTACAGTGTGGACGCGTTTAACGAGAGCTTTGCTTTTGTTTTCAACCCGATCAAAAGTAAATCTTTTGGTAACGAAGCAAAGGAAATGTGAAATGACAGTAAGTGAACTAGACGATTTTTTTACGTAGTTGTTTTGTAGAGCAACTTGATAATGAACCGATCGACGAAGGTTCTTTTTATGAAAGCTGAAAAACATAGCTGAAATTACGCCTGTTTACTGAAAGCTGGCTCTTAGATCAAAGCTAAAAATCGTAAAACTCTTCGGCAGTCTTTGCTTTTAGGCCATTGGCTTTGAAAGAACAAAAACTCTTTTCAAACAATCTAACCCAAAAGCGACCTGGGATAATTATTTGAAAACTGAACTTCTGATGGAACCCAGGCCGTCTGAGAAAATCAGGTGAGCGCTGTTTTTTTACCTTGTAAGCCAAAGAGAAGTATTGCTTTTTTGGAAGGTGGGGTAGTGGGTGGCGCCACTATTTCTACAAAAAGCTCCAAATGTTCAGCGACAGGTGTACTAACTGGCGATTAAGAGCCGCCAAAAAAGCTCTGCCAAAGCAGTATTTTACTTTTGAAAAAAAACACTAACTCTGCCAATGCTGGCCTCAAGCCCGGATGAACTTTTTTTGTGCGAGAAGGAAAGTATAATGAAACTCTTTGTTGTGGGAGGCAACCTGCGGTAAAATTAGCCTTGCTGACTGCTATTATAAATAGCCGTTCATGCCGTGAACGCCTTATTTTAGCAGCAAGAGGGCTGCAGTAAAATCCGCCTTGCTATAAATAGGCGTTCACGGCATGAACGCCTTATTTTAGCAGCAAGAGGACTGTGGTAAAATCCGCCTTGCTATAAATAGCCGTTCATGCCGTGAACGCCTTATTTTAGCAGCAAGAGGACTGTGGTAAAATCCACCCTGCTATAAATAGGCGTTCACAGCATGAACGCCTTATTTTAGCAGCAAGAGGGCTACGGTACTGCCTGTACTTGCTATGTGCGGACACTAAGGAGGTAACTCCTGCACACACCCCACCCCATGCACGCACGTCCCCACCCCCAGCCCACGCACGCACACCCCCCACCCCACGCACGCACGTCCCCACCCCCAGCCCACGCACGCACATCCCCCACCCCACGCACGCACACCCCCACCCCACACCCCCCACCCCCACCCCACCCCGCCCACCCCCACCCCACGCATGCACACACTCAAGTCACTTCTAAGTTCTTAACTCAAGTCACCCCAAGTCACTTCTAAGTTCTTACTCAAGTCGTTCGCAAGTCATCCTCAAGTTTTTAATCAAGTCACCCCAAGTTCTTAATTAAGTTCTTAATTAAGTTCTTAATTAAGTTACTTCAAGTTCTTAATAAGTTCTTGATCAAGTCACCTTAAGTTCTTACTTAAGTCAGCCTAAGATCATAACTAAGTCGTCCTTTAAGTACAACCAAGTTCTTATTCAAGTTATCTTATAATTATAAAAAAAACAATATAATCTATGTTTTTGTCTTAAATAGTAGATGTCTAATATAGTACACACACGCCTCAAAAAACGCGTCATCGCTGAGAATATCTTGCTTGGCGTTCTCTGTGCGAGATCGGTCAGCATAGATCTTAATGAAGTTCTTACATCGTAAGCAACCGCATTGATTACAATTCTGGTCTATGGAAATGTCTTTTATAGACTCCATGTCTTTATTTATTGACTTCATCATTTTAAACAAATAATAATCCGCCATGATCTATTTTTATCAAAAAAACAAAAAATTTTAAAATTAAGTTCTTAAAATATTATTGCATTAGAAATGGATCAAAATGATCTTTTGTTGTTGGCGGTTCTGGCATGCTTTTGTGTTTGGCTTCTATATTTAGTGGTGGAGATTGTTTGGACTTCTTTGGTTTTTGCTGTCGCTGTTTATATATTTTATAACCGTAATAACCGCCCCCAGCAACAATGCTGCCTAAAATGACACCTTTAAGAAAATTCCATGAAGACTTTGGTGGTGTAGGCGACTCTGGTGTTTTTAAAGCTGGCGTTGAAACAACTGGCTGCGGCTCTAGCACTTTTTCATTATGAGTTATATTATGTGCTTGTAATTTTAATTTTGATTGTTTGTTCCACTCTGCTAATCTTTTTCCTGCTGCAATACGCCCAGGATGAGGGGGCTTTTTACTGGTTATATTCTCCACCTGATTCAATGTTTTCTGATTCGGTGTTTTCTGATTCAATGTTTCCTGATTCAATGTTTCCTGATTCTGCTGTTTTTCTGGCTCGTTCATTTTGAAGGGAAATAAAATCTATATGATTAAATGTAATTAATCCCATGATTAATGGCGATAACAATTCCAAATCTGTAATATAGATCACAGCTTAGAGACTCTAATGACTTTGTTAAAACTGGATCCTGCGTTAAATCATACATAAAGTCTTGTTCAGAATCAATGGGAGCAAATCTACTGACTAGTTTAGTGTATAAACTAAGAACCGTTTGCCCGACGCTTTTTACCATTCTCGACCCCAGCTGCGCTTCATACCTGTTATGATACTTTAAAATGTCTTGTGGCGACATCTGTTGAATCTGTTCTATGCTGAATTCAGTTCCGAGGAACTGTTTTGTTTTTCCACATGCTGCCAAAGAATACAGCCTCTCCTTTTTGGGCATAATAGCTTGGTCATCAACTTGATCATTTGTAAGTCCAAGACGGTTTAGGCCGCTCTGTAGCTCTAGTAGATCATCGGTGTTCATGTTTTTTATTAATTATAATTATTTTATTTTTTAAAAATGAGCACCGAAAAAACTGTCGCCAACCTTGTATACCATTCTGCTGTTATTGGAGGTCTAAGCGTAGGATACACGATGCTTGGTAAAAGCCTGTTAAAAATAAAACCGGCAGATCTTGGCAAACTAGACTTTGAGGATTCGGTAAAACTGGTTGCTGTTATTACAGCTTCATTTGCTACGAAAGATTTTCTAGTTAAGCAAGGAATAATTCCAGACAGTATCAATATGTAAAAAAAAAAAATACATTTATAAAAAATGGCTTCACTCGTAATGATGATAGGTGGCGCTGTGGTGAATGCGCTCGCTTTTAGCGGAAGTAATTACGCATTTAGTAAACTATGGGATGACGGCGAGAGAAAAAGACATAACAAAGCTGTGGAGCAACTAGCCGCAGCACAAGATCGCTATGAAAAGCAGAGAATTGAGCAGTTAGATTTTATTAACGACAAACTAAAAAAACAGGGGCATGCAGCTTACACATTTAAAGACGTTGACCAGGCAATAAAAGAATATTATCTTGTAACAGGCAAGCCAATCGAGACATTGCCCCCGCCAAAATTCAGTGACTTTTATCATCCATCTGAAAAACAAAAGATGCAAGAAATTGCGTTTATTGCCTTTGGTATGACTGTTGTGTATTTTGTTGCACATAATATTGGTTGAATAAAAAATGAACAAAATGTATTATTCGCCAAAAGGATATTGGAAGGGAATAACAGCAATCAAAAAGCTAAGCCAAGCAGCTGGAGTCAGTGAACAAACAGCAAAGGAATGGTTATCTAAACAAGCGATTTGGCAAATTTATTTACCTGCACCTAGACGAATACAGAGACCACACTTTGTGAATACAATACCGAACGACACCCATCAAATGGATCTTCTATATTTACCCCATGATACGATTAGACGAAAACGATTTAAGTACGCACTCACAGTCATTGACGTAGCTTCAAGATACAAAGATGCTGAGCCGTTAACACAAAAGAGTGCTTCTGCTGTTGCTGTCGCTATACAACTGATATACCAACGAGGCCCCTTAACTTATCCTCGCATGATTCAAGTTGATGATGGAAAAGAATTTAAAGGTCAAGTGAATCAATTATTTTAAAACATAGAGTTACCATTAAAAGAGGCATTCCAGGAGTTCACAGATCACAGGCTTTAGTTGAAAACTTTAACAAACAGTTATCTGAAAGGCTTTTCTCCTACCAGTATCACAGAGAGCTTATTGACAATTCTCGCAACACAGAATGGGTTAGACGACTGTCCTCAGTTCTACGTGCAATGAATAATGAAGAATTTAAATTAACGGGGCTAAAACCAGTACAAGCAATCAAAAAACAAACAAAAAAATTAATGTTGTTGACGGAGACTCCGGTACAACCAGCAAACTATTGCCGTTTGGTTTGAAAGTAAGGTACCTTTAATTACCGGGGGAAGCAGAAGGGGACACTCGCATCAGGGCAACCGATCCAGTTTGGAGTGTTGATCCATATGAAATAAAAAGAATTGTAAAAATGAATCCGCCCTTGTATTATTTACGAGAAACTGACACAACAAAACAACCAGCTCCTCAAAGATCTTTTGTGAAGGAAGAACTGCAGATAATCCCACCAGACACAGTTCCGCTTAATTAATTTACGTAAACATATTTGAGTTTAAAATGGAAGCTCAGAAGGAAGCGCAGAATGATACAAGAATGATAAATGAAAAGACCTTGAAATTGATGCGGGAATCATATGATTTGAATTCTGCTATTAAAGCAACACTTGCGAGGACTCATCAGCACATGGTAATGCATCCAGACCACCTACAACCCAAAATCCCAAATTTTGACTATCAAAAATGGGATAAAGAATATCTTGAAATAATAAAAAAAAAATTGAGCGCATCAAGCAAACATGAGAAAAATTTTGAATGAATTGGAGGATGATATGAATGATTTTATAGATAAAGTTGATGAAAAATATGGACCCGAATATATACCCGAAGAAGATATATAATTATGCTGTTCTCCAATGCCCGATTGCATATGAAAACTCTGGATTAACAAACACACGTTTTGTGTTTGTTCTATCTAATGACTTCTTTGTTACAACCGTTGTGTTGACCTCATGTAGATTAGATCGCAGTTTTACGTTGTCATGATGAAAAGTATGTTTATTGAACAATGCTTCTTTGTAGTTGTCATGCGATATGTTTGACTGCACAACACTGCGAGATATTCCTTTTGCTTTCTTAATGGTTTTCTCCTGGCTCAAAATACTGTACATTTTTTACCTTAACCCAACAAACTCCTTGATCACCTTTCCAGATAATTCATCCTTCATCTTTCCTAAAACCTTCTTGTTAGTAATTGAATGCAAAGGCGAATCTTTAGGGTAATCAGATGTGTCATACCATTCTGCTTGCCCTTTAGCTACTTCTATTTCCATGTCTTTATAGATGTCTTCAGTGGGGATATCTATAACAAAACTGTCTGTATCTGTGTAAAGTACTCTGGACTCAGGATACGAGGGTTTAAAGTAGTCATAAAGAAATTCTAACATCAAAAGCTTTGATAATTCTAAAACAGTAAACCCAATAAATACAGGCTTGTCCAATTTGACTTTCTTTTTTTTCATCATTATGCCAAAAAGCTGATTATGAAATCTTCTGAAGTCCTGATAATTTGGTTTTGAAGTCAGCTTAATTGCTTCGTTCTCTTTGGTGACCAATCTGACATCTTTACGCTTGTGTGGATTTTCCATAGTCTTTCCAAAACAGCTGTTGTTCATCAGCTTGAAAAAGTCTTTTTCTGAAGCATCTGTGGATTTAGTTCTGAGATCAGTGTTCTTCATGATGTATGGTTTCATGAACTGTTCTTGATCAAAAGCAATTATACGATGAACAGCTGTCAACTTCAAACCATGTCTTAAATAAAATTGTAGAAGCCTGTAATGACAGACATAATTTTTTTGCCTTGAAGATTAGGCACAAGTTTAGGTGGTTCTGTTTTTGCTATCTTTAGGCTTTCTGCTGCTAATGGATAGTCATTATGCAGGTCATGGAGTTCATGGGGATATTCTAAATCAACTTCTAGAATGAAACCATGCTGTTGATCTGGCGTTAAACTGTTCAACCACTTTAATGCCTTTTGAATATTATTCGTACCGCCGCTTGTGTACATTTTAAAGTTGCGTAATGGAAGTGATTGCGCCATTGCCCATCCATACAGATTGTTTGCATCTAAATACATGAGATAGTTAGACCTTTTACTTGGATCATAATCATCTAGGTATTTGTTGTTTGCTTTACAGTAATGATGCGACGCCATACTAATTCCTCCACGCAATCCGTTTTCAATCATCTGAATCATTGGTAAATCAGACAATAAATCAATCTGTACTCCAGTAAACTTTAAGAAAGCATCCCAACTCATCCCGGGCGCAGAAATTTAATGCGCGGGATCCAGGCTATAATGTTTCATGCAGGTCTTTCTATAATTTTCAAAAACGTCCGCCAACAAACATGTATCAGCCATTAAATATGCATCATGATAGTCTCCCATCGTTTTACACTCTAACTTCTGCCACGCATCTTGAGCATGCTGGTAATCGAGTCACTGATGTCCTTTCCTCTAAGACTAGAAAAGAACGCGCCTTTAGGAGGAAGTGTGTCTTCGTCAAACCTTTCCCAACTGTTCATGTATTCATAAGGGTAAACACCCTTTCTAACGAGTGTTGGGTCAAAATATTCTTCCGTTATTGGGCAGGACTTTAAGGACATAGCCAATGACTCTAATGATCCCATCATGTGCTGCATAGAGTCATAAAAAGACATGTTATTTAAAGTGAAACACATGTACTTTTCTGATGACTGTGCAATGCATGTTACCTTGAAGGCGTTGGTTACTGCTTGCATTATAAGGTGAGAGTCGTAACCTCGCAAGTTGTGAAAGAATATAGGCAGCTTCCATGTCTTAGGTTTAAAGTTTAGTTGAAGATTGCATTTACTGTGTGCTGCTCCTCTGAACTTCTCGCTAATGTGATCATGGTCTCTTACTGTCGGATTTGTTGCTTCTTCACTGTTAGACATTAGTTCTAAACCACAAATCCAACAGTGAGTGGCTAAGTCATACTGTTCTTGGTCTTCAGGCGTCATTATGATTTCAGATAAGTTTAGATTATTAGAACAGGCATTACGCACTTCCTGCATGCGTTCTAAGAAGTATTCTGCAGCATCAGGCCCTCTATACAATTCTGGCGTTGAATGAGCACCATCCGACCTGACAATAACGAAAGCAAATGAACAAATCTGGTGATTACTCACTATGGCTGTTTTAGCAAGTCTCTGTGGGGTTGGCCCTTCATAAGGAACAATGAGTGATTCAAAGTCTGCGTAAACAACATATGGGCTCGTTTGCATCCGTTTCCAGTTCTTAAAACTAACTTTACTGCCTTCTGGGGGCGTAATTAGTTCTGTATTACAGTCAACTGGGTCGATACAATGTTTCTTATGTTCGCTTGCGGCTTGAACAGATGGAATTCTTGTTAAACATTTTCTGCAGAATTCTTGTTTATTTTTTTGCTTTGAAGTATACCGCATTAGTCTACTCATTGTGCGTATCAATGTGTAATGTGGTAGCCCCGCTGGTGAAAACATCAGTAGTAAGTCCACATGATTTTTGTCTGGCTCGCCAATCATTGGACTGTTCTTGGACACTCTGATGGGCTGTAGATTTGTTTCCTCATCCCATGTGTAGACATTAACAGTTATTGGTTTGTTTTGTTCTTCAAACTGATCAATTTTGTCCACGCTAACAGGAAAGGATATTCCACTAAAGTTAAGATCATTGATGTAAGGGTGATAGTTAGACACTCTCTCTGCGTTTTTGCCGACGTGATGCAGCCTCGCGAGAACACACCACATAAAACATTTATTGTCTGTATTCTTTATGTTTAAAACTGCTTTTTTTGCAACTAATGCTGGAGGTAGTGGAATGTAAGCCCTGCCTACAATCGGCGCATACTTAGCCTGTTTTAATCTGATCTCTATGACTTCGCCCTCTGACCAACCAGAGCCTCTCATTTTGGCTTCTTCAGCGGCCACATCAAACTGTGTAAGCAGCTGGTCTGCCCAACTAGGTGTTAAGTCATTATGAGAAAGAATAGTCTGTTGTTTAGTTGAGACCCAGACTTCTAGATTTTCTTCATTTATTGTTACATAGTCGATTAAAACAGCTAACATTACTTTAACTGGCGGGTCTATTGTTAGTTTACCCGGAACTTGAGAAATAGCATAACCAACGCTTGTCCGTACGTTTGTTGAATCAATGACATCTAGACTGATATCATTTAAAGCTTTTGATAAATATTCTTCCTTACGCATTGCTTCAAACAATTCGTCTGGACCTTCATATATCTTATCCATGCTGAGTTTCTTTTCTAACTCAAAATATTTATTTAAATTAAAAAAAAATACATCGACTCCCAAAGTCGTCTTAATCAGAATCAATATCGACGGTCTTTTTGTGCTTGGACTCATAAACTAAAGTATAAACACCCTTTGACGTTGTTAATGTGAGCTGTTTAGAACAGAGTTTAATGTTTCGTCTACTTTTTTTAAACATTCCTTTTTTATCTGCTCGGTGTCTGGCTGTTGAGAAAAACTTGTCCTTGCCTTTCTTTGAAGATCAAACTTTTGTCTTTTGTAGTCATCAAAATCGGCTTGTAAACGACTAAATTTCTTCATCCGTGATGTTTGAGTCAGCCAGTGCTTTATTTATTATCAGTTTGAAGGAACTAAGTTTAGCTGTTATTAGTTGAACCATAGCTGTGTGCTTTTGGAGTTTAGTTTTTAATTTTTTGCTAGCAGCACCTACGGCTAATGAGCACAGGCCGAGAGCTAAAGACAAACCGCCTAGAGGTAAAGCTGCCGGTGCACCAACACCTGTTGCTAAGAGACCAACACTTGTCCCTGCCGATAGAGCACTTATAGTCGATGCTCCAGTATTAACATAGGTAACAGCATTAAAGGCGGCAGAATACCTTCGTTTGGCTTTGCTGTATTTTGAAAGGTCCTGCTCTAGTTTTTGTTGCATTTGTGTAATGTTGGTTAATCTGAAAGTTTTTATGTTAGGGTTTTCTACTATCTCTTCTCTTGGTGACTCCGGTGCTGTAGGCACATTTGGATAAACTTGAACAGACATGCTTTTTATAAAATAAAAATAATTTAGTATTGTATATCTTTTAATCTGTTATCTTCAATATTCAGCTGCGCATCATATATTAAAAACAAATACACGTTAAGTGGTTTATCGGCCTCTTTTTCTTTATCAATTTGAATGTTTATTATGTCTCTAACAGTTCTCCCACTTCCATGTAACTGATTATCCTCCGTTGACCTTAGGTCAATCCATAAACCGTATTTCGTTGTTAAATAATGATCAAGTCTAACACTGTGAAGATGTAGATCTTTAGACACAAGGTCAACTGTTGGATTTCTACACCTCCCACCTCCAAACAGTTTTCTTATTTCATCAAAATGCTGATAAGGTTTAAGCCCGCTAGCGTAGATTTGGTTAGGACTGCCCTCAATTGTACATTGCACTTTTGTTATTTTAGGATTAATAAAATTTTCAGTTTGTCTTTTGAATGGTTCTTCATTTTCACACAGCAATAAAATACCTTTAAGCGATCTTGCTGCGGCACTAAAACTAAAATTCCATATAGCCGTGGCGAAGTGGTTAGCGTCGCGGACTCCCGGCTGGGAGGTCGTGGGTTCGAATCCCATCAGAGTCATGTGGGTTTTTCTGCCCCGACCGGCTCCTACCCAGAGTTGAGTTTGCTGCGGACTCAGTTGGGAAGACTGGGACCACACAGTCGAGTTTCATCCACTTAATGGATGCGTTTCTGAGAGTGTTGCTCAAATTTCTTGACCAACACTGCAGGTGCCTGTATCTCTCGGGCCTGGTTGACGCCGGGATATATTATGAAAGGAAGCGTAGAGTACAGCCCTGTCATGTAGTCTCAGACCGAAATGGAAATCCGTAGCATCATCTTAATCATCCTCATTCTCATCGATCAGCATTTAAAAAAAAAGTCTCAAATTCTGTGGCCCTTCATGCCCTGCTCTCATGGTGACCTCAGTTTCGATGTCCTCTCCACGTCTGTGGCCTTGGTTTGGTTCCGTCGGGGTCACCGGTATCGACGAGTCCATGGGGCTGTTGTTGGACGGACGTGGTGGCGCCCTCCGGAGGGAGAGCTCACTCACGCCGGCTCCGCGACTAAGCAATTATTGTCGTCAGTACGGGGCTTAGTAGGTGGTGTCCTGCGTATGTTAGATCAGAACAGGCGCCACTGAACACCACCGAAGTGACTCGGCAGCAGTGCAGTGTCTTCTCCGGTGGGATGCCTCTTGACGACTCGACATTGCCTGCCCCTTGTGGATTGCCGGTGCCTGGGCTGCGGCGGGGCCGACCGGGCTGTAGCTGTGGACGGGGTGTCGGAATGAGCGGTGTGGGTGCACTGCCTCTGAGGTGGCGCAGAAGTTGGGACAGCAAAAAAAAAAAAAAAAAAAAAAAAAAAAATTCCATATAGTGTCTGCCCTATTTTTAGGATATTTAGAATGATGAATCACTCTTTCGTAATATATTGCTAATTTTGACTGATATTGTTGCTGGATCAACCTCGCTAAATTAGGGTTGCTAACGATATCAAACTCTAACGAGATGTCAAAAATGCTGTACTTTGCTTCGGTGTCTGTAGATATAATAACATGTTTGTAGTCATTAAAAGTTAGTTCATATGACAATCTGTCTTTTAATGCTCCTTGAAAGTATGGGGCATGCGCTTTTAACAACTCAAAATCTAGGGTATGAAAAAGCGATTTCCATACGCATAATTCACGGCTACATACCTTTTGCCGTCTTTAGCATCTTCAGCGCCTATTCTATGTTTTAGTGCATCTTCATTTTCGATTCCTTGAAACGCAAGATCAGCCCTTTCGTTCCCGGTTAGCCATAGATCAGAATAGGTTAAAAATATGTCTGCATTGTGTAAAGAAAATATTTCTTGCCCCTCAAGTTTTATAGAAATTTTCTTAACGATTGCCCGTCCCAATTCTGGACAACTGTCCTGTTTGGGTCTGTTGCTGATTCGAGTTCTATTTTTAAAAGTAAGTTGCGCAGAGCTGGCACAATCACTTCATCCGCTCCTAGGTCTGGAAATTTGACAGTAAGAATTTGATCCGCATCAATAGTAGACGGATTATTTGGAACAGTAATATTCCGTTTATTTCCCTTCACACCAAGGGTTCTTTCAGTCTTCTATGCGGGTCAAGAATTGAGCCATATGCTTGTGACATTTTTTATAAAACAAAATAAATAGTTAATTATTTAAAACATGGCAGGCATTGGAGGTGAAGAAGATTATGATGTTCGTGATCTTGGAGACGACATGGGTGATTCCCCTTGGGAGCAGCATCGATTGGGCCCTCAGGGCATGATAAATTACAAGGGGTGCAAAGGCGTGAATTAACAAAAGAAGGTAATTAAATAACCAAATTTTAGGACAAAACCTCCCGAAACTAATCCCTGATGATTTGAAGTAAAAGATGACCATTTTATGGAAAAACAAGCAAGGGACAACCTTTTCCTTCACATAAACGAGCTCACAAATTTTTGTAGGCAGGGGTAAAATAAAAAAAACACCTTCAAGGGGAAGTTCGAAATCCCCTTTGGCCTTACTGAACCAGAAATAATAGGGATAAAGTTGCTGGATTTCAAAAATAAAACAAGAACTCCCAACAGCAACCAAAATTTCAAAACATCCACATGAAGTTTTAAGCCAACAACAGTCAAAATAATAAATGCAAAGAAGCAGAAACCACTGAAGAGAAGAAACAGGGCAACCAGAGAAAAATATTACCCTTGACGTGCTTTAAGAACCATCAATGGGAATTATTAAAAAATTTAGCAAAACTGACTGAATAAAGGACGTATAGAAAAAGAAAAAGAAAAACTTGCTGAGCCGGACGCCAACTTAGACTTATGTTAAAGAAAAAAAGAAAAAGACAATGACCTTTTATAGAAAGATTAGGAGCAGAAGTTTGAACACTAAAAAGAACAATTACAAACTCAATGAGCGAAGTAAGAGAAACTTCCAAAAAAATTTATTGAAAACAAACGCTAGCGAACGAATACAACGCTGTTTAAAGGGGGTCCATTAGCAAGCGTTATAACAGCCCTTGGTTTTGCAATAAGACCATGTTGGCTATTACAGGGGGCGGTGTCAAAGTCCGTGCCCCCCCGCCATCTCCTCCATCGCCGCCTGATAAATCATGGTAAAAAAAACTTGCATCTTGCGAGTTTTATTAAAAAAAAATTTCCGTAAAGCTATAGACGCTTTACCTGGGTTTTAGGGGGCATTGTTAGCGGGTTTTGTTACTGCAAGCAAAGTAGTTGGCTTTATGGCCGAGCACTTATGGACATTAGTTCTCTTAATAGTTGGGTTAATATTTAGTAAGATAAAGAAGGAGTAATCCTAGGCCGTTAATCCAAAAACAAGTGCTGTCTTTTCATATTCATGGTCATTACTTTTTTGACTTCTTCAACGGTCTTTGGGCTTTGGACCTCGGGGATTGGATGACTTAATCTTGGGGGGTCATCTTGTTTTTTTATTGTTTGTAATATTACTGGCTCAGAATTTATATCGTTTTTTTTCGACCTTCTGTTCATTGCCTGCCACAAGGATTTCATTATTGTAGTTTATTATTGTTCCTATCTGGAGCCTGAGGTCAGAAGGCAGCATGTATAAACCAGTGCCAACAGCAAAGTCTACTTTCGATCTTGCGTATTGTAAAACATTTTGGTACCTTTTAATACTTGAAGGTAAATCAACTGTAGAATTAATGGCGTCCTCTAAATTTGCTAAGTATTGTTTTTGCGCATCAAAACCAGTAGAAGGATCAGTTATGCTCGATCTCGTTTGTGCTTGCGAACCTAGCAAACACCAAACGTAAGTACGAATAGAGTCGTTTATTCGTTCTATTCCTGCTTTAGTTAGGCCCTTAGAAGTGTCTAAGATAAATGTTGTCCATGCTGTTTTATGCTCTTGCTCTATGGACCCGAGGTGAACAGCTGTGCCTGAAGAGAAAGATGTGTAAGGAGGTTTCCAGTCATAGTTTACTTTCTGTGCACGCCCCAAAAATAAGGGGTGCCTAAGCCATGATTAAGATCCAACTTTTGTCTAAAGTCTGTCTTGGCCTTAATATTGAATTCGTTACAGATCCTTTCAAAAGCCTTCATGTCTATTCGGTTGCTGAACGGATTAAACGATTTGTCATTTGGTAATGGCGCTTGCAGTTCAGTCAAATTACGTCTGAAGGTGTAATAGAAATGAAATCTGTACACTGACCTCACCAAAGGATCAGGATGATTTAAATGATCAGCATACGACACTCCACACCCAGTTGTTGCACAAAACACAGCAAAGTTTAACTGGTTCTGATAAAACTGCATCGGATGACTGAACCACACTTTCGCGATGTAGTCTTTTTTAATAGGAGGGTTAAGATATCTGTTTAATGGAGTACTCACCTTTACTTGAAAGGTGTCAGACTGAGTCACAGAAATGTCGAGGGTGTCGGTTGTTATATTTTTAAGATTGTAGTGCGGCCCAACAGAATATTTTGCATCAGTATATTTAAATGCACTCATTTTTATTTCGTTTAAAAAATGTTTGTAACAATAACAACTCAAGACCGTCCTTCGTTTTTAGAACATGCTATTGATAACAATTGCGGAACCAGAATGGTCGCACTTCATGAAATTTTTTACAAAGTTGTATGGTTTAATATAAGCGAATCCAAGAACAATAATAAGATTAAAAAAGTTGATAATGCAGGAACATTAGTTAGCCAGTTAACCATACCTGATGGTTATTACGGGTTTTGCTCACTAAAAGAAGCAATGAGTAACTTTGACATTGCTCTCAAACTTAACAATGCGAATCTAAAAACAATGTTATCATTCAAACCTGAACAAGAAGCAGTAGGTTACTACTTTGATGGAGAGCTAGCTAAAATGTTAAGCTTTACAACTGCCAATCGAACCGTTCATAGTTTTAGAGTTACGCCAAACAAAACTACTTATGAGGGGGAAAATCCGCTCGATCTTGCATTACATTCATTACTCTATGTTCATTTGGATGAGCTAAGCACTGATGAAAACTTACATGATGGAAGGCCTTCAACTGTTTTAAGAGCTCTTCCATCAGGGAAAGCTGCATATTGCGATTATGAAATTATACAATTCCCTAATTTACAGTTTAAAAAATTAGCTTGTGGGAGGGTCGGATCATTTAATATAAAAATTGCAGACAAAACAGGGAAAGTCGTGAAATGTGATAACCTGCACATTGTTTTGGAAATAAAATAATAAGTTGTACTAATAAATGTCGCGTGGGCCAGAAGAATCGGCAGTTACATTAGCGCCTGTGAGGTGTATAACTTTAGAATTAAAAGACCTTGCAGACGTTGCGGACTTTGAACAGAATGGTGAGATAGGCGCTTTGTATGGTTTTGAGTACACTAAAGATGGTGATTATAAACGCAAAGAGGTTGGTGACAACAAAAAGTTTCCTAAACTAGAACAGCTTCGCAATCTAGAAGCAAATAATGTTGGCCAGTATGAATATAAAATAGTTCGAAAACCTGACCTTAAATGGCACTTAGAACCATATTTAGAATGGGACATAAAATTTGAATTCATAAGCCCATTTACATTTTTTAGCCGTCAAAAAAGTTTCAGAAAAGCATTCAACTCTGGCCCTTTACACGTAAGTCTTATGCCAGACGACAATAGTCGGAAAGAGATTGAAATAACGCCGTATGAGAAAAAACAGTACATCCTCCACAGAAGAAAAACGGTTTTAAAGGAAGCTTCTACAAAATTACAGTTCTTTCCAAGCAGAAGATTAGGAGACACGTTCACAATGATATTTGAAATTTCTGTCTTTAAAGATGTGGAGAGGGATGGGGTTGTGGGCGTTAGTGACGTCCTTATAAAAGGAATTAATATTAGCTGGCAAACCTTAGACGTTAAACGTCTTAAAGTTACCATCGTCGTTCTTCACAATGGTGAGGATATTAAGACCATAACAACGAGCAAAAAAATCAATGTTGACTTAAAAAGAAACAATCTTACAGAATTAAATTGGATTAATCTTACACATTTAGGCCTCATAGGATTTTATTATACTGAACAGGTTTTGACAGAGAGTATGATAAAAATAATAACTGGATTAGATTAAATTCTGTTATAAAACTATGGAACAGTTAAACTTTATGACAAAAACCCCTCATTGTTCATTGATTTGTGGGCAGACTGGTTGTGGGAAAACAATATTTATCCTAGACCTATTACAAACAGTTTATCGCTATAATTTTGATTATATTGTGATTTTCTGTCCAACACTTAAATGGAACAAAGCATATCATGATAGAAGGTTTATATGGACAGACGATGACGTATATTTAGTTGATCCTAGCAATAAACTGAGTGAGTGTTTAGAATACTTTTATAAAGTGTTTGAGGGAACGCAGACACTCTTTATTATAGATGACTGTTCGGCAGAAAGAGACATAGTTAAAAAAAAGAAACACTTTGTCAAAACTAGCTTTCAGTGGAAGGCATGCTGGGATAAGTGTGTGGATTTTATGTCAGAAATATAACTCGGTTTTAAAAGACTTTAGAGAACAATTAAAGACTGTAGTTTTATTTCACATGAAAGACGGAGACGCATTTGATGAATGTATGCGTGAAAATGATGTTATTGAAAATGATCAGGAAAAACACAGGATTAAGCAAAAACTAAAATCTGAAAAGTTTAGTAAATTAGCATTGAAAACGGATAACCCTACACAGTATGTTTGTTTGTAGATAATCGTTATTTTTTTTGTTATTGAAGTCTTACTTGTCAGAGAACGTAAAAACACGGATTCTGGAGTCAACCGGTCGAAACTGGTTGAGACCGGTTGAGCCAGAATCCGTGTTTTTACGTTCTCTCAGCGTGTTAATTAGAGAGTCCACAGACATGTGTGTGGAAACGTTGGTGTGTGAGTGCGTTTGAGAGAGTGTGTGACTGTGTGTGTGCGTGTGTGTGTGTGTGTGTGTGTGTGTGTGTGTGTGTGTGTGTGTGTGTGTGTATGTGTGTGTGTGTGTGTGTGTGTGTGTGTGTGTGTGTGTGTGTGTGTGTGTGAGTGCGTGCGCGCGCACGTGTGTGTGTGTGTGTGTGTGTGTGTGTGTGTGTGTGTGTGTGTGTGTGTGTGTGTGTGTGTTGTGTGTGTGTGTGTGTGTGTTTGTGCGTGGGATGTGTTTGAGGGGGAGGAGTTGTTCTTATTGTTATGTGTATGTGTGCGTGCGCGAGAGTGTGCGCGTGGCCTTATATGCTGCATTTAATGGTCTTGTTCTTGTTCCTAAGTCATCTTCTGAACATTCACGCACGCAGTCACAACACACACACACACACACACACACACACACACACACACACACACACACACACACACACAACACACACACACACACAAATGGTAGGTAGGCACTCAAGGTCTGACCAGCGTGTTGGGCTGATGCGTAGGTCAGACATCCGCTGAGTCGTAGCCACGAGACCCTCTTCTTGAATTGTCTCATCTTTGTTGTTAATTCATTTATCCATCAGCTTCAAATCATGCGTTGTGTGGTCTCAAAACTTAGCGGATGTGGTGTAGCGTATATGGACTAGTCCGCACGCAGTGACGCCTCCTTGATGAAACTGAAACTGAAGCTTTCTGTTGTATTCATGTACAAGTTTGTTTATACCCATCTCTCTCTCTCTCTCTCTCTCTCTCTCTCTCTCTCTCTCTCTCTCTCTCTCTCTCTCTTGGAAAAGGGGGAGAGGAGACACCCTCTGTCCCCACTATACTTGACACAAAAATATCTATTGCATGGGTCGTGGTGTCCCTACTTTTTCTCCGAGCACCCACACCCCTGTTTTTACTGAAATGTGACAAGACAGAACACCCACACTGTACATTCGAACAATAAGAGTCCACCACCAACACCAACCCCCTCGCATTTACAAAAAGCTCGGACCTTCTGCTTGTTAAACGCAGTGCATACAGTGCCAGTATGTTTTTTTTTTTCTATAAACTTAGACAAACATTTAAGATACTTCTAAACAAAATTTCGGTTTGGTATAAAAGAAATAAGTAGTCATTAAAATCTTTAAAGAGAACTCAGTGATTATCATATCCTTTGCCCATTATGTCACGAGGCTTTTAATAATGACGTTCATTTTGTATCTTGTACCAGGAACTTTATTAAATTAAGCAAGTGTTTATTCTGGAGAAACATGCATGTTTAAGCTGATTATGCTTCTGACTTCAAGAAATGAAAAACTTGTAAAGCAGTTTACCCTGTTTTGACGGATTCCTGCTACTTTATATATATTTTTTTTTTCACAGGTACAATTCTCACTAAAAGTCACACCGCGCCTCAACAAAACGACGTCAACAGGAAGATTTGAATAAAGTGAATACTAAAACAAGTTGAACGTCTTTTCCCACAAGGACAACTTTAATATTCTAGCTTTCACCACGAAGGCTTCTTCAGGAATAAAACACTTCATGTAATGGGACCTTTTATGAAGTGTTTTATTCCTGAAGAAGCCTTCGTGGCGAAAGCTAGAATATTAAAGTTGTCCCTGTGGGAAAAGACGTTCAACTTGTTTTAGTATTCACTTTATATATATATATATATATATATATATATATAGATGAATATAATTAAAAAGCCTAAAATGACTTTAAAAGTGCTCGACCCCTTGGGGAGCAACATTTGTTAAATAATATTAAAAAGGAAGGTTAAAACTCTACAAATTTGTTTCGAGCGTGTTGCGCTGTCATCAGGATGTCTCTGGCCCACCCACCGCCGATGTTATATAGCGTGTGGGCTCCCGTTTTGCGGTTGTTTCCACGTGCGGGTTGGCTGCACGTGTGTTTTGGGGCCCCCCAAAAAAAACACGTGCAGCCAACCCGCACGTGCAAACAACCGCAAAACGGGAGCCCACACGCTATATAACATCGGCGTGGGTGGGCCAGAGACATCCTGATGACAGCGCAACACGCTCGAAACAAATTTGTAGAGTTTTAACCTTCCTTTTTAATATTATTTAACATATATATATATATATATATATATATATATATATATACAACAAACTAATAAATTTCTAGGATAAGTACCGAGCACCGTTCCAGCAACTTACAGAGCAGCTTGGAGTTGCACTGACTGCAAGAAATATTTTGTTATAAACAAAGCTTGCTCTTATGTCTTAGACTGAAGAAATAGGGGGAGATACGCATTCATATCTGTAGTGGTAGATGATTCTGCCTAACTAACAGTATGTGCTTGAGTGGGTGAATGGGGTAAAAATAAAATAAATGCTTCTCAAAATGAGCCTTCAGCAAGATTATATTCTCCAAGGGGGAGAGACATCCTCCAATAGGGAGGGAAACTCACTAACATATAATTCCTAGTCATATACCGATATTTCGAAACTTGGTTGTTTCTCCTCAGTGACCGCGGAAAGTGGTAATTTGACTCCTCTGCCTTTTCAGTTTTAAGAAGAATGCAATCCCAGAAAAGGCTGGTGTGCAATACCGTAGTATGTTTGTTGAGTTTTCAAAACACCAACCAAAGGTGCCATCTAAGAAGCAAAAGAAAATCATGAAAGAGCAAAACAAGCAACATTTTCTTGTGAAAAGTAGAAAATATAAAAAGATAACCTCTAAGACACAAGTGCTGAGGGCCAGTTCTTGGAATGAATCCGCAAGGGACTAAAATACAACAAACTAATAAATTCCAAGGATAAGTACCGAGCACCGTTCCAGCAACTTACAGAGCAGCTTGGTGTTGCACTGACTGCAAGAAATATTGAATTATAAACAAAGCTTGCTCTGAGGCGAAACAACCAAGTTTCGAAATATCGGTATATGACCAGGAGTTATATGTTAGTGAGTTTCCCTTCCTATTGGAGGATGTCTCTCCCCCTTGGAGAATATAAGCTTGCTGAAGGCTCATTTTGAGAAGCATTTATTTTATTTTTTCCCCATTCACCCACTCAAGCACATACTGTTAGTTAGGCAGAATCATCTACCACTACAGATATGAATGCGTATCTCCCCCTATTTCTTCAATCTAAGACATAAGAGCAAGATTTGTTTATAATTCAATATTTCTTGCAGTCAATGCAACACCAAGCTGCTCTGTAAGTTGCTGGAACGGTGCTCGGTACTTATCCTTGGAATTTATTAGTTTGTTGTATTTTAGTCCCTTGCGATTCATTCCAAGAACTGGCCCTCAGCACTTGTGTCTTAGAGGATATCTTTTTATATTTTCTACTTTTCACAAGAAAATGTAGCTTGTTTTGCTCTTTCATGATTTTCTTTTGCTTCTTAGATGGCACCTTTGCTTGGTTTTTTGAAAACTCAACAAACATACTACGGTATTGCACACCAGCCTTTTCTGGGATTGCATTCTTCTTAAAACTGAAAAGACAGAGGAGTCAAATTACCACTTTCCGCGGTCACTGAGGAGAAACAACCAAGTTTCGAAATATCGGTATATGACCAGAAGTTATATGTTAGTGAGTTTCCCTCCCTATTGGAGGATGTCTCTCCCCCTTGGAGAATATAATCTTGCTGAAGGCTCATTTTGAGAAGCATTTATTTTATTTTTTCCTCATTCACCCACTCAAGCACATACTGTTAGTTAGGCAGAATCATCTACCACTACAGATATGAATGCGTATCTCCCCCTATTTCTTTAATCTAAGACATAAGAGCAAGATTTGTTTATAATTCTTATATATATATATGTGTGTGTGTGTGAACAAACGTGTCATCTGAAAAAAAGAAGAGTTAGATTTTCTTATGATGATTGAAGGGTCATAAATTGAGTAAAGGGAAAATCTATAGAAGAATATAGGCCCAGCGCACATAACAGACCAGAAACAAATAGCAAAGTCAATTTAGGACTGAGCAGGCAACTATTGCAAAGATTTTAGGCGAACTCTTACAACCTTGTTCGGAGAACTTGAGAATCGTAACCCACCCTACTGCTTCATTCCCAATGCTCAATATATCTCCAGGGTCCAGTGGTGATGACTGTGACAAAGGCCTTCCTCCACCTGACCTGCCCTTCAGGGTGGTATGGCACCCACCGGACACCTGCGAGAAACACAACCTTCCTCTCCATCTGGATCAGTACGGCTTCATCTTCAACAAGCGTCGCGTCTTCCTGGGCGAGGAGATACAGATCCTCTATCGCACTGGACTTTGGCCCTACATCTCCAAAACGGGAGAGTTCATTAATGGGGGATTACCTCAGGTATGTAAGACTGTCCTCCCTTCTTGTTTCCTAGCGGTGGGGGTGTGGGGGGGAGGGGGGGGGAAGGGGGGGGGAGGGGGGGCGGGAGCTTAAGTGGAGGGGTAGAGGAGGGATATCTTCTCATCACCTTTTTGTTGCTTTACAACGTCGGATGCTGCTGCTGAGGTTTCAGCTTCATCGAACAGGCGATATTCCCTAGGGACCACACTACACAGCTACACCACACCTACCTACCACGCCGTGATGCTCCAATGGACAGTTGTTGTTACAGATGCATAAAAGACAGAAGTGAAGAAAGCAACAAAGATTGTAAGAGGGAGTCGTTAACATTTCATAGATACTTGACCAGTGCAATAACCCGCTGTGCTAGTCAGGCCCTGAGCGCCTGGCTAAAAGTGATCTGCCCTTCTCCTGCAGCCTGATAGAACGTCTAATAACAGAGATTTCGGCAGCCTTCGTCTCGTGTCCTCTGCCTTTCGCTTCATGATCATACTGGTTTCACAGAGAGCATCGACATCATTATTCTGGTACAGAGCGTCAGCTAGAGCGAGACATTTTTTTTAATGGAGGCCTATCCGTGTTCCAGCTCCCATGCAAAACGTCATAGCTCACAGCTGCGGCATGTACATCCGTTTTTGTTTTGTTTTGTTTTGGAACTGCTTATCTGTTGTTGTTACTGCGAGGTTGCCGTACAGTTCACGCCTCACTCCGCCAGTTAAAAAAAAGAATGCGGTCATAAAAGGGGATGCATACACTCATAACTGAATAGCAGAACAAGAGCAGATAATAAACTTGAACGGAGAAGAAACGTGTCAGTTAACAGGACTGTACAGAAGCCTGGACAGAAACTTGTCTATGGAAGATGAGCTTATAACAAGGAGTGGAGAGTGGAGAATATTGTTCGTGTTTTCTGCAGGAATGAACAAGCCGAAGCATTGCCACCATTGTCCTCATCGTCATATGTATTCGATTCAGTGGTTTGATGATGATGATGATGATGATGTACGGACGGATTGAGATGATAATGCACAGAGTGGGGAAAAGCATTTGGTGTCGCAGGTGGTGTCGCCACTCTTTCAACATTCGCCCAACGCTGTCGTCATTGTAGTCCACGTTTTATATTTTGTTCGTCAATGGGACATTGGGAGGGCAGGGGGGGGGGGGGGGACGCAACATCAAGGACAATTGCAGCAGGCCTCCATATCAGAAGAGACAGATTACTCTTCAATCACTTTTCCTGCACAGCATTCACCTGTTATTTCAAGCACCCAAAGAATAACACAGGATAAAAGAAACAAACTATTGAAATCTATACATTATAATCCTACAAAGAGAAAACGATATAAAGACTTTTTGTTGTTGCTTGATCAGTTGGAATTTTTGTGACCAGCCGTCTGCGAAATTTTA
>CM031607.1:65026137-65069342 GCA_018398815.1 Conus ventricosus | reverse complement strand
TTCCCCCTTTTAGGGGGTTCATTTTTTAACCTTAAGTTTTTTATGATGTTTTAATTACATGATGGAAGGTTTTCAACGTTTTAAGAGTTTTCCCATCAGGGAAAGCTGCTTTGCGATTATGAAATTATACTTTTTCCCAAATTTTTACATTTTTAAAAATTAGCTTGTGGGAGGGTCGGATCATTTAATATAAAAAATTGCAGCCCAAAACGGGGAAAGTCGTGAAATGTGATAACCTGCACATTGTTTTGGAAATAAAATTAATAAGTTGAAATAATAAAGTCGCGTGGGCAGAAGAACGGCAGTTACATTAGCGCCTGTGAGGTGTTAACTTTAGAATTAAAAGCCCTTGCAGCGTTGCGGACTTTGAACGAATGGGAATAGGCGCTTTGTAGGGTTTTGAGTACACTAAAGATGGTGATTATAAACGCAAAGAGGTTGGTGACAAAAAAAAAGTTTCCTAAACTAGAACAGCTTCGAAATCTAGAAGCAAATAATGTGGCCAGTATGAATATAAAATAGTTCGAAAACCCTGACCTTAAATGGCACTTAGAACCATATTTAGAATGGGACATAAAATTTGAATTCATAAGCCATTTACATTTTTAGCCGTCAAAAAGTTTCAGAAAAGCATTCAACTCTGGCCCTTTCACGTAAGTCTTATGCCAGAGAAAATTGTCGGAAAGAGATTGAAATAACGCCGTATGAGAAAAAACAGTAATCCTCCACAAAAGGGAAAAACGGTTTTAAAGAAGCTTCTAAAAAATTACAGTTCTTTCCAAGCAGAAGATTAGGAGACACGTTCACAATGATATTTGAAATTTCTGTCTTTAAAGATGTGGAGAGGGATGGGGTTGGGGGCGTTAGTGACGTCCTTATAAAGGAATTAATTTTTAGTGGCAAACCTTAGACGTTAAACGTCTTAAGTTACCATCGTCGTTCTTCACAATGGTGAGGATATTAAGACCATAACAACGAGCAAAAAATCAATGTTGACTAAAAAGAAACAATTCTTACAGAATTAAATTGGATTAATCTTACACATTTAGGCCTCATAGGTTTTTTATTATACTGAACAGGTTTTGACAGAGAGTATGATAAAAATAATAACGGGATTTTATTAAATTTGTTTATAAACTATGGAACAGTTAAAAATTTATGACAAAAAAACCCCTCATTGTTCATTGATTTGTGGGCAGACTGGTTGTGGGGAAAAACAATATTTACCTAGACCTATTACAAACAGTTTATCGCTTAATTTTGATTATATTGTGATTTTCTGTCCCAAAACTTAAATGGAACAATAGCATATCATGATAGAAGGTTTATATGGACAGACGATTGACGTATATTTAGTTGATCCTAGCAATAAACTGGTGGTGTTTAGAATACTTTTATTAAAAGTGTTTTTAGGAACGCAGACACTCTTTATTATAGATGACTGTTTTGGCCCGAAAGAGACATAGTTAAAAAAAAGAACACTTTTGTCAAAACTAGCTTTCAGTGGGAAGGCATGCTGGGGAAAAAGTGTGTGGATTTTATGTCGAAATATAACTCGGTTTTAAAAGACTTTAGAGAACAATTTTAAAGACTGTAGTTTTTTTTCACATGAAAGACGGAGACGCATTTGAGAATGTATGCGTGAAATCGAAAATGCATGTTATTGAAAATGATCAGGGAAAAAACCAGGATAAAGCAAAACTAAAATATGAAACGTTTAGTAAATGTGCATTGAAAACGGTTAACCCTACACTGTATGTTTGCTTTGTTGATACTCGTTAATTTTTTTGTTATTGAAGGTCTTACTTGTCCAGAGAACGTTAAAAACCGGATTCTGGAGTCAACCGGTCGAAACTGGTTTTGAGGACCGGTTGTGCCAGAATCCGTTGTGTTTTTACGTTCTCTCAGCGTGTTATTTAGAAGAGTCCACAGACATGGTGTGTGGGAAAAGTTTGGTGTGTGAGTGCGTTTGAGAGAGTGTGTGACTGTGTGTGTGCCGTTGTGTGTGTGTGTGTGTGTGTGTGTGTGTGTTGTGGTGTGTGTGTGTGTGTGTGTATGTGTCGTGTGTGTGTGTGTGTGTGTTGTGTGACTGCTGTGTGTGTGTTGTCGTGTGTAGTGTGAGGTGGTGCGCTGCGCACGTGTGTGTGTGTGTGTGTGTGTGTGTGTGTGTGTGTGTGTGTGTGTGTGTGTTGTGTGTGTGTCTGTGTGTGTTGTGTGTTGTGTTTGTGCGTGGGATGTGTTTGGGGGGGAGGAGTTTAACGTTGTTCTTATTGTTCATGTGTATGTGTGCGTCGCGAAGAACAGAGAGAGGAGTGTAGTGCGCGCTGGCTTATATGCTGCTTTAATGGTTCTTGTTCTTGTTCCTTAGTCATCTTCTGAAAAATTCAGCACGCAGTCAAACAACACACATCACACACGCACAAACACCATCACACACACACCACACACACACACACACACCACACACACAAAGGTTAGGTCGGCCACTCAAGGTCTGACCAGCGTGTTGGGCTGATGCGTAGGTCAGACATCCGCGAGTCTTAGCCACGAGACCTCTTCTTGAATTGTCTCATCTTTGTTTTTATTCATTTATCCATCAGCTTCAAAGCAAGCGTTTTGTGTGGTCTCAAAATTAGCGGATGTGGTGTAGCGTTTATGGACTAGTCGAACGCAGTGACGCCTCCTTGATATGAAACTGAAACTGATGCTTTCTGTTGTATTCATGTACAAGTTTGTTCTATACCCATCTCCTCTCTCTCTCTCCTCTCTCTCTCTCTCTCTCTCCTCTCTCTCTCTCTCTCTCTCTTGGAAAAAGGGGGAGAGGAGGACACCCTCTGTCCCCACTATACTTGACACAAAAATTATCTATTGCATGGGTTGTGGTGTCCCTACTTATTATCCGAGCTCCACACCCCTTTTTTACTGAAATGTGACAAGACAGAACACCCACACTGTACATTGAAACAATTAAGAGGTCCACCACCAAGAACAACCCCTCGCTTTTACAAAAGCTCGGACTTCTGCTTGTTTAAACGCAGTGATACAGTGCAGTATGTTTTTTTTTTTCTATAAACTTAGACTAACAATTTAGAAACTTCTAACAAAAATTTTCGGTTTTGGTATAAAAAAGAATTAAGTAGTCGTTAAAATCTTTAAAGAGAAACTCAGTGATTATATATCCTTTGCAATTATGTCACGAGGCTTTTAATAATGACGTTCATTTTGTATTTGTACCCAGGAACTTTTTAAATTAAGCAAGTGTTTATTTCTGGTGAAACTGCTGTTATAGCTGATTATGCTTCTGACTTCAATGAAATGAAAAACTTGTAAAGCAGTTTACCTGTTTGTGACGGATTCCCTGATACTTATATATATTTTTTTTTTCACAGGTACAATTCCACTAAATAGTCACCACCGCGCTCAACAAACGACGTCAACAGGAAGATTTGAATAAAGTGAATACTTAAAACAAGTTGTAACGTCTTTTCCCACAAGGACAACTTTATGATTACTAAGCTTTCACCACGAAGGCTTCTTTCAGGAATAAAAAACCACTTCATGTTATGGGACCTTTTATTGAAGTGTTTTATTCCTGAGAAGCCTTCGTGGCGAATAGCTAGATATATTAAAGTTGTACTGTTGGGGAAAAGACGTTCGCAACTTGTTGTAGTATTCACTTTATTATACTATATATATATATATATATATAGATGCATAAAATTAAAAAGCTGAAAATGACTTAAAGTGCTCGACCTTGGGGAGCAAATTTGTTAAATAATATAAAAAGGATGGTTAAAACTCATAAAATTTTTTCGAGGTGTTGCGCTGTCATCAGGATGTCTCTGCCCACCTCCGCGATGTTTTATAGCGTGGGGCTCGTTTTTGCGGTTGTTTCCAGTGCGGGTTGGCTGCACGTGTGTTTTGGGGGGCCCCCCACGAAAAAACACGTGCAGCCAACCGCAACGTGGCAAACAACCGCAAAACGGGAGCCCACACGCTATATAAACATCGGCTGTGGGTGGGCAGAGACATCCTGATGACTGCGCAACACGCTCCAAACAAATTTGTAGTGTTTTAACCTTCCTTTTTAATAATTTTATTTAACATATATATATTATATATATATATATATATATACAACAAACTAATAAATTTCTAGGAATAAGACGAGCACCGTTCCAGCAACATACTGGCCAGCTTGGAGTTGCACTTGACTGCAAGAAAATATTTTGTTATAAAAAAGCTGCTCTTATGTCTTAGACTGAAGAATAGGGGGAGATACGCATTTCATATCTGTATGGTAAATTGATTTTGCCTAACTACAACATGTATGTGCTTGCGTGGGTGAATGGGGTAAAAATAAAATTAAAAATGCTTCTCAAAAATGAGCCTTCAGCAGATTATATTCTCCAATGGGGAGAGACACATCCAATAGGGAGGGAAACTCACTAACATCTAACTTCTTGTCATATACGATATTTCGAACCTTGGTTGTTCTCCTCAGTGACCGCGGAAAGTGGTAATTTGACTCCTTGCCTTTTCAGTTTTAGAAGAAGAAATCAATCCCAGAATAAGGCTTGTGTGCAAACCGTAGTATGTTTGTTTGAGTTTTCAAAAACCAACCAAAAGGTGCCATCTAGAAGCAAAGAAAATCATGAAGAGGCAAAACAAGCAAAATTTTTCTTGTGAAAAGTAGAAAATATAAAATGATATACCTATAAGACACAACGGTGACTGAGGGCCAGTTCTTGGACTGAATCCGCAAGGACTAAAGACATCAAAACTAATAAATTCCAAGGATAAGTACCGAGACCCCGTTCCAGCAATACAGAGCAGATTGGTGTTGCACTGACTGCAGTCATATTGAATTATAAACAAAGCTTGCTTGAGGCGAAACAACCAAGAGTTTCGAAATATCGGTATATGACCAGGAGTATATGTTAGTGAGTTTCCCTTCTATTGGTGGATGTCTCTCCCCCTTGGGAGAATATAGCTTGCTGAAGGCTCATTTTTGAGAGCATTATTTTTTTTTTCCCATTCACCCACTCATGACATACTGTTAGATAGGCAGAATCATCTACACTACAGATATGAATGCGTATCTCCCCCTTTTCTTCAATCTAAGACATATAGCAAGATTTGTTTATAATTCATTTTTTCTTGCAGTCAATGCAAAACACAGCTGCTCTCGTAAGTTGCTGTGGAACGGTGCTCGGTACTTATCCTTGGAATTATTAGTTTGGTTGTATTTTAGTTCCTTGCGGATTCATTCCAGAACTGGCCCTCAGCCACTTGTGTCTTAGGGATATCTTTTTAATTTTTCTATGTTCTCAAGAAAATGTAGCTTGTTTTGCTCTTTCATGATTTTCTTTTTGCTTTCTTTGATGGCACCTTTGCTTGGTTTTTGAAAACTCAACAAAAATTAATACGGTATTTCACCACGCCTTTTCTGGGATTGCCATTTTCTCTTAAAACTGAAAAAGACAGAGGATCAGATTACCCTTTTCGCGGTTCACTGAGGAGGAAAAACCACGTTTGAAATCATCGGTATATGACCAGAAGTTATATGTTAGTGAGTTTCCCTCTTTGGAGGATCTGTCTCTCCCCTTGGGTGAATATTAATCTTGCTGAAGGGTCATTTTGAGAAGCATTTATTTTATTTTTTTCCTCTTCACCAACTCAAGCACTACTGTTAGTTTAGGCAGAATCATCTACCACTACAGTTATGAATGCGTTATCTCCCCTATTTCTTTAATCTAACATTAGAGCAAGATTTGTATATAATTCTATATATATAATGGGCTGGGGTGAACTAACGTTGTCATCTGAAAAAAGAAGAGGTTAGAATTTTCTTATGATGATTGAAGAGTCATAAATTGGAGTTAAGGGAAAATTTATAGAAGAATATAGGCCCAGCGCACCCATAACAGACCAGAACAATAGCAAAGTCAATTTTGGAACTGAGCGGCAAACTTTTGCAAAGATTTTAGCGCGAACTCTTACAACCTTGTTCGGAGAACTTGAGATAATCGTAACCCCACCCTACTGCTTCATTCCAATGCTCATTATATCTCCCAGGGTCCAGTGGTGAAGACTGTGACAAAGGCCCCTTTCCTCACATGCTGGCCCTTCAGGGTGGTATGGCACCCCCGGACACCGGCGAGAAACCAAACCTTACTCTCTCATCTGGATCAGAACGGCTTCATCTTCAAAAAGCGTCGCTTTCATCCTGGGCGGAGTACAGATCCTCTTATCGCACTGGACTTTGGCCATTACATCTCCAAAACGGGAGGTTCATTAATGGGGGATTACTCTGGTATGTATGACTGTCCTCCCTTCTTTGTTTCCTAGCGGTGGGGTGTGTGGGGGGGGAGGGGGGGGGAAGGGGGGGGGAGGGGGGGCGGGAGCTTAAGTGGAGGGGTTAGAGGAGGGATATCTCTCAATCACCATTTTTGTTGCTTTACATACGTCGGATGCTGCTGCTGAGGTTTCAGCTTCATCGACAGGCGATATTCCATAGGGACACACTACACAGCTACTCCACACTACCTACCCAGCCGTGAGGCTCCAATGGACAGTTGTTGTTACAGATGCATAAAAGACAGACGTGAAGAAAGCAACAAAGATTGTAAGAGGGATGTCGTTAAATTTCATAGATACTTGACAGTGCAATAACCGCTGTGCTAGTCAGCCCAGAGCGCCTGGCTATCGTGATTGCTTTCCTGCAGCCTGATAGAAACGTCTATGAACAGAGATTTCGGCCCAGACTTCGTCTCGTGTCTCTGCCTTCGCTTCATGATCATACTGGTTTCACAGAAGTGCATCGACATATTATTCTGGTACAGAGCGTCAGCTAGGCGAGCATTTTTTTTAAATGGAGGCTTATCGTGTTCCAGCTCCATGCAAAACGTCATAGATCACAGCTGCGGCTGTACTTCAGTTTTTGTGTTGTTTTGTTTTTGGAACTTGCATATCTTTTGTTGTTACTGCGAGGTTGCCGTACAGTTCACGCCTCCACTCCGCCACGTTAAAAAAAGAATGCGGTCATTTAAAGGGGATGCATACACTCATAACTGAAAGCGAAAACAAGAGCAGATAATAACTTGAACGGAGAAGAAACGTTTGTTAGTTAACAGGACTGTACAGAAGCCTGGACAGAAAATTTGTCTTTGGGAAGATGAGCTTATAACAAGGAGTGGAGAGGTGGAAGGAATATGTTCGTGTTTTCTGCAGGACTGAACAAGCCGAACGAAGCTTTGCCACCATTGTCCTAATCGTCATATGTAATCGATTCAGTGGTTTGATGATGGTGATGATGATGATGCTACGAGACGGATGAGTTGATTATGACACAGGTGGGGGGAAAAGCATTTGGTGTCGCAGGTGGTGTCGTACACTCTTTCAACATTCGCCCAACGCTGTGTCATTGTAGGTCCACGTTTTATATTTTGTTCGTCAATGGGACATTTGGGAGGGCCATGGGGGGGGGCGGGAGGGGGGGGGGACGCAACATCTAGACCATTGCAGCAGGCCATCCATATCAGAAGAGACTTGGATTAATCTTCCATCACTTTTCCTGCACGCATCACTGTTTCAATTCAAGCCACCAAAGATAAAAACACAGGATAAAAGAAACAAAACTATTGAAATCTATACATTATAATCTACAAAGTGGAAAAACGATATAAAAGACTTCTTTCTGTTGTTGCTTGATCAGTTGGAATTCTTGATGACCAGTTCCGTTGACGAATGCTGTCGTTCACTTGCGTGCGAGTAGGGAATAGGCGTCACAGTATTCGGGTTGACAGGTAACAAGTTCACTAGAGCGTTACCATTCACATCTGAAAAGACGGAAGGGATGAGTAAATTAATTTCAACGCTATGAAGGTGAAGAAGGAGGAAGAGGGATAGGAAGGAGGAGGAGGAGGTTGGACGACGACGACGACAGCCGAGAGACTGCGACGACGGACAGCGGACGTCGACGACGTGCAGGTTGCCGAATAAACTTTTGATATTCCAGTTTATCCTAATTTTGCCCGTAAGTGCGCGTGCGTGTTTCCCAGCTTTCTAAAAACGTACTTGCTTCTGACTGGAGGGACTTGGAACAACATGATGACCAAAGTTCATTCCACCATTCTTTCACTTCGGCATCCTTTCTCGATTCTGTTACGTTCAGATTCATTTTTGCTCAACTCTATGGACTTTGTTTCAGTCGATTTCTTTTATATACTTGTCACTTATTTTTGTTGTATCTAGACTACTTGAATGTTGTGTTGATCTGTTCAGTTGTATATACTCACATGATTCCATCGCAATTCTGTTAGTTCTATTGGTGTTTTTATTCCAGTCGGTTCTTTTCAATATAATTCCCCTTTTGCTGCAATTCATTCCAGTCATTCTGTCTGAGACTATGTGCTTTCTCGTGTTTCATCCATTAAGTTTCTGTGCAGTTCTGCTTGTTAGAATGTAATCTACACCCTTCAGTCTCTGAACCAGTTCTATTTGGTTCACATTTGTTTCCGTTCTGTTCATTTCTCTTTAATTTGTTTTGAATCTATTTCAGTCAACGCTTTTTCTATATTGATCTGTTCTGCCCAAGTTCTGCATGATTCTGCTGTATTATTGTATATCCAACTCTGTTCTGTCATCGCAATTCTATTCTGTTATGTTTTATGATCGGTTCTACTTAATTCCCTTTTAAGCTCCTAATGCACCCTGTTGTGTACGTTTGTTTTCTTTTATCCCTCCTTTCTGTTTTCCACTGCTGTTTCAACCGCCCTCGACCACAGCGAAACAAGGTAGATACTGGACCAGCACAGACAGAATAGAGAACTTCATGGATTGGCCGTTCTGGATTTTGAAAACGTGGCGTAGCAATCTACGATACTAACTTCGGCTCAATGAGAAAATACAGCGAGAGTCCGTCAAACTGGTGAAACAAACGGCATGCCCACTACAACATAAAGAAACTGACGATGCGTGGCTGCCTGGAAAAGAGTGGCCAGCAGGCGGCCAGGTACTTGTGCTATGTGGGTTAGGGGAGAGAGTGGAGAGAGAGAGAGAGAGAGAGGAGAGAGAGAGGAGAGAGAGAGTAGAGAGAGAGAGTGACGAGAGGAGAGAGAGAGAGTAAAGAGGAGAGAGAGAAATCCTTTTAGGGTGAGAAGAGAGCGAGAGGGGGAGGAGAGAGAGAGAGAAAGAGAGAGATTGTACGGAGGGAGAAGAGAGAGAGAGAGACAGAGAGAGAAAGAGAGAGATTTATAGGGAGGAGCGACGTGAGAGAGAGATGGAGGGAGAGGAGATGAGTGGAGAGAGAGAGAGGGAGAAAGCGGATAGGAAAGAAAGAGAGAGAGAGAGAGAGACAGAGTACAGAGACAGAATTCTTAAAGGCCGGGAGAGAGAGAGGAGAGAGAGAGACGACGAGAGAGAGAGAGAGAGAGAGCAGAGAGAGAGAGAGACTAAAAGGAAGGGGGAGATAGAAAAAACTTTTTTATAGGAAAAGAGAGAGAGAGCGAGAGAGGAGAGAGAGAGAGCGATTTTTTATAGGAGGCGCGAGAGACAGACAAACAGACTGACAGACAGAAAGACAGAGAACCAAGACAGAGAGAACTGAAAGAAGATATTTCTAACAGGAAGAGAGAGAGCGGAGAGAAGAGAGAGTGAGGAGAGAGGGGAGAGATGAGAGTGAGAGAGTGGAGAGAGAGAGAGAGACGGGATACGGTACGGATACGGAAAGTTTAATCTGTTTAGGCCATTGCCCCTCTTGATGGGTTACATATATACAAACATTGCCTCATAACTGACAATTGTGAACAGAGAAAATCATTCAAAACGCACTTGGTAATAAGTTTAAGAAGTAAGAATGGAACGCAGCTTAAGGCTTTTTAAAAAGATAGATTGACAGATGCCTGAAGGTTTTTTGTGCGTATCGCATAAGGCGTATGTAATAAATCTTCAACTGACTTGGCGCTTTGTAATATTTCACACGGAATTTTTTTGGGTACTGTGCTCCTTAGGTTCATACAGGAACTGGACAACATAAAATGAAGTGCAACCCTCACTTTCCTTCTCTTTATGACAAGTGGACATATTAATTCATTTCCTTTGTGCTCTATAGCGAATACGATTTTTGTTTTTTTTTTTTTT
This sequence comes from Conus ventricosus, assembly GCA_018398815.1. Lineage (NCBI taxonomy): Eukaryota > Metazoa > Mollusca > Gastropoda > Neogastropoda > Conidae > Conus > Conus ventricosus. The sequence goes on along the minus strand of CM031607.1, from coordinate 65,059,199 downwards.
TTTTTTTAACCGCGATTTCAGAAATGCCAAGTTAAATCTTGTCAGCATGCATCTAAATGCCTGTCTAAAATTGAATCAATAAATGTGTTTTAACGTCAGGGACAGTGCAAAAGGTTCCTGTAAAAAGTTTAACCTTTTCACTGTTATTAAATGGAAATTCCAGTTTGTCACCTGCAAAAATCAACGTTCCTTAAATGTATCAGAAGCTCGTAAATTCCTTCCACGCCTTGATTTAGCCTACAAATCCATCACCCCAAACATTTGTACAATTTACTGCGAATATTTGAGGCCCAGTTTTTCTTCCCTCGCAAATCCAAATCAAAAAGCGTTCTGTAGGGCCTTATAAGGTAATCTGCATTCTCCATCTCGTCAGTTTTAACTAAACCTGATGCACTTTATAGCTGAGTTTATGTAAAAGGATATATATTTGTTATCCTACACCAGGTCATATGCGTTTGTTCGATTTTCAACGCTAGGAATCGTTTAATAGCAAAAAGATGCAGGTTTTTTTCATGGTGTGTGCATTGTCAGTCCCATAAACTCTGGCCAATACTGAGCAACAGATTGAACTGTGAGTCAAATGACTTAAAAAATCAAGAATGAGAGTTACATTTCAGCTTAAATAACTTTTGCAGAATGCCATAATAAAGCTTTTTTTGCATTGCTTGTAAGGTCCGGCATGCAACAACAACATTAGGCTTGTTGAAAATAAATTCCTAAATATTTGTATGCTTTCACAACAGGCATCTCTCAACCCCGTTAAATGTTCATTCTTTCTTGCCAGCTAAATATCCCCTTTCTAAAAACACTATATTACTTTTATCTAAACTACCTTCAACTGCAAAGAAGCCGGCTACACGCGGGGAAGGCTGTTTATCTCTGGTTGTAGGCAACGTACCGTCTCGAATGTAAAGCACATCATCAGCCAGAAGCTGTACATAAACATAGTTTTTTCTTTTCCTTTCCGTTGTTTCCCTCCCTTATTCCTCTAATGCCTGGCTCAATAATAAATAAAGAAAACAAGACGGGGCTCTTGCAAGCATCTCATTGTTTCACCTCCACGACGTGCAAAGTAATATCATCTGTACACCAACTCCCACATCTAATTCTGGCTTTGACACTGTCATACACCCTGCGAATACATCTAAATATCTTGCCTTTGATGCCATTCTTTAACATGATAGGCCACAGTAAGTTTCTTTCTACGGAATCAAAAGCCTTTTCAAAGTCAATACAGGCTACATACATTTTTTCGATTAAAACAATTGTTTTTGAATTAGTGCCAATAAAGTAAAAACATGTGATCAAGTGGAGTAGTCTTTTTTTAATCCAGCTTGATATTCGCCTGTCAAATTATGCTCTTTATTCCAGTCCTGCAGTCTACTATTAATAATTGTGCTTAAATCTTGCTATTTGTATCACATAATGAAATGCCTCTATAATTGTTTGGGTTATTAGTGTCACCCTTCTTGAACAAAGGATGAATAATAGAGTTGTCCAGTTGCTTTGGAACACGCCTTTATCAAATAAGTTATTGAAAAGCTTTAACAAAATCAATAACACGATCTTCACCATACTTTAACAGCTCGCCTATGATTTCATCTGGTCCAGCAGCCTTCCATTTTTTTAACTTTGTTCTTCTCTTGATATTGGACGGTTCATTGAGCTTCCCTCTTCTTCGTAGACATCACTAATATTTCCAACCAAATTTGTCTTATCTGTTGATATCTCTAACTCGAGTAGATCTTTGAAATGCTTAAACCGATCATCGACTGTTAGACTATTTTGAACAGTTTTTCGCTTAAATGATATTTTATGCACAGTTTGCCAAAAAGAGAGAGAGAGAGAAAGAGAGAGAGTGAGAGAATGAGATTTGTTGGAGAGAGAGAGAGAGAGAGAGAGAGAGAGAGAGAGAGAGAGAGAGGGAGAGAGAGAGAGAGAGAGAGAGTCAGACATAACCCTCGCTCCACACAAGTACAACCCAGGCGATTATCGTTTCTTGTGTGGCCGCTACTACAGTAACTGACGACGTCCTGCCTTCCCATGCACCACTCCAGCATAGCTACAGAGCATCTTAGAGCTGGTAATGTGGCCTCACCCTGAAAAGAGAGAGAGAGAGAGAAGAAAGAGAGAGAGAGAGAGAGAGAGAGAGAGACAGACAGACAGACAGACAGACAGACAGACAGACAGACAGACGGACAGACAATGAGACAAACGGTCAGAGAAAGTTCTGTGTAAGGGCTGCGCCGAGTGCTATGAAAAGACGGGAGCTCATGGATCATGACAGGCTGAAAGAGGGATGTATATTCTGTGTTACAAAAGTGGAGGCGAATGGCAGAGCGAATACACGGCACAATGATATGAGTTTTTCATGATGAGACGAGGACAGGGGTGGGGGGATAGAGAGAGAAGACGCATTGAAAAGATTAGGGAGCAGCAGGGGTTGAGAGAAGTGGATGAGGAGGAGGAGGAGGAGGAGGAGGAGGAGGAGTAGAGACTGAGACAGGCAGGGGAAAGGGAGTAAATGGTCCCTGGTGGGAGAGAGAGGTAGCTTTGTGTGGTGGGAAAAGTGAAGAGCTAGGGAGTATGAAAAAAAAAGATTGGTGTAGCAGAGGATAGAAGTGGCAACATACGCACAGGCGAAGAATCCTTACAAGGATAGTCATAATGACAACGGACAATTTCTTAGACCTATGCCCGCCTAATGTCTGCTTTTGTCCCGGGTTTTTTTTTTTCGGGTTTCCAACTTGCCCTTTTGGTTCGGGGGGGCTTTTTCGGGGAGATTATTCCCCCAAAAACGGGCCCCTTTGGTCAGCACTAACCCCCGGGGGGGGTCTTTTGGGGGTTTCCTACGGTTATCCACAAAACCGGGGTTTTTAAGGGAAAACCCGGGGGCCTTTTGCGAAACAAAAAAGTTTGTGCATCCCCATATCATCATAAATCATATCATCATAAAAAAATCATCTTTAAACCATCATCATCCCCATCCCCCACATAAATTATCATGGGTTTTCATCTTCATCACCATCATCACCCATCATCACCCATAATCATAAACTACCCAAAAAACATCGCCATAAACATCTTTTCATCATCATCTTTAACCCACCATCACCCATGATCCATCATCATCTTTAATCATCTTCATATCATCACATCGGCCAACTTCACTTTATCACCCACAAAATTATCATCATCACCCTCTTTCATCTTTTTTTGGGATCATCAAAAATTTTTATGTTTAAGGACCCCGTTTTCCCCATCAGAGTGATCAAAAACCCGTAATGGGTTTTGCCCAATAGAAACGATGATAAAGGGGGGAAGGGAGGAGAAGGAAGAAGAGGGGGGAAAGAAAAAGGGGGGTATGGGATGATTTTGAAAATAATCATTTTCATCCCCCATCTTTTCACCCATAACATAAACATCACCCGTCATGACCCTTTTTTTTTCCCATTTTTTCGCGCCCCAAATCATCAACATAAACCCAAACCGCGTCGTCGTCGTCTTCATCGCTAAAATTCTTCAACATTGCAGTTTGCCTTTTTTTTAAAATCTTTTTTTAAAATTTAAACTGGAATCACCCTTTCGCCACATCATTATCAACAGCGTCGTTTAATTTCATATCACCCATCATCCAAGTATTGCCTAATAGAAAGTCCGTATACAAAATCGTAGCCCTACTATTTTAGTAGTATAGTAGGAGGGAGGGGGGAGGAGGAAGGGGGAGGAGGAAGGAGGGGGGGAGGAGGAGGAGGGAGCATTCCCTTTTTGGTAATATGTTTTCCCGATTCGACATGTATTGAATGTTGAAAAAGGAAATCGAATTTTGGAAACCTTTGCGTTTGAAAAAACCCCCTTTTAAATTGTTGAAACGTTTGTTGAAATTTTGGTCAAATTTGCTGGACTTTAACCCCAAATGAAACCTGTTTTTTTTCCGGGAAACGCCCTGGTTGTGGGGGCCGTCCACAGGGCTGTCCCCCAGCATTTACTTTATATAAACCTCAATGGGACGGAAAAGCCCATAGCCATGTTTGTGTCTGGCAACGTGGGGGAGGGGGGGTGGGGGGTGCCGCATGAGTTTCCCCCCCCAAAAAACCCCCATCTACCCGTACAGCATGTTCAGTCGGGGGGACGATACCCTTTTTTCCGGAGGAAAGTCGGGTGTGTGCTGTTGTGTGTGTGTGTGTGTGTGTGTGGTTGGGGTGTGTGTGTGTGTTTTGGTTTTGTGTGTGGGTGTGTGTGTTTTGTGTGTGTTGTGGTGTTGGGGTGTGTGTGTGTTTTTGTTGCGTGCGTACTGTGTGGGGGGCACATCGGTGTTTGGAGGCGCGGGGAGTAAAATTTTTCAAAAAAATTTTTGGGTTTTATGTGGGAAAAGCCTCCAAACGGCCCTCCCAAATGTCCTCTGTTTTAACCCGTTCCAACCCCCGGGCGAAGGGCCCCAATCGGGAAGACTCCCCTAGGTCTGCCCCCAAAGGGCTGGGAGCCTCAGGGTGATCTTGGGGGCCCATTCCACCACTAAAAAGCATGCCACGGGCAGTCCCAGCCGACTGCAGGCCAAATAGGGAGTCCGGGGGCCCCCTTCGTCAAGAACCTGACCCGGGTGATGGCAGCCCGAAAGCACCCCCTCGGGTGGGGTCATGGAAAGGGGGGTTTGGGTTTTAGCTTTTCTCCCTCTCCCCTCTCTCTCTCCCCTCCTCTCCCCTTTTCTTTCCCCCCTTCTCTCTCCCCTCTTTTCTCTTCCTCTCCCCTCCCCTCTCTCTCTCTTTCTGAGGTGGGGGGGGGGGGTTTGTGGGGGGGGAAAAGGAGGGGCCCCATGTCTCCTTGCCTGCAATTTTGTTTTGATCCTTTTCCCCTCTTCAGCTCAAAATACAAGGGCCAGCAACCCGCTTTTTAATATTAGTTTCAGAGTCGGGAGTCTTTTTCCCATTAGAAAAATACCCTTTGGGCCTGTAAAAAGGCCGGGAATAAATTTTAAAGGTTTTCCCCTTTTACCCCAAAAAACCTCTTTTTTTGGATTAGTTTCCGTCGGGAAATAAAGTGAATTAAAATTAAAAAAATATCGGGGAATTTTCTTATAAATTTTCAGATAAAAACCCAACAAATTGGTATGTTTTTTTTTCGTTAGGTCCATAGAAATTTCATGGAAAAAATTTTTTTGTTAAAAAGGGGGGAAACTTTTTAAATGAGTTTTTGAACGGGGCCTTCTTGTGGGAAAAGAAAAGTCAATGACCCCCCCCCGGGTTTTTTTTGGATATTCTTTGTTATAAATGGAGTTTATAGGGGGGGTACCCCGTACCCCCGATTGACGACCCGATTTTTGGAAAAGGGGAAAGGATTCATCGCTCCTCTCTTCAGAGAAGCCACAAAAAACCCCCCCCCCCCACCCCCCCCTTCACTTCCTCCTTCTCCCGGGTTTTTAAGGGACCCTGTTTGAATGTGTTGCACAGGGCGGAAAGTGAGTTCATTTAGCATAGATGCTAAGGGATCTAAAAATTTTTCTAAAAGATTGTCTTCTTAAAAATCTTAAAGCCCCCATTTTTTTTCCCCGGGGTTGGTGGGGGGGGGAAAACCACCCCCCAATCCCAATCCCCCCCCCCCCCTCCCCATTACAACACCCCCCCCCCCCCCCTTTTTTCGGTGATATTTTAGCTGTCGTGCTTTTTCTGCCCAGCCCGTCAATCAGTCAACAGGAAATCAATGCGGAAAATTAGCTAAAAAAAACACTGTCACGGAGGGACACCCTCCACCCGTTTTTAAAGTAGTTTGTCATTTTTTCCCATTTTTTTTTATGTGTGTGTAAAAGGGGGATGGGCGCTTGTGCGTAAACTTTTCGGGGGGAAAATTTCAAACCCGCCCGCGGGTTTTGGGCGTGCTTTCCTTTTGCCCCGCATGAAAATTGCTTTTTGGGGAATCCCCTTTAAAGTTGTGAAAACCCGTGGAAGCCCCAACTGAGTCTTTTGGGAAAGGGTTTTTCCCCCCTTTGTTTCGGCATTTGGGCCTTTTGGGGAAAAATTCTTATGTTTACTCGGATTGGACCCCCACGGGGGGAAGACCACGTTCTCTTTGGGAGGCATTTCAAAAAACCCGTGACAAAGGGCCACTTGTCTGCCTGAGGGTTTTATTTTGGGGGTTTGAGCCCAAAAGGAATCCCTATCCTTTGCCCCCCAAAGGGCTTAAAATTTGACCCTTTTTCCGCTGGGGGGGGGACCAGCTGTAGCCACCCCAGGGTAAAGGGGAAATGGTGCTGTGGGCCCCCTCGAGGTTCCGGAACAGCCCGGGGTTTTCCCCTTGAGGTTCACCCCCGGGGCCCCCCATTTTTTCCCCCCCCCTTTTCCACCCGCCCGTTCTGGGGGGTTTTTTTCGGCTTTTTGGGTTTCCCCATGTCGCTTTCCACAGGGGAAAGGGTTGAAAAATTATAATTTAATATTTTCATTAAAAAATCTGTCTTTTGGGTACGTGGGGGGCCCAGTTACAAACCGGTTTTGGAAAATTATTGTGGTTTTTCAGGGCGCGCTGCGAGCTTTCCCCCTGAATTTAAAATAAATTGGAAGAGCAATTTTTAAAAATTTTTAAAATTTAAATGCCCCAAACGTTGAAGCTTTTAAACATTTTTCTTGTGGGCGTTTTTGGCCAGAAAACAGGCGTGCCGCGCCCCGGCTTTTTTTCCATTTTGGCCCCTAAACCCTTTCTTTATTTGTTTGTACTTTCAGAGAGAAGGAGTAGGCAATTTTGGGTTTCTATAAATTTTAAAAAAATTATTTATTTTAAATTTTAAGGAAAAGAGAAAAAACTTCGGGCCGGGCCCGCGGTTTTGATTTGAGTTACCGCCGCCTCACTTGGGGTCGGGAACGGAATTTTTCCCTTTCGGGGCCCGCCCCGGGTTGGGTTTCCCGCTCCGCCTGTTTGTTTTTTGGGTTTATTTTTTTTGGTTTTATTTTGTTTCCCATTTAATTTACTTTTAAAATTTTTCCCTTTAATGGGGAATTGGTATGGGTTGTTGAAATTTTTTTTTCAAGTAAACAACCCCATCTAAATTGTTTTTTTTGCCCCAGTTTTTTTTTTTTTTTAAAAACCCCCGGGCCTTCCAAGTTTAAAGGGGGGGTTATATTTTAAATGGACAAAATTTTCATCGGGGTAAACGAATTTATTTTTTTTTTTAATAAATTAGGGGAAAAAGAAGGAAAAAAAAATAATAACAATAAAAAAAATGTAAAGGTAAATATTAAATAGGTTCAGTTTTGGGGTTTTGTCCCCCAAATTTCCCAGTTAATACCCCTGCCCCTACACCATATTTCAGCTGTACCTAAATGTTTTTCTAATGCCCCTTTTATAGGGGGGGGGGTTTTTTTTTCTTTTTTTTCCCGTTGGGTTTTGAGGGCCCCCCGGTTTTCCCGGGAGGGCCGTTGGATAAAAAATTCCGAGACCCTGAAAGAAGAGGACCCCGGAGGGGCTGACCGTGGTACAAAGAACGGGGCCCAGAAACGCCCTTCCTGATATCAGTTTCCCTTCCCGGGAAAGGCACCTGTTTCCCCTTTGGGAACATAAAAAGCCCCTTTAAAAGCTAAGTTTATTTTTAGCTGTGTATGGGTGGTGTTTGGGGGATTCCCCGGGGCGTTGGGAACTTTTCTGTTTGGCTTGTGAAATTTGTAAAGGGTTTTAATATTTTTTTAATGAATTGTGAATGTGTGAATGTTAAAAATTATGCTTTTTGTGGCTGTAAATAGACCCTTTCCCCCCTTCATTTAATTGTTTCCCCCCCCGCCCTTTCCCCTTCTTTTTTATTTTGGGATAGATTAGGGTTTTTTAAAATTTTTATTTTGTTCCCTGGGCCAGGGTTTTGGGGGGGCCCTTTTTTTGGGGGTTTTTTTGTCCATTAATTAACTTCTTTTAGGTGGCTGTCGTTTTCTATTTTCCTTTTTTTCCAATTTATCTCTCTATTCCCCTTTTTGATAGCCCGCCCCTTTTCCCTCCATGGGTGGGAATAAAGATTTTTTTCTTTAAATTTTAAAAAAATTGTTATTTATTTTTACTTTTTTCCCACGAGGGGGTTTGGAGTTTTGGGGGCCCGGGGGTGTTTTGTCCCCCTCCCTGCCCCCTTTCCCCCTTCCATCCTCACCCCCTTTGATACGTGGACCTTGACCGCAAATTTTTTGGGGGGGTTTCGCCCCGGGATGTAAAGGGTTTTTGGAATTGAGGAGGGGTTGGTCGGGATTTTTCACCCCCAACCTCGACAAACCCCCCCAAACCCTCAGGCCTGTGTTGTTTTTGGGGGTGGTTTGGGGGCCGGAACCCCACCGTCAAAGGGGACCCCACGCGGACCCGGAAAAAACCGGTTTTTTTTGGGGTTTCCCCGTGCCCGGGAAAGTCCAGTTCCCGCCTTGGCCCCGGCCCCTCTGGGCCCCCTCCTTTGTCTTGTTCGTTTTTTTGTTTTTTCTAAAAGTATCGCCCTTTTTGTGAAAAACCTTACCCCTTTAACTTTCCCCGTTTTTTTTAATAGGTAACGGAGGGGAAGGTGGGGATTTTTTTTGGGTTTTCCCCCTTGTGCGGGGTTTTAACAGGCCCCGGGGGTTTTGGTGCTCCTAAAAGGTTAAACCGTTTTTTGGGCTTGCCTGTTTTGGGCCTGTACCCCGGGCTACGCCCCTGAGGAAAGCGCGGGGAAAAATTTGGTGGGAAACCCTGTTGGTTTTTTGGGTCAAAATTTTGCGTGGGGGAAAACTAGCCCGGGGTACACCCCCCTGTCCTTTTTAAAATACTTAAGTATTTGTTTTTCGGGTTGGATTTTTTTTTTTTAAACCTAGGGCCAGGTTTCTGTATTTTGTTTATTTGTAAGGGGGCTGGCCCTTTTGTTAGGTTTTTCCCTTTTTTTCTTTTCAGCCAAAAAAACTAGCTATTTTTTATTTTTTCTTTTTTTATTTTTTTAAAATTTCCACTCTTTAATGGTGGGTGTGGGGGTTCCCCAAAAAGGGAAAAAAAAAATAAAAGTTTGTGGGTGTTGGATTGAGAGGTTGGTTTGGGCCCCTGGTTGTGTTTATCCAAAAAGGGGCCCCCCCTTCCCTTTTTTCAGTTTTTTTTTTCCCCACCCCCCCCCTTACCACTTTTCCACCGGGGTTGTTTACACAGTTTCGGGCCCTTGCTCGCGGGGGGTTGCCACTGCGCGCCGTAACTGGGTAGTTTTTGAAATCAAAGGGCCCTAGGGTGTTGGTCCCGTGTTTTTCCATATCAGCCGCGGGGTAGTCAAGCAATCTTTTCGAATTTGCAAAAACTTTTTCTTGCGCCCGTAAATCTGGAAGTTTTTCCCAAACCAGGGGTTTTACCCGCCCAAACCGGGGCCTTTTCTCATTTATAAATTTCTTCCCGTCTTTTGCTTTTTTTCGTTTTGTGTCCGTGGGGTTTTGTATTTTATATTGTTTTTTGGGCCCGGGGGGGGGCCTTTTAACTTCCCCGGTTGGGGCCGTAGCGGGGTTAAAAATCAATGATTTTTGATTTTTTTTGCCATTTTTTTGGGGGACTTGTGATTTGAGGATTTGGTTTGGTTAGTGTATTTTTTTCCTACACGAGGGATCAAAAAGGCCCAAATCCCCTTTGTTATCGCCTTATTCAAAAGGGTGATTTTTAAATTGGGAAAAAGGGGTTTAGGGCGGTTTTCCCTTCTTTTTGGACCCCTAGGCTTATTAAAGTTTCTCTTTTTTTTCCCCTTCGGTTTGTCGACTCGCTTCCCGCAGTTGGGGCCCTTCTTTCGGGTTTTTTTTTGGTCAAGAGGGTTTTGGAAGGTTTTTTTCCCCTTTTTGACAAAATAGGTATTATTGGGTGCCCGGGGAGTTTAGGGTACCCTCCTGTTTTTTTTTGGGAAAAACCCCCGTTTTCATTGTTGCGGTGTTTGGCCCGTTTCGGAAAGGGTCGTTCATTCCCCTTTACTTGGTGAGTTTTTTCAAAAAATTTTTTGTGTGTAAAATCTTTTGGGGGGACGGGTCCCTTTTCACTTTTTTTTGTTCTTTTCTGCCCCGGTCTCAAGGGGGGGTTATGGGAAAAAAAAAAAAAAAATTATCTTCCCTTCCCCTTTTTGGGTTGGGTTTGGGCCCTTAAAAATTGTTTTAAAGGGCGGGTAGTCCCCAAATTGGGAGGGTTGTGAGGGAGCCCAGGGGGGAAAGTTTTGTGGGTTAAAGATACTTTTTTCAAAATTCCATTTTGTCTTTTTTTGACTTGTTTTTTTCAACCAAGATTTAAACTTCCATTTGGGCTGTGGGTCAGATTTTGAAAAATAACTTTTTTGGGTTTTCCCAAGGGGTTTTTGGGAAACTGACATTTCCAATTTTCAATTTTTCCGGGAAAAGCGTTTTCCCCCGCGGTTTTTTACTTGAAAACTTTTGGGTCCCCTTTTAACCCCACTTTGGGGGGAAAATGGCTACTGGCGAGGATCGGCGGTTCACCCGTTAAAAGTAAAAGGAAACCGGGATTGGACCTGGACTGGGCTACCCTGGTTTTCTCCTAAAACCCCCAACGTACGGGAAAACTAAACATTGTTCCCAGGGGTGTTCCTACGGAGGAGGACAACCACCGGCACGACGTCTCCGTCAGTCCAGTATAACCATACCCCTTGGTTCGCCGTTTTTCCCCCCCGGGGGGAGACGACCATTTCCCCCCCTTTTTTTTCCGTTTTTGGGTCTCCTTACCCCTTTTCCAAAAGGGGGCCCTAATACGGCCACCGTAAACCCGTTTCCGCTTTCCCCTGGACCAATTTCCCTGGATCCATTACTTATGATAAAGGTTGGAGAGAAAAGAGGGGGAAAGGGGGAAGGGAAAGAAGAGAAAAAATTTAGAAAGAAAAGAAAAAAGAAGTTTAAGGGAAAGGGAAAAGGGGAATGGAGAAGGGGGATGGGGGGAGGGGGGAAAGCAAAGGGAAAAAGGAAAGAAGAGGGAGGGAAAAAAAGGTTGGGAGAGAGAAAGGGAAAAAAGGGGGAAAAAAAAAAAAGGAAAAAAAAGGGAAGAGGGAAAAAAAGGAGATGGAAATGAAAAGAAAAAAACCCAAGGGAAGACAAGAAAAAAAAAGGGGAAAGAAAAAAACCCCAAAAGGAAAAGAGGAGTTAGTTTTTCAAAAACCTCGTTTGGGGCTAAACCGAGAAAAAAATGGGGACCCGGAATTTACCCTCGCAACTAGGGGAAGAAAAAATCTCTCTCGGGGGACCCCCACATGTCCGGCATCTGTACCCGGGCCACCTTCAGGGTGGAAAAAATCCCCCATTTTTCCCCCCCATGTTCAAAGCCCAGATCCCAAGGGTAAGGAGTCTATTGCCCATTTTATATCAAAACATTTTGACGCTTTTGGCTCGCTTATATTTTAAAAAAAACCCCGAAAAAAAAGGGCTCTAAAACTATGGCAATCTAAGGGGTAAAGAAAAGGGGGAAGCTTTGTGGATATTCCCCCGGGGAGGCTACATATGACGAGCTGAAGGCTGTTGGGGGAGAAAGTAGACCCCCAAGGGACCCCAGAGGTTTACAGGGGGAAATTTTCCCGGCTCCATGAAGAACCCTCCCTGATGAGCCCGTTTCCCCCAATTTGGGACCCGGCCCTTCGTCGATCCCTCCCCCTTTTAAATTGGGGGAAACCCCCGGGTTTTTGGAATTGAGAAAAATTGTATTTTATTGGAGAAGCTCTAAATTTTCGGTTTCCCTAAACCTACCCTCCCCAAAAGTTGGGTGGGGCCCCAAACCCCAAAAGATTTTACGCAGGGGGCATTGAGGTTTAGCTGAGGCCAATGCCGAAGCCCGACGATTTTTTTTTCCCCTTTTCCCTGGGCAAGAACAAGACACCCCCAAGGGGGGGGTTTCGTCCTGCCCCCGGGACAGTTTTTCGTCTGCCACCGGACAGTTTTCGCTTCGGGCAAGTGCAGCCACCAAAACCCCCCAAAAGGGGAAAAAAGGGACAAACCGGGGCCCCAAAACCCCCGGTTTTTTTGTTTTGTTTTGGTCGCATCGGTCATCGGGGGGGCGTGTCGCCCCAAACCGAAAAAACAACCAAACAACCCCCAATTTTTAAAGTGGCAGGGGGGGAGGTGGAAGTGCCCCTTACACCACCTGCCCAAACCCCTTTCCCCCACGTGGTAAGCAGGAAAGGGTTTGTCGAGGCCCAATCAGGGGACACGGGCCCCATGGGCAGGGGGTTTGTCGACAGAAGTTAGAAACCTGGGGGTTGCCCTCCCCAAAAATCCCTGCGATTTTCGGGGGGAATGATCATCGTTCATTTCCCACTGATCAACGGTCCCTTGTAGACCCTCTGAAAACGCCCAACTTAAAGGGGGAAAAAGTATGGGCAGGTCCCCCTTTTAACCCAACCACGGTACCCCCTCCTCATAGGGAACACAGTCGCCGGGAAAAAGGGGGGGGGGGGAAAGCTTCTCCAACCCCACTGAGTTACCCCCGAGGTGTTCGCCCCGCCCCCCAACCCCCTCGGGCGCAGGCAAGAGAGAAAAAGAGAGTTTTAAAAACCCCCTTTTTTAAAACCCTTTCCCTTTCACGCGACCGGGTCATTTAAAACCTTTCAGCGATAAAGGGGGACCCCAAACCAAGACCCCAAAATTTAAACCCAAAAAGACAGTCGGGGGGAAAGGGGTCTACTCGAGACCCCGGCCCCCAACGGAAAGATCTTTTTCCCGGTCCACAAAAGGGATTTCCCCCAACCGGGCTTTTTTTTCCCCTCCCCCCACTACGGTCACCCAGTTGGTCCGAAACCAGAACGCTTCGGCAGCAGGGGGTTGCGTCTGGGACATGACCCGCCAAAGGCCCGGGGCACCGGGGAAAACAAGACCCCACTCTGGACGGATTCGAAAAGCCTTCTTTTGGGCCCTGGGAGCCCTGGGGGAGGGTTAAGGAGATTCTGTCGAACCTGTACATCTGTCAGAGAACCACCCCCAAAGGGGAAAGGCATCCCAAAGGGGTGCCTCTAGGAAAAGTTTTTTTTGGGTAGGGACTCCCTTCAAAAAAGGTGGGTGTGGCCCCTTATGGGCCCCAAATTTTTTCCCAGCTTTCAGATCGGGGAACCGCTTCTTTATTGGTTCGGTGGGACAACGCCACACGGTATCCTGAGGCCCCCAACCCCTCAAGAAAAAAAATTCCGCAACCTTTGGGCTGAACCCCCCAGGGAAATTGGCCAAGGACAGGTGTGCCAGGGAGTGTTACGGATAAAAGGAAAACCAAATTTTTCTATCTGAGTGATGAATGAGGTTTTCCCGGGTTTTGTTTGAAAATCCAGGGGGGAGACAACTACCCCGTAACTTTCCACAGGCAAAGGGGTTTATTTGGAAAACGCTTAAATGGGACCCTCAAACAAATGTTTTAAAAAAAACTTGCCCCCAAGGGGAAAACCCCGTGATTGGGACAGATTCCTGCCCGGGGGGTTTTTATTTGTTAAAAAAAGGGCCCCCCCAAAAGAGAGAAATGGGATTCCCTCCCTTCGAGCTATCTATGGGAGGCCCTTTTGAAAGGACCCCCCAGGGCAGGGGCTACGCCCCAACCCGTGGCCCCCCAAAAACGGGAAAAATCAAAAAGTCCCGGACTAAACCCTGAGTATGTGCGGATCTAAAAAGAGAGGTTTTGCACCCCTACAGGGAAAAAATAGCACCCCAAAATCTGACCCATGCTCAGAAACCGGTATAAAGCTTACTACGACCAGGGGGCCCAGGTCAAAAATGGTTTGAACCAGCGATAAAGGGTGCTGCTTTCTTCACCCTGCCACCACAATAAACTGCAGTTGTCCTGGCAGGGGACCTTTTCAAAAACCTTAAAAAAAAGGGGGTTTTAGGGCCCGGGGAATATGTTGCCCCTCATAAAAGGGAAAAAAAGAAAAACCCTTGTACATCCCAAACCTCCTAAAAGGGGTTTATGAAAGGGGAGTCTTTGAAAACGCTGGTTTTTTAACGCCTGGGTAATAGAAGAAAAGGGGGAAAACCCTTCCCCCTTTTACCCTCTGCCCTTACCTTTGGTGGCACTCAGCCCAGGGGGAAACCCAGGGAAAAGGGCCCTTTCGGGTTGCGCAAGACCAAACCCGAGGAGCCCAATTTGCAGCAAGAATTTGTCCCAAGAGTTGCCGATTTTTTGCCCGGAGGGACCATTTCCCGTTGCAACCTGGGAAATTGAAACTCTGGTTTAAATTTCACCCAGGCCCCCCTTCGAGGGGAAACAGTACCCATTACCCCTGTCGCAATCCGCTGCCATAAAAGGGGCGAAAATTCGGGACAGGTTGCAAAATAAAGTCACCCGGCGTTGTTTTTCCCCCTTTAATTCCTCGCCTATTTCCTACGGGTCAAAAAAACCGATGGCCGAATGAGTTTTTTGCGTGGACTTCCGAAGGTTGAATCGAGTTCTAAAGGGCCCCACCCCAAAAACCCAAATTTGGCCAGAAAAGGGAAAAATTTTCCCCTCAGTTGGCCAAGGCCCAGTACTTCAGAAAACTGACTTAGCAAAAAAGGGTATTTGGGAAATCCCCCTGGATCCCGCCCGGGGGGGGCAGGGGAGGGGAAAAAAAATGCATTTACTAAGCCTGAGGGTCAGTTTTTAGTTCCAAAAATTTTTGGGCCCTTTGGATCAAAACCCGCAAAGGTTTCCCGGGGTTTAGCCGTATCATGCGGCCCCAAAGTTTTTCAAAAAACTGGAAATGAATGAAGCTCTTTAAATTCATCGATGATTACTTTTTTTAACTTAACATGGGAGGGGAAAATCGCGTTGCTCGGAAACTTTTTTCCATCGTTAAACCCAGGGGGTTGGGAACTGCCCCACGCCCTACAAAAATGCAGGATAGGGGGGGTCAGAGGTGCCGTTTTTGGACATGTTTTGTTGGCCCAAAGGGGTACCTTCTGCCAAAGCCCGAAAACGGGGGGAAAAAACGAGGACGTCACCAAACCAAAAATTAAAAGGACTCCCCTTCATTCCCCGGGGGTGGTCCGGGTATTTAAACCGGGAAAATTTTACCTCACTTTGAAAAGACAGCAAAAGCCCCTTTCCGACAAAAAACCTTTTGCTCCCAAAGCCTGAGAATTTTGGATTGGAAGGGGAAGACCCTGAAGGGTTTAAGGAAAAAAAAAACTGGGAAAGGGCGCTCTAATCCGACAAACCCCGTGCTGCAACTTGGCCCGCCCTGACCCACCCTTTGGCTTCGCAAAAGATGCGTCCAGAATTGGGGTCCCGGGGCCTTTTCCCCTACCCCCAAGCCAAAATTTGAGGTTTTGCTTCCCAAAACCTAATTTTCCCCAGCCCAAGGGAAATTAACGGGAGCTAATTTTAACTACCAAAAACCATCGAGTTGGAGTGTCCCCCCGTGGTGTGGGGCCCTCCCCCCTGCTTCTATTCCCCCTCTATCTACGGCCCCAAGGAAAATTCCCTTCCCAGAGTCTGACCACCCTCCCTTGGCCTACCCGCACAAAATCCGTCCAGTAAAGTCGTCGACTGATGGGTTGGGGCGGTTCCCACTTCAAAGTCCTGGCCCTTTATTTTCCGAAAAATATTTCCCGGGAAGGACAATGTGGAGGCAGACTTTTATGAGTTTGAATGCATTAAGTTCTTTTCCCCTTCACTCTTAAAAATTACCAAGGTTTCACCCAGTTTCATTTGTGTAGGGTTTGGGCCCCCTCTTTTGTTACAAAACCCGCGGGGCTGGAAGGGTGCAGGGGGGCTGTTTTTTCGGGGTTTGGCCCCAGGGGCTTTTGGGTTTGGGGGGGGTTGTAACGGACGGCAGGCCCCCCATCCCCCCCTTTTAATTTAGTTTGTCAGTTTATTACCATTTTTTTTTTTTGTTTGTGTAAAAGAGGGGTGGGCATTGTTTGGGTGTCAACTTTTCAGGGGGGAAAAGTCTACCCGTCCGTTTCGGTTTGGGGTTTCCTCCTTTTCCCCCGCCCTGAACATTGCTTTTTTTTTAGAACCCGGTTTTAAATTGTGAAAAAACCCCTTGGGGAGCCACTGAGTCATTGGAAGTTATTCCCCTTTGATCGGGAAGGGTTTGGGGTTTGGGGAAAAATTTTTATGTTTACTCGGATTGGGGGCCCCCAGTGAGAGACCACCTTTTTTTGGGAGGCATTTCCTAAAACCCCTGACGAAGGGGCCCCTTGTCCCGCCCCGACGGTGGTAATCTTGGGGTGAACAGAGGAATTCCCCATTCCCTGCCCCCCCAAATCCTTCAAAATTTGACCCCTTCGCTGGGGGGTGAAAAAAACCCGTCAGCCCTCCCCTGGGGGGAAGGCCTTTGGGTGCTGTCCCCGGGTCCGAGGGTTCCCCGGGCAAAGGGCCCCGTTTTGCTGAGGTTAAGGGTGCCGGGGCCCCCTTTTTTCCCCCCCCCTTTCCACCCCCGTTCTGGTGAGTTTTTTTTTCGTGGGTTTTTTGGTTCTCATTGCTTTTCCCCGTGGGTTTTTCCGGGTTTTTAAATTATAAAAAAATTTAAATTTTTCATTCAAAATCTGTAATTTTTGGGACTGTGTGGGGCAAAATTTCTACCGGTGTGGGGGAATTATTGTGGGTTTTCAGGCCCCGCTGCGAGCGTTTAGCCCCGATTTTAAAAATTGGGAAGAGCAAGTTTTTAAAAATTTTATTCTAAATTTCGCTAAGTTTTTAAGCGGGACCCTTTTTCTTGTTTACGATTTTGGTCCAGACACAGAGGGGGGCCCCCGCACCTTATTTTCCCTTTTTGGCCCCCGAATCATTCTTTAAATTTTTGGGGTTTCTCCTCAAGAGAGGAGTATCTAGTTTGGTTCATAAAATTTTTAAAAAAATTATTTTTTTAAATTTTTAAGGGGAAAAAAGAAAAAAACCCTTTGGGCCCCGGGCCCGGTTTTTGATTGAGTTACCGGCGAATCACCCCGGGGGGGGGGGAAACGAGCGTTCCTTCGCGGCCCCTGGTGGGGTTTTGCCCCGCCTGTTTGTCTTTTGGTTTTTTGTATTGTTTTAATTTTGTTTCTTATTTAAAAATTTTTATTTAATTTTCCCTTTTTTAAAGTGAAAAAAGGTATGGGTTTTTTGTAATTTTAAATTTTCAAGTCAAAACTTTATCGACTTGTTTTTTTTTGTCAGTTTTTTTTTTTTTTTTTATACCTGAGGCCTTTTAGAAATTTTTAAGGGGGGGAGTAATATTATTACAAAAAATTTCATCAGGTTTAAAAGAATTTAAGTTTTTTTTTAATCATTTGAGAGAAAAGAAAAAAAATAATAACAATAATGAAATGTGAAGAAAATAATTTTAAACCCAGGGGTTTAGTCCCGGGGTGTTAGCCCCTTTTCGGGCCCGGGAAAAACCCGCAAACCCCACCCAAATTTCAGCTTTTTACCTTAAAATTTTTTTCTAAAAGCCCCTTTTATTGGGGGGGGGGTTTGGGTTTTTTGTTTTCCGGTTTGGGGGAGGGGGGGCCGGTTCCGACGCCCGTCTGGGTATAAACCGAAGTGTTTTTTAAAATTTTAAGAAGCCCGGGCGCCCGACCGGTGGCTGCAAGGGAAAGAGGCCCGAACGCCCTTCCTGAGTATCAAACTTCTTCGGGGGAAAGCACCTGGGGTTCCCCCTGTTCGGGCTTTAAAAGAAATTTAAAACTAAGTTTATTTTTACTGTGTATGGGTGGGTTTTTGGTTTAAAGCCGGCGTTGGGGGGGACATTCGTTTGGCTGTGAGATTTGTGAGGGTTTTATGAGTTTTTCATGAATTGTGTAAGTTGTGAAAGTTGATGGGAAAATGCTTTGTGGGTGTATAGGGCCCCCCGGGTTCCCCCCTTCATTTTAAATTTTTTCCCCCCCGTCCTCTTCTTTCTTTATTTTTTGGGGTGGGTTAGTGGGTTTTTTTAAAAAAATTTTTGGGTTTCCCCGGGCCAAAGGGTTTTGGGGGTTTTTGGGTTTGGGGTTTTTTTTGTCCCTTAAGTAATTTCTTTTAGGTGGCTGTCGTCTTCTATTTTCCTTCTTTTCCCAAATTTTTTCTCTCTTCCTCCCTCTTCTTGATAGTCCCCTTTTCCACTAGGTGTGAATGAAAATTTTTTTCATTTTAAATTTTAAAAAATTGCTATTTAGTTTACTGTTTTCCACGGGGGGTTTTGGGGTGTGTGGTCGGTGAGGGTTGGGGGGCCCCGGGGGTTTCCTGTCCCCTCTCCTCTTTCCCCTCCTCAAAATCCTTTATACGTGGACCCTTGACCGCGACAAACACAAAAAAGGGAAACCAAATTTTTCCCCAAACAACCCGCCGGCCCCCCACCCAAGGGTGTGGACTTTATCAACAAAAAGGAACCCCGAAATAGAAACCCGGGGTTTTTGTCAGAAAGCGGAGGGGGTTCCCTCCTACCCTTAGATCCTGTGCCAGTTTTCACCCCGATCAACCGGAAGAACGAGTTCAAACTCCCTTTTGGGCAAAGCATTGTTTGTATGTATGCCCCATACTATAAACCCGTGTAACTTTTTGGGGGACAAACTTCATTTAAAAATTGCTAAATGCTTGAATTTAAAATGCTATGTTAATAATTTTTCCCTTTTTTCCCCGTACCTTTTTTTAAAATCTGTTAAGAGATAACCGATGCTTTTTTTTTTTTCCCCGACAGGATAAAAGTATCCTTTAACTGGGCTAAAAACCAATTTTGGTATTTATGAATACCCAAAACTGTTTATTGTCTTTAAAGCTTTTAGTGAATGAAATAAAAAACAGGTTACTTTTGGGGTTTTAAACGAAATTTCCCAAATTACTCCAGTTTGTTTTAAGTACCAAATTTTTTTCCGGGTTGTTTTTCCCCTCATTTTTTTCCATCAATTATATTAAATTTTCCCTAAATCCCTTGAAAACCACTCCAAAAAAATGGGGTTTAGGAAAAAAAAGTGGAAAATGGATAATTGTGGGGATATATTTTTGCTTTCTTTTAGCCCTTTTTTCCCGGGGAGATTCCCCAAAATTTTATTAAAGCCAGATGGGAAGTATGAGAACTCGCAAACCCGGGCTTTAAAAACTTTAAAATATAAGCTGGGTTCTGTCTTGCAAAAAGATTCGGGGTTTATGGGGGGTTCGTTTTTTCCCGTCCCGGTCTCTTGCTGCTTGCCCCCCCCTAGCAAAAAACACGATCCCGTCTACCAAAAAAAAGAAGGTGGGGCCAGTCCCACCCCAAAAAGTCAAACCCAAAAGAAAAGGGGGGCCCAAATCACACAGTTTTATTTTTTACCTAAAAAGAAGGTGGGGGCCCCCTCCCACAAGCCATTCTACCTTAAAGAAAGGGGGACCATCCACCACAGATCATTTTTTACCTAAAGAGAAGGTTGACCGGGCCACGCAGATATTCTAAACCCAGAGGAGAAATGTGGACCGTCCCACACAGATCATTTCTACCCTTTAAAAAGAAAGGGGGACCAGTTCCCACAAAATCATTCGACCTAAAGAGGAAAAGGGGGGGCCAGTCAAAACAGATTATCTACCTAAAGAGAAGGTGGGCCCAAGTCCCCACAGATCAAATTTTACCAAAAAAGAAGGTGGACCCGTCCCCACAGTCATTATACCCAGAGAGGGTGTGGACCATTTCCCCACAGAAACATTCTAAACCTTAAAAGAAGGGGGACCAGTCCACACATTCATTTTAACCTAAAAAGAAGGGGACCAATCCACACAGATCATTCTTTCCTAAAGAGAAGGTGGACCAGGTTTCCCCACCCGATCATTCTACCTTAAAAAAAAGGTGGAAACCCGGGGCCACAAAAGAATCATTTACCTAAAGAGAGTGGGACCAGTCCCCACAGATCCCTTCCCACCTAGAGAAAGGTGGAAACCCTTTCCAAAACAGAAAATTCGACCTAAAGAGAAGGTGGACCCGTCCACACAGTTTTTCGCCCCAAAGAAAGGGGGACCAGTTCCCAAAAGATCATTCTACCTAAAAAAGGGGAAAGGGGGACCAGTCCCCACAGATCTTTTAAACCCAGAGAAAAGTGTGGACCATCCACACAAAAACATTCTACTAGAGAGAAAGGGGGACCAGTCCCCAAGATCATTCGACCCAAAAGGAAGGTGGACAGTCCCCGAATTTCCCGTTTTTAAAGATGAGAAATAATGGGGAAAAAAGGCCCCCAGGGAAAAAAGAAATGATTTTAAAAGGAAATTTTGGGGTTTTTTTCATAAACCCCTTTTTTTTTTCCCCTTGTTTATTAAAAAAAATTATGCTTTAAAATACAAATTAGCTTGTGTCCGGTTTTTTTTTGTTGCTGTTGTTGTCATTTCATCATTTAAAAGTTTGAACCATCTCGATTCTGTCACTTTTAAAACTTTAAACATATTTAGTGCAAAATTTAAGGAAAATTTTTTTTTTTTTGAGCCATTCCCCGATTTTCTTTGATAGGGCCGAGTATAATAAAAAATTGTTTGAATGACTAGTTTTTTTTTTTTTTCCCGGAAAAAGATTAGTTGCCCAAAATGAGACGGGCTGGGAAGGGGGGAAAAAATTTAAAGCCCTTTTTCCTTTCGCTGAACTCTGAAAACGATCTGAAGCGATCAAAGCTAAGTGAATTTCGTTGGGTTTTTTTCGGTTTTTTGTCCCCACCTGAAGAAGACCAAGAGGGCGGAAACCCCCGTTGTGTTTTGGGCTTTTTTGACTCGTTTTTTTTCCCGTTTTTCCCGGGCGGTTCGGTAACATATAATTTTAAAATTTTTTTCCCGGGAAAATTGGGTTTTTTTCCATCAATACCCAAAAGAGGGGGGTGGAGGTGAAAATAAAATACCCTTAAACCCCTGTTAACTAAATGGAAAACAAACCCCGAGTTTCCCTTTCCCTAAAAAGGCCACCACCTATCCCCCCCTAACCCGCGTACATGTCGGAATCTTGGCCCAAGGGGGGAAAAGCAAGTTTTGGTCGTATTAGAAAAAAAAAGCATTTGGGGGGGCAAATCCAGCCTTTGGGAAAAATTTTCTGAGGTGTTGTAGGTTTTAATTTTGAGCCCCGGAAAGCAGTAAAAGGGGACTGGGTGTCTTTTAAGGTGTCGCTCAATTTTTCGACTATGCGGGAGAAAGATCAGTCTCGGGGGATGGTTTTAAAAAAAAAACAAAGTAAACCCCATCCATCATCATCCCCTTTGTGAGAAAAACCCCATCCTGTTGCAAAATTTATGCTCCGTTCTCATGGGGTTTCCCTTTGTTTCGATTCCCTTTTCATTCAGTTTTTTATTTCCCTCTTCCTCCTTTTTTTTGTCATTCCTCTCTCCTTCGGTTTTCCGGTCCTTCCCTTCAGTAATTTAGGGGGTTTCTCTCTTTTTAACTTTTCCCTTTCCCCTCTCCTGTTTTTTTCTCCTTCAGTGCCAAAGATTTGGGGTGACGTCCAATTTTCTAATGTCACATTTTGGATTGCAACACTCACTTTACCTGTTTTTTGTGACTGAGCAAATATTAACAAAAAAAAGGGGGAGTTTTGTTTAAGGGTGCCCCCTGCATATGTTTTGATCAGAACAGACATCGCCCCCGGGAAAATCCCCCACCCAAGGGGGAGCAGCAGTGCACGTCCCCCTTTTTATGAAATGCCCTTTTGACGCTGATGTCGGGCTTTCCCTCTGTGAATTGTTGGTGCTTTCCCTTTCGCAGAATGGGCAGCGTGGGAACAAAGCCCCGCGGGAACCCACAGAAAAGGGATCGAGACAGAAGTCCCGCCCTTTTTCCTAGATAAATGGGGGGTAGAAGATGACCCCAGGGAAAACATTTCCTTCATCGACCAGTGAGAAAAAACTCGTGAAAACTCACCCAAGACACCTCTCTGTTCGTGTTTTTGACGCAAAGCTAGTCAGATAATCGTTTCCCGGGTTTACTTTCCCCTCCACCCATGGTTTATAAAATTTAGGGGGCCTGACGGTCTCCAAGGGGGAAATGGGGGGAAAAGAAATTTTTTTCCCCAATATTTGTTTGTTGGGGAATCCCAAACCCTTTACAATAAATTTTTGGGCAAAAGGGAAGGTATTTTTTTATTCCAAAAAAGAAATTTTCTTTAAAAAAAATTTTTCCCTTGTGGCCTCGATAAAATGAGGGCTGTCTTCCCCTTTATTTCAAAGGTGCGTTCACAACTCCCCCGACGTCTTTCCCTTTGGTTTAGACAGACCCAAAGACTGTCAGGGGCCCCTTTCACCCCCTCGGCACTCCCGCTTCCGGGGCTACCACTGCCGATGTACAGTGCCTGGGGGGGGAGGGTTGCTGGGCCCGACCCCTTTGACCCTCCCCCCCCCCCCCGAGCCACAAGCAGCAGCAGGGGAAACGTCCAAAGGAGGGGGGGACCGGCCCGGGGGGGAAGTTGGGGAAAAGGGCCCGGGACCGCCACTACTCCTGGGGGGCGGGGGGTTTTTCGTTAAAACCCACAACACCATGCCCGCATCACTGATTGGGGTGAACATTTCTGGAATAATGCCATCGCTGCAACTTTGGGGTGGAATAATGGGTTTTATCATCCCCGTAATGTAAAAATGATTTGGCATAGGACTGTACCAGAAACCCTTTTTTTTGGGTTCAGCCTTGCAAGTTTCCCCCTTTTTGATTTCAAGATGTTCAAAACTGACCAAAAAATTGTTCCCCAGGGAAACAAGTGCATTTTTTTTTGTGATGCCCTGTTCAGCATATGGTTTTTTTTTCCCATATGTTAGTGAAACCTTTCCCAAAATTACAAACGCAGGGAATTTTTTATTTTGTTTGACCTTTTTAAAATTTTTTTATCATTTTCTTATGGGTTTTTTCTTATGTTAGTTTAAAGACCCTTTTTCTTTACTAAATTTCCCCTTTATTAACTATATGTGCACTTTTTGATCGCTTTTAAATCTTTTAAACTCTGATGCCTTTCCCCCTGTCCCCCCATTTAATTCCAAAAAATATTTACTGTCTCCTCTTCTCCCAACTTTTTCTTACCTTTCTTTTTATTTTAAAATGTAACGCCCCAACATTAAAGAAAATACATGATTAATGTCTACAACCACCTTAATGTTTTTGAACCCGGGACATTAAAAAAGAATTTGCGCTTTTTTTTAATGGGTTTTTTTGCGTGGGTTCTTGTGTTTAAATAATTTCCCTTTATTTACTGAAAAACCCAAAATGCAATTTGGGCAGTGTGCACGCCCTTTGGGCATTAGGGGGCCCGTGTCCCGCCTTTATTCACATTCAGGATTAACGTCCCACAAACACCACAGGTGATTATGGGGTTTGGGGGGTTAAAGGGGGTGGAATACTACCCTTCATATTGTAAAAAAATTGTCACTTTTAACCACAAAAGCTTTTAAAAAACCGACCTGAAATTTTTTTTTTTCAACTGGCCCCCAGAGGGAAAGGAAAGTGGGAAGTTGCCCCTACCATTAAAAACCCTTTTTTACAGAAACAAAAGCGAATTCTCAGTATCAGGTCGCCCAAATCTTACCCGAATTATCGCCCAAGGGGGGGTCCAAAGGCTTCTCAAACCCCGTGGGCCCCAATGGGACCCCTGTGGGAAAAAAATCCCTTTTAAAGAAAGTTTTGATTAAAAAAAAGTAAGGGGGGCGTCACCCCTTTATTTTTTGCAACAGTTAAAAAAAAAAATTTTGGCATGTTTTCAACAGCCTCCAGAGTCGCTGAAACTCAGAATGATCCTTTCAAATTGAGTAAGGCAATACAACAATAACCCCGAAATTGACTTAAAAAAGCTTTCTCTGTGCCCTTTTCCCTTTGTTTGTATTTATATAAAACCCCGGGTCGACCAAAATCACACACACCCCCACACACACACAAACACAAAACACAAACACCCACCCCACACACACACACACACACACACCACACACACACAACACACCAAAGCGTGTTTTGCCTGGGATGCCCGCTCGCCCTGGTGGTTTTTTGGAGTTTTGTTTTTATTATGTGTGTTGTGTGTGTGGTGTGTGTGTGTGGTGGGTTGTGTGTGGGGTGTGTGTGTTGTGTGTCTGTGTGTCTGTGTCTGTGGGCTTTTTTGTGTGTGGTGTGGTGTGTTGGGGGGGTTTGGGGTGTGTGTGTTGTGTGGGTGTATGTGTGGGGGGGGGGGGGGAGAGAGAAGAGAGAGGGGAGAGAGGGGGAGAGAGGGGGAGAGAGAGGGGAGAGGGGATCGTGTGTCTGTGAAAAGACGTTAAACCCTCACTGAGGGGAAGTTGTGACGGGCTAAAGTGACATGGGTGTTTGGGGGATATTGTATTTTAAGACCCCCCGGCAATAAGGTTTCATAGCCCGGAAAACCCCTGGCCCCCGGGTGATCAAAAAACCCACCCCCAAAGACAACCAGGGGGGACTATTCTACGTTTCCTGGTCTATGATGTCAGGGGGGCCCAAAACAAAAAAGGGGGGGGTGGGAAAAATTGGGTCAACAGAGGTGAAAGAACAGTGAGGCCGTGGGGATAGGACAAGTCTGTGGTTTTAAAGGGAAAACCTTGACCTACAGGTCATTGAATGAGGGATTTCAAAGTCGGGGTTTGGATACAATTTAGGTCAAGGGGCCCTTTCCCTTTTTGACGACCCATCCATTTAACTGGCGCTCTCTCCCCCCAGGGGGGATGAACCCCTTTCCAAAAGAGCTTTTTCTTAAAGAGCAGGGCCCAAATTTTAAACCTCCTTTAAAATTCCAAATTTTTGACCTTAGGCCCTTTCAATTTTTGGGCCCTTAACATGTAGGGGGGTAGATTTTGGTGTTGCCAAAACATAAAAGGGGTTTAAAAACATTGTAAGCTGTTTTGGAAAGAAAAAGAAAAGTCCCTAGTTCGCCTTTTTTCCCCCCCCCTTTTGGGCCGAAGTGACAAATGGAAAGAACACGGATAGAAAAGGGTTTCCCCCCGTTAAGAGCGCTTTTTCAAAGAAATGAGCACAGGCTGCCTCTGAAAAAGTTTCTCTTTTCAGAACATTTTAGAATATCCTGTTTTTATGGACAAAGGTTTCGGTAAAGGAGGTTTTTTTTTTTTTCCCTTTTTTCCTTCCTTTCTTTCTTTTCCCTTTTTTTTCTTTCTTTTTTTTCTTTCTTTTTTTCTTTGGTTTTTTTAAGAGTTCCAGTGTTTGTTTATATACCAAAAAATTAAATACGGCCGGTTTCTACGTTTTATTTGTGGGGATGTTGAAGATGCTGACACATTACACAAGGAAAAAAAAATTTAAAACGGGGGGGGGCATTCGTTTCCATTGGGAAAATCTCAAGGGGAAAAAAAATTCCCCATTCCTATTTTCCTGCAAGGGTCACTTGTTTTTTCGCAAGATTTCTTTTCCAAATTTTATTGTTTTCGTCCGAAATAATATTCCCTCCATGCTTTCTGGAAAAACGCAGCCGTGCAGCATAATTATTGAGTGAAAAAACAATTGAAATTCGCAAAACCCCGCTTTTTCATGGGGTTTAAAAACTTTTTACAGTTTTTGGCTGGGGTTTCTGTGCCCTTTTTCTTCAATCACCTCCATTGTATTCCTCAAATATGAAAAAAACCTCCCTTTAGGTATTATCAAGTATGTCGAAAACCCTGATCAAATGGTAAGGAAAACTTTACCGTATTTCAAACACATAACAGAAACCCTAACTGACTTGTTTTTTTAAAAATTTTTCACAATAAACGCACACCCTTTCTTGCTTTTAGAGGGGAAAAAAGCAAAAAGGGGGTTATTTGTAAATCTGCAAAAACATGGAAAAAAAAAAAAGCGTCTGGTTTCGTTTATTTCCTCATTTAGTGACTTCGTTTACTTTCCCCCGTGTTTTTCCCGCTTTTACGTGCGTTCAAAAGAGGGAAATTTGGGGGCATTTCCCCTGTTTGCCCCCCAGAAAAATTCGGAGTCCCCCCTTTTTCAACTCCCAGCAACCCTTACGGGCTTTCCCTTGGAAGCCCAGGAACCCCCCAGTCGAGTTTTCCCCCCAAGGCCCCCCCCTTAATGGATGAAAATTTAGAAACTTCCTCAATTTTTCCCTTTACCAACCCCCCAGTGGCCCCGTAAAAACTTTTGGGCCTGGTTGCGGGCCGGGGTACATTATGAAAGGAAGCGTTTGAGTTTTCAGCCCGGTTTTTTCTTTCAGGGCTCAGACCGAAAAGGAAAAAGGCCCTAGCATCATCTTTTTCATTTTTCCCTTCTTTGTCGCAGGTTTTTTTTTTGTCGGGGGGGACCAGTATCGGCGAAAAAATGGGGGTTTTAGTTTTTGGGGGGGACGTGGTAAAGCCCCCCCTGAGGGGGAAACTTTCCCACGCCGGCTCCCGACGAAGCCAATTTTTGTCGTCAGGATGGGCCCCGTAGGTGGTGTCCGCGTTATGCGGGTCAGGGAAAAGGGGCCACTGGAAAACCAATGAAGTGACTCGGCCGCAGTGCAGTGGGCCCTTCCGGTGGAAAATTTCCTTCGACGACTTGACATTGACTGCTCCCTAAGGATTGCCCGGTTTCCCGGCCCCGCGGGGGCCCCCACCGGGTGTGGCTGTGGAACGGGTGTCGGAATGAGAGGCGGGGTTTCACTGTGACTGTATACTATACTGAAACAATAATTCCCTTTTGACCCACCTGGCGACGCTTTTCCCGACTGGATCATCGAAAAACTTTTCATTAAAAGGTTTTTTTAAAGGGCTGAATCACCATTAAATCAAGTTTTACAAGTTTAAAAAGGGAAATCCCAACAAAAATGAAAAAAAACTGAAACTGATTCTTTTTCATCCCCCAGAAAATTTAAGAAAACAAGTATTATCTTCCGTTTCCATTTCTTTCATGATGTGTGTGTTTTGTGTTGTTTTGTGTGTGTGTGGTGTTTTTTGTGGTGTGTGTGGTGTGGGGTGGTGAGGGTGTGTTTGGGTGCCCCTTTCGTGCGGGGCGTGCGTGCGTGTTGGGGCGTTAGTTTCGTGCGTGGGGTGCGGGGCGTGTGTGTGGTGTGTGTTTGGTGGTGGGTTGGGGTGTGTTGTGTGGGATGTGGTTTTTTGTGTGTGGTTGTGTGGTTGTGTGTGGGTGTGGTGTGGTGTGTGTGTGTGCGTGCCCTGGGCGTGCGGGTAAATTTGGGGGGTAAAAAGCGTGCCCTTCGTGTTTTTGTGTGTGTGTGGTGTGTGTGCGGGTGCGTTTTCGTGCGTGCCCTGCGTGGTGGTGCGTGCGTGTGTGTGGGGGGTGGGGGGGGTGTTTTGGGGGTTTGTAAGTGTGTGTGTGTGTGTTTTTGTTTGTGTGTTTTGTGTGCGTGCCCGGGCGGCGGGGCGAGCGTGTGCGTGCCCTGCCTGCGTGCGTGCGTTCGTGGTGTGTGTGTGTGTGTGTGGTGTTGTGTGTGTGTGGTGTGTGTGTTGTGTGCGTTTTGGTTTTGTGTGTGGTTGTGTGTGTGTGTGTACGGGGGTGCGTGTTGGGGGGGTGTGTGTGTGTCTGGTTTCTGTCTCTGGGCAGAGTGGGGGGGTTCGTGAAAGGAAGCTCGCAATCCTTAAAAAAAATGATTTTATAAAATTTTAAAAAGGTTTTAATGTCTTTTTCTTTGCATTCGGGCCGTCGGGAAAGTTCAGTTTTTTGTTTTAAAAAAAAAGTGTTTTAAAAAAAAAATAAAAAAAAATTAAAAAGGGGAAAAAGAATTTTTAACTTCCAAGATGGGTGCCCGAGTTTTTAAGATATGTTGGGTGCATTAAAAGGCATGTGCAGAGCTCTTGGGTTATTAAAATTGAAAAATAGCAGAATTTCACGGTTTAGCAAATGGAAAATCTTTTTTTTTTCTTTTTTTTTTTTATCATACCCGAGTGGGCGTGAGTGCGAATAAGGAAAAGGTTTTTTCTTGTTTTAATAATTGTAGGGCTTGTTTGTATGTGGTTTTTGTGGTTTTGGTGTGTGTGTAAAACGGCCGCGGGGGCCCTGGTGCGGGGGTTTTTTTTGGGGGGGGGGGTGCGTGCCCTTTCCCTGCGCCCCCATGCGTGGCGGAAAAAAAAGGGTTTTTGTCCGTATGGCGTTCGTGCGTGTGGGGTTTTCGTAGAGGGGGCCCCCTCAGACTTCAGTAAAGAAGAGGGCTCTCTCCCCCTTTTCCTCTCCCCTCCTCTCTCCTCTCTTCTCTCTCTCTCTCTCTCCCTCTCCTCTCCTTTTCCCTCTCTTCCTTTTTCTTCGCTCGCTCCCTCTTTTGCTTTTTTTTTTTTCTTTTTCCCCTGTGCGTGTATATATTAAATATAAATATATTTAAAATTTAAATTATATAATATATGTGTGGGTGTGTGTGTGTGTGGTTTGTGTTGTGTGTGTGTGTGTGGGGTGTTTTGGGGGGGTGTGTGGTGTGAGGGGAGAGGAGAGGGGAAAAAGGGGAAGGTTTTGTTAAGTGTGTGTGTGTTTTGTGTATATTTTGTCTTCTCTCTCCTTTCTCTCCTCTCTCTCTCTCTCTCTTTTCCCTCTCCCTTTTCTCCCTCTTCCTCCTTCCTCTCTCTTCTCTCTCTATCCCCCGTGTGTGGGGTGTGGGTGTGGTGTGTGTTGTGTGTGTGGGGTGTTTTTGTGTTGCGTGCGTGCGGGGGGGTGATGTGGGGTGTGTGTGTGTGGGGTGTTTTTGGGGGGTGGGTGTTGTGTTGTGTGTGGTGTGTGTGTGATCTTTTCCCAGAAACCCTTTTTCCGACCAAAACTGAAAAGAATGTTTTTCGAGCGCAGGGAAAACAGAAATGTCGTCAGAGGGGCGCAGGGTTCCCGTTTGGGGCTCTTCAATTTCGAGAATGAATTTGGGAGATCCGACCCTGGGACAAACCCAAAAAGACCCCAAAACTGATTACTGCCACCTTGGGCAGAAAAAACGCGTAAAAAACAACACAAAAAATGTCAAGGGGGTAAATTTTTTCAATTCTTCCCAAGGGGGAATAACTGGGTTTTTTAAGAACATACGTACGTGCATGGGGGTGTGTTTTGTGTGTGCGGTGTGGTGTTGTGTAGTGTGGTGTGTTTGTGTGGTGGTGTGTGTGTTGGGGTGTGTGTGTGTGCGTGTTTTTTGTCGTCTGTCTGTCGGGATTTTATTTTCTATGTTGGGAAAAAGGGGGGCGTGTTTTTAAAGTACCCTGCGTGCGCGGTTTGTGCATGGGGCGCGCGCGCGCGCGGGTTTTGTGTTTGTGTGTGTGTTTGTGGTGGTGTGTGTGGGGTGTGTGTGTGTGTGGTGTGTTTGTGGGTGTGCGTGGGATGCGTGGGGGGCGTGGAAAGGGGGGTTGTGCGCGCGCGCGCGGTGCGCGCCAGTTTGGTTTAGGGGTTTTTCCAAAACGGGGGCGGGGGTTTTAAGCGCCTTTGAGCTTGGTCTCTGGGCCTAAGGCGCGATAAAAAATACCAATTTCTAAAGGGCCCCGGGATAAAGGACGGAGAGGGGGTGTAAAAAAAGTTTCAGGGAAAAATGGGAGGGGCAGGACTTTAGGTTCCCAAATTTTCCTATAGTTTCAGAAAGCCCCGTCAATCAGAGGTTGCAAAGCAGCCAAACAATCATGAATGGCCGTATGGAATAGCGTTTTTTAAAAACCCAAATTTTAAAATTTTCCCCCGCCAAAAGGGGAGGGGTGGGGAAGTGGTTTTGAGGTCTATCATTGCAGGGCAACCCCCCATGGAAAAACACAGCCCAAAACCCCCTTTCATCGGGCCGGTTTTTGCTGTCAATAATTTTTTTGAGGTCCCCTTTTTCATTTTTTTTTTTTGCAATTTAATGTGCGATAAAATTGCAATTTTTTCTTCTTTTTTTTTTGGTTTTAAAAGCAGGGTTTGGGGTTTTTTTTTTCTTTTTTCTTGTTGTTTAAAATTTTCCCATTAATTAAAAAAAGAAATTTTCAATTTAAAACACCACACAAAAACACACACACACACATCACACACACAAAACAACACACACACACACACATACCACAACACACACACACACACACACACACACACACACACAAAAACACACCCAAAAACACAAAACACAGCCCCACACACAAACACAACAACCAAAAACCACCCACACACACCCCCACTGAAAGATAGGGAAAAAAAAGGGAAAGAAAATTCAGGGATTTAAAGTGAACTGAATTAGAAACTACTTCCTGCCGGGGGGACAGAGACGACTTCAAGCTGTTCCCCCTCCGACCCCAGGAAACCCTTTCGAAACCCCCCTGGGTCATCAGTGGGGTTTAACCCTTTGATAAATGGCCCTTTAGCCTTTTGGTTGCCCCGTTTAGGTGACACTGTCGGAAAATTTAACAAACTTTAAAAAAGGAAAAAAATTTTATTTCGGGCCCAAAAAAAAGAGACCCAAAAAACCGGGAAAAAAAACAAGACCCCGTTTTGAAACCGGTTTTTGGCCCCCTTCAGACAAAACAAACAAAAATCCAAGGCAATGGAAAACGAAGAACAAACAAAACACTTTCCTTCAAACCCGGGGCGAGAAATGGGGATGTATTTTTTTTTTTAATAGAAATTTTACCCAAAACCCAAATGTGTAATGGGTTTTTTTTTAAAAGGGGAATTTTTGGCTTTTTAATAGTTGTGGAGGTGACCCCCTGATATTGTTTTGTGTTTTTTCATTGACCGTTGAGTCCCAAAGACAAAAAAACTTTGTCACGGGTTTTTTCTTGAGTGTTGTTTTTAAAAAGTCTGCCCTTTCTGCCATGCTGAAACGTAGAAAAACGTCCACGTACGTTATTTTTTAGGGGTGTTTTAATGTTCCCTTAGGGGTCTTAAAACCCTTAAAAAAGGTTTACAAAAAGGGTAAATCCATGTACGAAAATCAAATAATTTTTCGTACCTAAATTCGGGGCCCATCGGGGGGCGTATTGAGGTGGGGCGTCCCTTAAGTCATAACCTTACTGCCCTAAGAAAATTGGTTCCCTTTTGCTTTAGTCTCGACCCCCTGGGTTTAAAGGGCGTGGAGGTTTTTTAGCAAAGGCTAGAAGCCCCTGAAATTTCAAATTTGGGGCTTTGAGAGGACTTCTTGACTTAGCTGAAAAATAAAAATTTTTGTGCAAAAATTTTATTGGGTGTCAAAGAAATTTTATTTTTGCCCCAGGAGGGTCCCCAACACGATTGAAGTGGTTTTTAGATTTTTTAGGCCAAACCCAAACGGACAGCTCAGGAAAAAGGTTTGATGTCCCCGGGAGAAACAAGCAACAAATTTTTAAATTGATTTTGCTCTTGGTCCGCTTTCCTTTTACTTTTTGGGGGAAGGTACAGTTTCTTGTGTTTAAAACCGTGCGGCAAAAAGCGCGCGCCGGGGGGCACGCCCGTGATGTTTTGCGTTTGGGGTGTCGTGCGTGCGTGGTGTGTGTGTTTTGTGTGGGTGCGTGCGTTTCGTGCGTGCGTTTCGTGCGTGCGTGCGTTTGGGGGCGTGTTTTGTTTAGGGGGAGAGGGGGAGAGAGAGAGATGTTTTTGGTTTGGGGTGTTTGTGTGGTTGTTTTGTGTTTTGTTTGTGTGTTGTGTGTTTGGTGTTTTTTTGTGTGTGTGTGTGTGTGTGGTGTGTTGGACGCGCAGACATGGCAATTTTTTGTGGTTGTGAAATTGGGGGGAAAAGAGTGAGGGGCCCCCCCCGTGGCAGGGGTCCAGAATTCATTGCTGGGGTTTTGAAGGGTTTTAAAAATTTTTACTGAAAAACGGAAAGAGGGAAAAAAGAAATATTGTTGTTTTTGGGTTTTTTCCGTTGGTTTCTTGTTTTGTTGGTTGGTTTTTTATCGTTTTTTTGTGTTTTGTTACAGTCTATTGCTGGGATTAATTTTGCGTAACACCCGGGGGGGGCCCTCACCCAAAACTTTTTCCTCATCAAAGTAATTTGCATCTCCATGCTCATCAAAAAATTTTCAATCAAGTACTTTTATTATCATCATTGTATTTAAGCCAATCACATTTACAATGAGGGGTAACCCAAAAGCGTGACAATTTTTTCAAGAAAAAAAACAACGACGACGACGACGAAAGACGAAGACGGGTTATGAAAGGGTGGCCCCTGGGTGGTTGGGTGATTATTTATGAAAGATGGAAGATTTATGTGATGATGAAGAAGAGAGAAGATGATGAGGGGTGTGGTGGGGGTGGTGGGGGTGGTGGTGGTGGGGTTGGTAGAGATGAAGAGAAGTGATGATGTGATTTAATGGAGATGGAGGGGTGGTGGTGGGGGGGTGGGGGAGTTTTTTGGGAGAGAGAAGTGGGAATGATGAAGTGTGAAGTTTAGAAGAGTGGATGAATGGTTGCCGGTTATGAGATGAAAGGGATGAATTTTAGGCTAATTCAACCCATCCCTGAACATTTAAAAATCCCCACCTAGAAGGCTTTTAAAAAACCCCTAAAATTTCCCCTGAAAAACCCCAAAACCCCCTTTTTTTTTAAAAGGGGGGAAAATCCCCCTTTTTGCCCCCCCCCCAAACAGAAGCCAAAATTGTCCCCGGAAATAACAGGGGATACTAGAGGGCAAGGGGGGGGGGGGAGGAGGGGAAAAGCCCCCCCAAACCCAAACCCAAAAAAAACAGAAAAAAACTATTGGGGGTAGTCTGGAAATCATGTCCCTTGCTTTTTTAAAAACCCCAAAGACAAAAATCTGTCGGAATTACCCCTGAAAAACGCTAATTTTTCGTTTCTGATTTCCGTTTTCCAAAGGTTCGTCATTTTTCCGTTAAAGGTCCCTTGTGAGTCCGTATAGTTTTTTTTCCAGATTTTGGGTTTTTTTTTTAAAACGAGTGTTGGGGTGTGGGGGTGTGTGGTGTGGGGTGGGGGGGGGCGTGGGGTGCCGGCGTTGGGGTGCGGGGGCGTGCCCTGCGTGCTGGCGGGGGGCGTGCGGGGCGTCGGGCCGGGGGGTTGGTTTTTGGGGGTGCGGGGTTTTGGGGGTTGCGTGTTTGTGTGTGTGTGTGTGTTGTTGTGTGTGTGTGGGGTGTTTTTGTGCGCGCCCACCGGGAAAACTTTAAAAATTAGCATTTTCTTGGCTACTGAGACTTTTTCATAACCTGGCTTGTGCAAAACACGGGAAAAATGATTTAAATCTAAAAATTTTCCAGTCATTCCCTGGTGAAGATGTTTAACCCCAAAGGCAAAAAGCTTTCGTTAGCATTTTTAAACAGAAAATTTTAAAAAAAAAAAAGGGTTTTTTCGTTTTCTATGTAATAAGGTTATTTACTAACATTATTTTATATATTAAATAAAAAGAATTTGGCCAAGGTAACAGGGGAAATAAACACCAAAAAATATCGAAT
>CM031607.1:65018637-65021137 GCA_018398815.1 Conus ventricosus | reverse complement strand
CTTTATATCAATTTTTACATATATATATATATATATATATATATATATATATATATATATATATATATATATATATATATATATATATATATATATAGTGTGTATATATATAATGTTGATCAAGGAGAATGGAAATGATGAAGATGATGCTACAATTTTCCATTTCGATATAAGACTGCATGACATGGCTTCGCTTACTTGCATAGTATATCCCGGCGTCGACCAGGCTCGAGAGACACAGACACCTGCAGTGTTGGTCAGGAAATTTGAGCAACACTCTCAGAGACGCATCCATTAAGTGGATGAAACTCGACTGTGTGGTCCCAGTCTTCCCAGCTGAGCCCGTAGCAAACTCAACTCTGAGTAGGAGACGGTCGGGGCAGAAAAATCCGACATGACTCTGATGGGAATCGAACCCACGACCTCCAAGCCGGAAGTACGCGACGCTGACCACTTCGCCAAAACGCCTAGTTATTTTTTTTTTATCAAGTCTATCGATTATGCACATTTGAACTGAATATACACAGGTCACCTATCAGTCACAAAAGACCTCACCAATATCACAGTGTCTGACTGAAACAGATATCGGGCATAAACGTTTAACCTCCTGGAAGGAAATGCAGAAGTCCGTTGCGTAAAAGCCAGAAAGAGAGAAGAGCCGATCCGTTAAGTCAGACTGTCACTAATGATAGTGTCTGGCAGTGGCAAAAGAAGAGAGAGGAGGGTGAAGGGGAAATAGAGAGAGAGGAAAGGGGGTGGGCGGACAGAGAGGGAAGGAAATGGGGAGGGAAAGGTGGGGAGTTTAGAGAGTTGTGCTG
Source organism: Conus ventricosus (assembly GCA_018398815.1). Classification (NCBI taxonomy): domain Eukaryota; kingdom Metazoa; phylum Mollusca; class Gastropoda; order Neogastropoda; family Conidae; genus Conus; species Conus ventricosus. Next base: position 65,020,319 of record CM031607.1, on the reverse strand, counting down.
CACTGGAAAAAGTACCCGGTGATCAAATTATTGTCACAAATCGAAACCTGTCTTCAGCTTCTCCAAGTACTGACTTCTACATATGTGTTCTGTGCTCGTCTTCATCTGTATTACCAAGATCTCTATAAAACCAAGACCGGTCTGAGTTCAGATAAATCACATTCCGGTGAGATGCTTGCTATATTCATTCTCTCTCTCTCTCTCTCCTCTCTCCTCTTCTCTCTCTCTCTCTCTCTCTCTCTCTCTCTCTCTCTCTCTCTCTCTCTCTCCCTGTTGGGATAACCCTCTATCTCCTCAAGATGCGACATATTGCATCTGCACATTAGCTTTGGTGGTCCTACGGATGAAGTTGGAATTGTATCTTCATGGGCCTACTGATCACTTTTCTCCAACCTACTCTTTACCTTTCAACATGCTGTAGTATGTGTTCATTGCACGCGAGTCAGAAAAAACAACTTCTTTCTTTTTTCTTCAGGTTCTGCTTCATACTAACTGCTATCCACCTTTGTTTTTGTTGGCGTGACTGCAGCTGTTGCTGCGTGTGTCTTGTTAATCATCATCATCATCATCATCATCATCATCATCATCATCATCATCATCATCATAAAACGGATCCCATGACATCCTTACAAGTCAATGCAGTTGTCGATGACAAACTCATACAATAGTAAAACCAGATATTATTATTATGTTATTATTATTATATTATTATTATTTATTATTATTATATATTATTTGTTGTTGTTGTTGTTGTTGTTGTTGTTGTTGTTGTTGTTGTTGTTGTTGTTGTTGTTTTATTATTGTTACTACTACTATCAAAATTATTCTTATCATTATTATCGTTATTATCATCATTACTAGTATTGTTATCATTATTATTGTTATCATTATTATTAATATTGTTGTTGTTATTATTGTTCTTATTGCTCTTGTTCTTGGTCTTGTTGTTGATATTATTTGCGTTGTTATTACAATCATATTGCTACTACTACTGCTACTACTACTACTACTACTACTACTACTACTACTACTACTACTACTACTACTACTACTATATTTATTGTCATCATCATCATCATCATCATCATCATCATCATCATCATCATCATCATCATCATCATCGTCATCATCATCGTCGTCTTCGTCGTCGTCGTCGTCGTTTGTCGTCGTCGTTATCGTCGTCGTCGTCGTCATTGTCATTATTATTGTTGTTGTTATTATTATTATTTTTTTATTGTTGTTGTTTGTTATTATTATTACTATTATCATAATTATTAATAATAATAATGATATGATTATTATCATCATTGTTACAGTATTACTATTATCATCGTTATTACTATCCTTGTTATTATGATTGATGTTATCTTCATTCCTGTTATAATCAACATTGTCAATGTATGATATAGTAGAGATAGGGAGTAGTAGTAGTAGTAGTAGTAGTATTAGTATATCGTAGTAGTAGTATAAGTAGTAGTAGTGGTGGTGTTATTGTTGTTATCATTATTACCATTGATATAATCATGATCATCATCATCGTCATCATCATCGATAGGTGATGATGATGATGATGATGATGATGATGATGATGATGATGATGATGATGATGATGATGATGATGATGATGATGAGAGTAATGATAATGATTGTTATAGTTATTATTTTTGCTGTTGCTGCTGTTG
>CM031607.1:64988637-65006137 GCA_018398815.1 Conus ventricosus | reverse complement strand
TACTTACAATGTGGTTTAGCTCTTGTTTCATACAGATTACGTGGCCTTACTTTTATTACATACATCATGATCTAGCATTTGAAATGTAAAGATACCATGACTTAGCTTTAGCTACTGACAAACAAGGTGAACTGCCTCTTATCATGTACGTTAAAATAACTTAGCTCTAAAACTTAGAGATAATGCTTTCTAGCCATTGACACGTCACTGGTTATCTGTGTCTAATTCTTGAAACGTCACTGTTATCTGTGTCTAATTCTTGAAACGTCATGTCATGCTATCTGTACAGGCCAATATTAAGATAAGAATGATATTCACACACACTGTCACATGCTGTTCCAGAGCTCTGAACCATTTACAGATTTGGAGCTGTGGATCTGTCTCTATCAGTGTCAGGAAGACAGTGGAAGTTTAGGTCGTCAGTTTGTCGAAGCTTCTCTCTCTCTCTCTCTCTCTCTCTCTCTCTCTCTCTCTCTCTCTCCCCTCTCCTCTCTCTCTCTCTCTCTCTCTCTCTCTCTCTCTCTCTCTCTCTCTCTCTCCCAGATGGAGAGAATTAAATACAGAGCTGCATGCATGTCTTTCAACATCATAATGGACTCTGCAGCCGGTTACTAATCAGACCTAGCTGCCATAACAGTCCTGGCTCTCCACTCTGTGAAACAGAGTCACGGCCTCTCAGTCAGTGTCGCTTTAAAGCAAATCACATATCTCCGCCATTTCAAAATTTATGATCCATCACTTTGGAATTCTCTCCCAATTCGTGCTTTGCGATTTTCATCCATTCTGTCCTTCAAACCTCAATCTACAGCCAACCTATTCCGACAGCACTACACGTTGTATTTAACTCATTGCCTCTCTTCCATTTTAAAAAAAACAAAAACAAAAACAAAAAAAGAATCATACAAACATACTCACAAAAAAACAGCTTGGTGGTAGACTTTAGTTTTAGCCCATGATCTGTCTTACCCTCTCTCTCTCTCTCTCTCTCTCTCTCTCTCTCTCTCTCTCTCTCTCTCTCTCTCTCTCTCTCTCTCTTCTCTTGTCTCTGTCTCTCTCTCTCTCTCTCTCTCTCTCTCTCTCTCTCTCTCTCTCTCTCTCTCTCTCTCTCTTCTCTGCGCTCCTTACGCCCTGCGTCCTCTCTTCTCTCTCTCTCTCTCTCTCTCTCTCTCTCTCTCTCTCTCTCTCTCTCTCTCTCTCTCTCTCTCTCGCTCTCTCTTCTGTATCCCTCTCTCTTTTTTCTTTACTTTTTTATTTTTAGTTTTAGTTTTCATTCCGTATCTTATTTTATTTCTAGCCATTTTTTGCATGTTTGTTTGTTGCCTTATCTTATTTTGCATTGTTGACCTTACTCGGAGCAAGGACTGGGTGTAAAAAAGCACATCAGGGCTTATCTATTAGCCTCGTAAATACAGAAAAAAAGTCTTCTCTCTCTCTCTCTCTCTCTCTTCTCTCTCTCTCTCTCTCTCTCTCTCTCTCTCTCTCTCTCTCTCTCTCTCTCTCTCAAAAATACATACTGAAGCACAGACAATTTCAGAACGTGAACTCTATCGAACTAAAACAATTACTTGCAAATGAAAATGTGCATATTACAAGAGATATTGCTATGTATATTCATTATACACTGAAAAAAAAGAAGAAGAACTCGTATCCCACTCAGTATGAATAATTAGTTACCCTCATAAATTAGCTTTTTTTCAGGCATCAGTTGTCGGATCAATGGAGCACTTAAGGTGGTGACTTTTTTTATATTCTCCCTAAGGCCAAACTCCACATCTTATTTTTTGGTGCTTCACACTGTCCTCTTCATCTGCCAAAAAAAAAACACAAAGCGGAACAAAAACCAATTTCCACTACTATCTCTTTTTTTCTTGTTATTTTTCCCTCCTTCTCCAATCAATCCCTTACACACCATGCATTGTCTGTATGTTTTCTCATAAATAGACACATTTTGGCTGGTTTTAGTGTTTTGGCGATTGATACAAAGTGTCTGGGTTTGTTAGTGTTCTAATGTGTGGTGTACTGGCACTCTCACTCGAATCATGTGCTGCTTATATGAAGAGAACAACATAAATGAAACAAAAGACTTCATCATTTTCTTTCGTTACAGTTTTTCAAGGAGAGAGAGAGAAAGGAGAGAGAGAGAGAGGGGGAGGGAGAAAGAGAGACCCTCATAAATCAGCATTGTTAGTACATCGAAAATTATACTTTGTTCTCATTTCTTTTCTTCTTTTTATTTTCTCTTTATGTGTGCACTGCAATTATATTGTTATAGGCCGGAGGCCAGAAACATTAAAACTGTATTTAATTGTCTCTCTCTCTCTCTCTCTCTCTTCCTCTCTCTCTCTCTCTCTCTCTCTCTCTCTCTCTCTCTCTCTCTCTCTCTCTCTGACAGTGAAATCTGCCAGAGGCAATGCTTCCCTGGAGTACCTGCGAGAGGTGAACCTGCCCATCATCTCCAACGCCAGGTGTAAGTTCTACCTGGGACCCCAGGGCCACATCACCAACAAACAGCTGTGTGCCGGCATCGATGAAGGAGGAAAGGACGCATGCCAGGTGCCATTGTAGCAACAGCGATAATAACAATAACGATAGGGCGCAGAGTAACAGACAATGATGACGATGATGATATTATTACTATCATTATTATTATTATTATTATCATTATATTGTTAGTTTTATTATTATTACTATTATTGTTGTTGTTGATGGTGTTGTTGCTATTATTATCATTATTATTATTATTGTTATTATTATTATGACTGTTTTATTATTATCATTAATATTGTTATCATTATTGTTGTTTTTGTTCTAATTGTTATTATTATTGCTATTATTATTATCATTATTGTTATCATTATCACCATCAGCAGCAGCAGCATTATCATTATTGTTATTATTATTATCATCATCATCATCATCATCATCATCATCATCATCATCATCATCATCATCGTTATTTTATTATTATTATTATTATTATTATTATTATTATTATTATTATTATTATTATTATTATTATTATTATTATTATGATTATTATCAGCATTATCAGCATTATCAGCATTAACAATAATACCATTATCATTGTCGTTATAGTAATTTTTAGTGTTGTTGACGTTTTCTTGTTTTTCTTCTTCTTCTTGCCATCATCATCATCATCATCATCATCATCATCATCATCATCATCATCATCAGCATCATCATCATCATCATCATCATCATCATCATCATCATCATCATCATCATCATCCATCATCATCATCATCATCATCATCATCATCATCATCATCATCATCATCATCATACCATCATCATCATCATCATCATCATCATCATTATTATAATTAGGATTAGGAACAGGATTATCATCATTATCATCATCATCATCATCATCATCATCATCATCATCATCATCATCATCATCATCATCATTATCATCACCATCGTCATCAACATCATCATCATTATTATTATTATTGTTATCATTTTCGTTCTTCTTCTTCTTCTTCTTCTTCTTCTTTTCATTATTATTATTATTATTATTATTATTATTATTATTATTATTATTATTATTATATATTATTATTATTATTGTTATTGTTATTATTATTATCATTACTACTACTATCATTATTGTTGTTGTTGTTGTTATAACGAAGAAGAAGGAGAAGAAGAAGAAGAAGAAGGAGAAGAAGAAGGAGAATGATGATGATGATGACCACAACGAAGAAGAAGAAGAGTTGCGATAATGATGATAATAATGAGGCGCAAGAGGAGGAGCAGCAGAAAAAGACGAATAATAATGATAACAACAACGAAGAAGAAGAAGAAGAAGAAGAAGAAGGAAGAAGAAGAAGAGAAGAAGAGAGAGAATTAGGGATAGTGATAATGATATGATAATAGTGATGAGAGGGATGTTGGGCAGCAGCAGCAGCAGAAGAAGAAGAAGAAGGAGGAGGAGGTGGAGGAGGAGGAGGAGGAGGAGGAGGAGGAGGAGGAGGAGGAGGAGGAGGAGGAGGAGAGGAGGAGGAGAGGGAGAGAGAAGGAGGAGGAGAAGGAGAAGGAGGAGAAGGAGAAGAAGAAGAAGGCCACCTGGGAGAGCACGGACCCCTACAAGTTCAAACAGATCCAAAAATCCATTTGTTGATCCGAAATATGACACGAACCGTCTACAACAAAAGTTTAGGGACTCATCCCCAGCCCCTGTCATGTCTTTGCACCGAATTCTATTAAAACCGTCTGAGCAATAGTTGCACTATCCTGTTGACAAACAGTCAACAACGACAACAAAAACCCGAACGGCTGAGACTGAGAGCCTAACCCTCCTGACAGAGGTTAGAAAATTATTCGTAACAGCACTAGTTACAGTAATGACAGTGAGACCCATCATTATGTTTCACAAATAAACAAAACTATAAATCAGCTGTTTATCCGTCTCAAAAGGAGAAAAATGATACTAAATACAGTAGTGATACTTTCTGACTACTACTAAGAATTGTTTGGAGAAGTCAGAGAGTATAAAGTCACCATTTAAAAAAGAATAGTTCGGACAATTTGCGTAAAGGAATATTGACTTCGTTTTTCACGCAGTTGACTGGGTTTTTTTTTAATAATGCATAGCTTACACCTTTTATTTGTGAAGTTATCTAGCGATTCATTCTATCTGTGTACGCTCGAATTCATAACCCAAGAGAAATAGAGGCAAAACGTGAGTGTGAAAGGGATTAGGATGAAGGCTAGCCAGGGAATCGGAGAGGGAAGGAAAGGGGGGGGGGGGGGGGTAGGGGGGGTGGCTTGGTGTAGAGAAAACAAACAACAAAACCGGCAGCGTGACATTCAAACACTTTTTCATGACGTCATTCCTCATGTGACGTTGCAGGGAGACAGTGGAGGCCCCGTGGTGCCATGACGTCATTTCTCATGTGACGTTGCAGGGAGACAGTGGAGGCCCCGTGGCTCCATGACGTCATTCCTCATGTGACGTTGCAGGGAGACAGTGGAGGCCCCGTGGCGCCATGACGTCATTTCTTATGTGACGTTGCAGGGAGACAGTGGAGGCCCCGTGGTGCCATGACGTCATTTCTCATGTGACATTGCAGGGAGACAGTGGAGGCCCCGTGGTGCCATGACGTCATTTCTCATGTGACGTTGCAGGGAGACAGTGGAGGCCCCGTGGTGCCATGACGTCATTTCTCATGTGACGTTGCAGGGAGACAGTAAAGGCCCCATGGTGCCATGACGTCATTTCTCATGTGACGTTGCAGGGAGACAGTGGAGGCCCCATGGCGCCATGACGTCATTTCTCATGTGACGTTGCAGGGAGACAGTGGAGGCCCCATGGCGCCATGACGTCATTTCTCATGTGACGTTGCAGGGAGACAGTGGAGGCCCCGTGGTGCCATGACGTCATTTCACATGTGACGTTGCAGGGAGACAGTGGAGGCCCATGGTGTGCGAGGACCGCGGCGTGTGGAGGCTGGTTGGGGTGGTGTCCTGGGGGTACGGATGTGCAGAGAGGTACAGCCTGGAATCTACACCCGGGTATCCAACTACTTGCAGTGGATCCACACTGCCATCAATGAGTCGTAGTACACCGTGACATGTGACATGTGACCGTCGAAAATTGTTACTGGTTGAAATAAAAGGCACAATGACATCATGCAGTTTGTAAATGTGTGGAACATATACACATGACATGTGTTCTTTATTCTGTATGAATCAGTGCATATTTCATTTCATGTGTGTTAATGTATATCTGTTTCCGTCTCGAGTGAACCGTTATGATGATAATGAAAAAAAGCAAGTAAACAATTATAAGGATAAAAGAATTAAATCAACAGTGGACCATGGTGTGGAGATTATGGATGGGAGGGAGAGAGAGCGCGGCGCGCGCGCGCGCGCGCGCGTGTGTGTGTGTGTGTGTGTGTGTGTGTGTGTGTGTGTGTGTGTGTGTGTGTGTGTGTGTGTGTGTGTGGTGTGTGTGTGTGTGTGTGTGTGTGTGTGTGTGTGTGTGTGTGTGTGTGTGTGTGTTGTGTGTGTGTGTGTTCAGAGCAGACAATAACAATTCTTTTTCTTTTTTTCTTAAAGGTTCAATTCAGTCTGTGAAGGCCATGTGGCCTCTGTGGACGTACATTTCATCTGTTTAATTTTAATTCATTTTATTTTATTTTGATTCATCTCCTTTAATTCACTTTTGTGTATGGAAGTTTGCATAGCATGCATGTATGTATGCATTTCTTTCTTTCTTTTTTATTTGTTCGTTGATTTATTCATTTATTTCCTTGTGTATTCATTTATCTATTTATTTATTTGTTCAATTTGCATGTTAGACAGGGCATATATACAGCATGCTTGCAGCGTTACACGTTTTTTGCTAATTTTCATTGTACTTCAGAAAAGATGCAAAACAAACACACAAACAAACAAACTTAAAAACTTGGATGTGAATGGCTCACATTCCACTCCACTTTGTCTAACAACTATACGTTGAATGGGAATTAGAAGCAACAGTTACACAGTGGCATGTGTCTTTTACGTACTGACACATACTTGGGACAAACACGATGGAAGTGAACAAAGTCTTCAATGGGCTCAGCTTGCAATGTCTTTACCCTTTTTGTCATTTGGAAACTGACATTCGGTTATAGCAAGTTTGACCTGAGCAATTTAAGATCACGAAGATATCTAACTTTAACTATCTGACCTATATAACCAGCGCATACGAGTTTCGGGTGATTTAAACAATAATTATTTCCTTCTTTTGAAACAGTCAATGTGGCACCGACAAAGGTCAACAGTCAACAACGACAACAAAAACCCGAACGGCTGAGACTGAGAGCCTAACCCTCCTGACAGAGGTTAGAAAATTATTCGTAACAGCACTAGTTACTTTACTTGGAAACTTCAAGAAAACAGTTGACAGTGCAAGCCCAGAATAGCACAGAAATGACCAAAGCTTAATTCGAACAACGGATTCTAATATGTTTTGGTCTAGCTATGCCTTCTATTTTCGTCGCATACTAATAACATGTTAGCGTATTCGGGGAGACAGTCTTATAAGCAAAAAGCAAAGGACACACCCGAAGGTGCGAGTGGGACTCAGAGAAGTACTGTCCTCAACTGCCGAGCAAATCAGCTGGGAGCATTCTGGCACCACCCTCCTATTTTCATCGTATACTAATAATATGTCGGTGTATTCGGGGAAATATTCGTATAGGATACAGCTACTAATCTGCTGCTATACCTGATATGGCACACATAAGTATCTATGATGATGGGGAACATACCATATTCTCCATTTGCTGTATACTCATAACAACTCTGCCAATTCCACGTCATTTACACATTTTGCTTTGCACTGACTTAATGTCTTCATAATGCTAAAGATCTCTAAACCTATTTCTGAACAATACAGTGGTCCCCCTCACATGGTTTCTTCTGTCCTATTTCCCTATCTATCACCCCCATGAGTGTGTGCGTGCGCATCTCTCTCTCTCCTCTCTCTCTCTCTCTCTCTCTCTCTCTCTCTCTCTCTCTCTCTCTCTCTCTCTCCCTCTGTGTGTTCATGAATGCGCATATGTGCAGGTGCGCGTGAATTTTAAGGAGGGGTGAGTGGACTCGTTTACATTTAACTTTATTCAGGTGGTGATTTGTTCAACGCTTTTTGTTAGAAACTCATTCAATATCAATGTTGACCAATGGGCAACCGATACCATGGTAATGCATTCATAATGATATTTCATACAGAAACATTTTCTGATGACCGAAAACATATTAAAATCACCTTTCCCCTACAGTGCTAGGTTACGTTTTGTTTTTCTTTTCTTAAGATAACAGAGGTATTTGTCGAAGATTCAGAAATCGTAAAACAAGGATTCTTCAAAAGCAGGAACTCAAACTGAAAAAATCCGAAACCTTCTCTTCCTTTGTGAATTCGTCAGACTTACTACAGACATGGAGAGAATTCACAACAGACAGCAGGAGAGGCCGTTGCCAACCTGGTCCATCGTGGTAAATAAACAGCACAGAGACATGAAGGGCAGAGGGTGAGTGGAACAGAGGCAGAGAGACAGAGGCATGTATTTCTTCTTTATCTGATCTGCATTAAGATCCCTATTGGGCAATTTACAGTTTTATCGGATCAGTGTCTCAGTTTAATTGCATCACACAGGACAAGATAACGCACAATATAACAAAGTCACAATAGACGCGTAAATATGTACATGAACTATGAAGCTTATGATAATGCCCCCACTCTCTCCGACTCTTTCACGTTAATAGGTGGCTGCCCTATCGAAGCCTGCTCGGCAATCGACTTCTTCTCTGGGGAAATGAAAATGAAGGAGATTATTGTTTACCATAATGTTTTTACAACATCTGCACTCGCTGTCTTCGACAAGTGTATCAGGCTTCAATAGCAATATCGATTCGACTTACAAAGCGTTTGAGGTATCAGAATTGCACTTAAAACGATGGTCTCGCTCACTGGATGATAGGTTTACTCTGCAGGGCTCTTAACGGTCCGACCTATCTAGTTTGTTATCTCCTTGGGGGCTATCATACGTGCACGTCTCTCTCTCCATTCCACCCCACACCTCTACAAGTGCCGGGATCTTTAATTAAACCGCCTTTGCTCTGTGTGACTGGCTTACCCGTACCCTATCGCGCAATGCCATCTAAAGCAGAAAATACACTCCCCCCCCCCCCCCCACCCACCCCCACCCCACCGCTCCCCCCACTCCCTGACTCGACTCCTTTTCAATATCCCCCATCACACTTCTCTCCCAAGCCCCTTCCCTCCATCAGCCCCTCTCTACAACCACGTGGAATTTACTGACACGGTCACCTCTACCTGTGTTCTTCCTCCAGCCCCTAAACATCACTTCTCTCTCAAGCCCCTTCCCCTTGATCGGCCCCTTCTACAACCACGAGGCATTTACTGACACGGTAACCTCTGCCTGCGTTCTTCCTCCAGCCCCTGACCATGAACACAAAGGTGTCTGAGCACCCAGCTCTAGCGGCCATTTGCATTCACTATTGCCGTCCTGGCCATTGTAGGCCTAGCATTGATTTGTAAGATCACGTGCCTATGCCCATTTATCCCGAATGTGTGTCATCTGTAAAGTATGGTGGAACTCATGACGTCATTTTCAAACGTAACTTCCGTGATGTGTTTTTTTAGTCGAAGCATTTGCTTCTTTCATTTGGCGACAACATGAAATTTAGGACGCGTTCCTCTCATATCTGTCAAAATCTTAAGTATTAAAACAAGATGCAAAGCATATAAACGTACTCCCAGTTTATCCTGATTACGCGTGAAATATTCCATGGTTTAGGTTTAGGTTTGTAGGGACAATTGCCTTAGCAATTATAGCCAGAACTGGCTTTACATGTCCCTTCTATGTGTTATCTGTCTTCACACGGTCAGGTCTTTAACTCGCTCAAGTCTTTATTTATCATAGTCAAAATAAATAGTCTTCAATAATACACTATCATCGATAGAGCTTTTGAAACGGTTAATATTTTGTGCACGTTTAATGTTAGGGGTTAATTTATTCCAAAGAATTGTTACTCTGTTACTAAAAGAAAATTTCCATAGGTTAGTGCGATAATATTCATGATAAATTTTATCCACACTATTTCTGGTAATATCAACTCTTGATGCAGTAAAAAAATTTTGAAATAGGAATATTGTCAACACAATTAAATATTTTATAGACTTGGATCAAATCGCCCCTCACTCGTCTTGCTTTTAGGGTAGGCAGTCCAAGAGCTTTTAACCTACCTTCATAGGAAAGATTTTTTATATTCTTTACAAGCTTTGTTGCTCTTCTTTGTACTCTTTCCAAAGCAGCAGACTGCCTCTTTAATCGAGGATACCAAATTGTATTGCCATATTCCAAATGAGGTCTAACGAAAGCCTTGTATAGTTTTTGTAAAAATATCTTTATCTATATGACTAAAAGTACGTTTAATTATACCAATCATTTTATTAGCTTTATTTATAGAGTTTTGAATATGCTTATCGAATGCCAGGCCAGAATCAAAAGTGACACCAAGATCTTTTTCATAATCACATGTTGAAATATCTGCACGCTCACCAGTATTACTGTTTAGCATTGTATATTGGTATCTTGGGTTCTTACGTCCAACATGTAACACGTTGCACTTGTCCGCATTAAAATGCAAATTCCATGTGGCAGACCATTTGGATAAATTATCAATATCATTTTGTAATGTATTATGATTATAAGTTGTATTATAAATTTTTGTATCGTCTGCAAATATATTGCAAATACTTTCCACCGAGTTTGGCAAATCATTTATAAATATTGTAAATATTACGGGACCCAAAATACTCCCTTGTGGTATACCGCTTAGAACTTCCGTAAAATCTGAATATGAGCTTCCTACTCTAACTCTTTGCTGTCTTTTAGTTAAAAAAAATCTCTTATCCATGTATGCACTCTACCTGTAATTCCATATGATGATAATTTCACTAAAAGCCTCTCATGGGGAACAGAATCAAAGGCCTTTTTAAAGTCTAAATAAAGTATATCTACATTGTTGCCATTATCTAAAAGTTTTGTTAAATCCTCCATGACAAGTAGAAGTTGTGTTACACAAGATCGATGTTTACGGAAACCATGCTGGCATTCTGTATATAAATTATTCAAAGTCATATGATCTACGATCACATCCCGTATAATTGATTCCATAATCTTACAAACAATTGATGTAAGACTAACTGGCCTATAATTTCCAGGATCTGTCCTAGTGCCTTTTTTAAATAAAGCTGTCACATTTGCAGACTTCCAGTCCATTGGTACCACACCTGATTCAATTGACTTATTGAACAAAATACTGAAAGGTAATGCTAGCTCATTATATGACTCCTTAAGAACTCTTGCAGGGATCATATCAGGTCCACAAGATTTATTTGGGTTTATATTTTTAAGTCTCTCTCTAACTGCACTGGGTGTAATACACATATCAGTTACGGTGACTCCACTGGACCTTGAACCACTTTCCAAGATCGGAACATTACTATTATCTTCTTTTGTGCAAACACTAGAAATAAGTCATTTAAAGTATTTGCCTTATCTTCATCTGACACTGCTAAACCACCATTTGTTTTGTATTCAGTGGACTAATGCCAATATTTGTCTTTTTCTGTGATTGTACATATTTCTAAAACTTTTTAGGATGATCTTTACAATTTGATGCAACTTTTTTTTCGAATTCGACCCTTTCTTTTCTTTTTATTTTTTCACATTTATTCCTCTTCCTTATATACTTCATATATTCACTACCTTGTTTAGTGCACATAAATCTTTATATGCATTTTGTTTTTTTTTGTAACTTTCCTCCAAGCCTTCTTATCCAACCATATTGGGTTTTTTCAATATATGTGTTGAACACTCTTTTTTGGAATATATTTATCAATACACTTATGAATAGTGTTCTTGATCATTTTCCAACACTCATCCACACCCAAGAGGGTACTTTCACACCAATTTATCATACCCAAATCTTTTCTTAAATTTTCATAGTTACCCTTATTGAAATCATATCTATATTCGCCCTTTTTGGATTCTTTTTTCCCTCTATGTACAGAGAAAATGATAAAACCTCGTGATCACTATTTGCAACTGGGGCACTATGTTCAATATCTGAAATCATTCTTTCGTCTTTAACCAAAACTAAGTCTAATCTATTCTCTTTCTGATTTAGTCTTTTCCTTGTCGGATTTTTTACCACTTGAGTAAGATATACATCCCTTAGACACTCTATAAAGTGTTCATCTCTCTCATTTGACCATGTACCTTTCCAATCAATATCGGGATAATTAAAATCACCCGTAATACACACAACATCATAAGACTGTATTGCTTCCATTTTCATAAGTTTAAATAGTTTTTCATCATTTTCTTGTGATGAAGCAGGATTTCTGTATATGTTTCCAAATAAAACAGTCAAATTTTCTTTGCTTTTAAATTGAATCCAGACACTTTCTTCAAAATCCACATCATTTAGTTCCTTACATTCGTAAGCACATAAATATCTCTTAACATATAAAAAGGCACCTCTTTTAGAATTATTACTTATAAACAAATCATAACCAGGAATAGCGAATTCTGAAATATTGAAATCTTTCAAATTTTTGGGAATAGCCTCAGTAATGGATATAATATCAAGATTCTTATCATCAATTAAACCGAGAAACTCACCTTTTTTATTTAATGATCCATCAATGTTAGCATATAAAACTTGTATTGGAAAATTTTGATTTGAAACAACTGTAGATTTATTCTTTACAATATTTACATTTTTCTTGCAGGATTCCTTCTTGTCTCAATTTCCGGATGACTCACCCTGACCAAGTCTGGGTGATCTTTTCACTATTTTCCCATTTCTGATCTGTAAGTTTGATTCCCCATTTTCAACTCTCTGTTTCATCTCCTCTCTTAACTGTTTCATGTGCTCTCTCTCTCTCTCTCTCTCTCTCTCTTGGTGTGTAATCAGGATTTATGTACATTTTATCCTTTTGTTCAGTCTTCCCCTTATTGATTTTGTAAGCATTCTTCAGGATTTCTTGTTTTATTTCTTTTTTGTATACCTTCACTCTCAGGAGGCGCAGCCTGCTTCCTCCTACCGGCCCAAGTCTGACAGGGTCTATGAACTTATCTTTCTCACCCTTCAGTTCTGGGCAGATCTGGTCCACTATTTTATTCAATTTGTTAACCTCGTCTGCCATTTTGTCATTTTTGTTTGTTTTATCACTCTCTGGTAAATTAAAAATTATAAGGTTTGACTCTCTTTTTTCTTTCTCGTCTTTCTCTTCAAACCTCTCAACCAGTTTCTTCTCCGCCACCTCTTCTATTTTTTTTCAAGCATTTCTGTCGTCCCTGCTTTTTGAATTGCTCCAATCCTTTTCTCGAAGGACTGGAAAAGGCTTAGCAATAAATCCAATTTTTTTTCAACAGGGCCCTTTAGCAGAATAGCCATTACTAACGGTTACACCAGCCCAAGACGGTTTTCCCTTCAACAGGCCAGGGAAAACCGTCTTGGGCTGGTGTAACCGTTAGTAATGGCTATTCTGCTAAACATCGGCCATCATATGTGACCTACAATGAACATACTTAGAAATTTTCAGAAAGATGGGCCAAGAACTTTCTGAGATTTTCCATAAAGAAGAAAACCATTATGGGCCGTGAGTAGCGGCTATAACGGTAAACGTAAACATCGGGCATCATCCGTGACCCATAATGAACCTGCCTACAAATTTTCAGAAATATCGGCCACGTACTTTCTGAGATATTCCATGAAGAAGAAAAACCGTTGGGGGCCGTTATAGCCGTTAGTAACGGCAATAACGGTAAACTAAAACATCAGGCATCATCCGTGACCCATAATGAACATGCCTACAAATTTTCACAAAGATCGGCCACGTACTTTCTGAGATATTCCATAAAAAAGAAAAAGCGTTATGGGTCGTTGTAGCCGTTAGTAACGGCTATAACGGTAAACTAAAACATTGGGCATCATCCGTGACCCATAATGAACATACCTACATATTTTCAGAAAAATCGGCAAAGTACTTTCTGAGATATTCCATAAAGAAGAAAACCGTTATGGGCAGTTATAGCCGTTAGTAACAGCTATAGCGGTAAACGAAAACATCGGGTATCATTCGTGACCAATAATGAACATACTTACAAAGTTTCAGAAAGATCGACAAAGTGCTTTCTGAGATATTCCATAAAGAAGAACGGCTTTAATAGTAAACTAACATATCGGGCATCATCCGTAACCCATAATGAACATACCTGCTAATTTTCACAAAGATCGGCCGCGTGCTTTCTGGGATATTCCATGAAGAAGAAAAACCGTTACAGGCTGTTAGTAACGGCTATAACGGTAAACTAAAACATCGGGCATCATCTGTGACCCATAATGAACATACCTACAAATTTTCAGAAAGATCGGCCAAGTAGTTTTGCCTGGAGCGAGTGGAACACATTTTGACCACGGACGGACGGACACACACACACACACACACACACACACACACACACGCGCGCGCGCGCGCGCGCGCGCGCACAGAGAGAGGAGAGAGAGAGAGAGAGAGAGAGAGAGAGAGAGAGAGAGAGAGAGAGAGAGAGAGAGAGAGCATTTCTTCGTTCCCATTCTAAAGTACTCACTGTTCTATAAGAACTGGAAGTACAACAATTAAGATTATTTCAGTTCATGCTTTGATGTCGCTTCACTCGTTTGAATCATCATAAAGCATAAAGGCATTCAGTCTTACATAGCCATTTTAGTTGAATAAATTTGTATGTGGCTCGTGTTGGCTCTAAATCTAGTAACATATATGTGTATGTCTGCACCTCAAAAAGGGAGAATCGCATTCGATAGTTTGATCTTGATCGAATAAATTATGATGTTTAAAACAACACTTGCAAGCAATATTGTGTATAATGTCTTTTACAAGTGTCATTCTATAAAGCGGTAAGTGTAAGTGGTCAAAATCTGTAAGCAAATGTCACTTTGTTATCACTGAAAATATTGCAGGAAACGTTAACTGAAAATTTAAAACTTTTACAGTTTGGTGACATTCTCATGATAGAACCGACTGGAAAGGTCTCATAAGTAATTAGTACTCTGTAAGATCTAATTACCCTGATAAAACACTAGTGTCTGTTTGAAATCTGACCACAGACACACACACACACACACACACACACACACACACACACACACACAAACACGCACGCGCGCGCACACACACACACACACACACACACACACACACCTGTAGTGTTACATAAAATCACATACTGGCATGCACTCACGCATGCATACACATACACACACACACACACACACACACACACACACACACACACACACACCTGTAGTGTTACATAAAATCACATACTGGCATGCACTCACGCATGTATACACACACACACACACACACACACACACACACACTCGCGGACACGCGCAGACACACACACACACACACACACACACACACACACGCACACGCACGCACACACACACACACACACACACGTATACATTCACACATTTATACATACAAGCGCGCACGCGCACACACACACACACACTCTCTCTCTCTCTCTCTCTCTCTCTCTCTCTCTCTCTCTCTCTCTTCCCACAACCACTCGGGTACAAGCGCTCAAAGCTCCTCCCCTTCCCTGCTTCCCTGTTCTCCTCACCCACTCCTACCTTTCCCTAATCAATAAAATTTGACCTCCATTTTGACTAACGAAAGTGCTATGTTCTTTTTACTGTCCTTTACTTCTTTTGCTCTTCCTCCTTTAGGAAGATAATCACAGTACAATATACAACAACAACAACAACAGCAGTAATAGTAGTAATTATCATTGTTATTACTACTATTATTATTGTTGTTGTTGTTGTTATCATCATCATCATCATTATGGTTGAAAGAAACCCTAGGCAGACTTGACAGCAGGTCTGCAGAGAAGAACACACACACACACACACACACCACACACACACACACACACACACACTATCTCTTTATCAGACAAGTATTTTAGCCCTGGACCCATTGCACTTTAAGGGGGCCGCGCCTCATCCAGGTCATGACTTCCAGATGCCCTTCTACTGTCAACTTGGTTTTTCCCTGTGCTGCCAGGATTCGGAACCGCAACTTTTGGATGGGTGGGCATCTCAGGGCGTGCCTTTTTAGACGGATGCCTTACCCCACTGCCAAAGGACACCTGTTCTTTGTAAGGAAATTCAAGCCTTATAAAGTTCACTTGTGTTCCTCCTCGACCAGATCCAGCTTGAACACTTTTTGGCTGCCTCTGCCATTGCCTTCTGGGTTCTGGTCCTCTTCTTACCTGAATCCCGAGCTGTTTTATGAGGTCATAGGCTGATGCGCCTACAAATCCCTTACTCCATCTTGTATGACGAGAACTGGGCCTGGAAGCCCGGTTCCCTCAAGCTGCTCGCTAGATTGGCATACTTCTGTCTTGTAGAGGTGCGCTTGCTCCATTCTGCTTTCGTATGGCTCGGTGAGTTTGATCAGAATCATTTGTTTTGATGAACATGAGTTGAGTACAATCTCTGGTCTCATGCCACTCTTCCTGATGATCTCTGGTTGGCTTTCTCATTCTGGAATGTCTACTGTGCATTCCCAGTCATCTGCACCATCCAGTAAACCCTGCTTCCACGCTCTTGCTATTGCAGTTGTTCCAGACCATTTATGGACATCCCTTCTACTCCTGTTCTCAAAGAAAGAAAAAAATACGTAAAATAGACAAGTATTTTTTAATCGCAAAGACCGTCCACCTCATGTCATGTTTTTGTTTTAATGTCAGAAGGCTCTTATCGCAGTGGGTGAAGAAGATAAGACGATACTGACGCAAGTCAAGCCCTCTTTTTTTCAGCCCAGCTGACAAAGGCAGACAATATGAGGGCTGAGAATAGGGTGTGACCAAAACCAGCACTGTCTTGTGAATATCAATCGCACTTTTTTTTTGAAACCCTAAGCAGGAAAATAAATCTTGTAGATGGCTCCTCTCTTCAAGCACTAATTGTAGGGGGAAAACCGTAATTGCAAAGTACGATACTGAATCTGAAACACGAGTCTTGAGTCGCCGGGTATGAAAATAAGTCCGGAAGAAAAATTCTGAAGAACTGACTTACCAAAGTGAGACTCGGAGTATGCCGAGTATGATACAGGGTCCTGAAGATGGTCCTCGAACTCCAGGGTGAGACGTTTCAGTCCTGTACACATTACCCATGTACATTATCCATTGACTGTGACGTCGGGGAGGGCGTTCAGAAGAGGGGATAGCAGGCATTGGAAACGGGGCGGAGGGGTGAGGGTCGGCGGAGATGGGTGGGAGCGGTGAAGAAAGGGTGTGGTAGGGGATTTTAACCCCAAATTTCGCCCTCTTCTGTTTATCAATTAACTATGATTGAACCTGATTGTTTACCTCCACAAATTCAATCGCAATTTGTTCTTTGTTCGTTTGTTTTTAAGCATTTGCCTTCAAGCATTTTTAAAGATAATTTTTGGTTTGCAGTTTCCAGGACATCCATTCCTGTCATTGTAAATTCGGCTCACTGTGCGGCACACCATAAAACGTTTTGACGCAAATGGTACGCCATAGTGGTGCTGTTACGGCTTTCCCCCAGTGCAAATGGTACGCCATAGTGATGCTGTTACGGCTTTCCCCCAGTGCAAATGGTACGCCATAGTGATGCTGTTTCCGCTTTCCCCCAGTGCAAATGGTACGCCATGGTGATGCTGTTACTGCTTACCTCCAGTGCCATTAACACAATCTTTTCCATCCCACACCCTTGGTCAACAGCACTGGCCAATAATAATGGCTAGGTAGTTAAACTTGACCAGTCGACGAATTCTCATTGTATTACTACTTTAGTTCGAGGTTTATAGAATATAGATATAAAAGTTCTCTTTCTTCCTTAC
>CM031607.1:64981137-64983637 GCA_018398815.1 Conus ventricosus | reverse complement strand
TTGCAAGAACGCAATACAAGTCGGGGAACTGGGGGCTTAGTTACACTAATAAACGAAGAGAATACAAACTTTTGCTTTTAGAAAACAAAAAGAAGATAAATTACGTATTCTGGCTATCTTGAAACAAATAATAATGACCCCAAGAAATCAGGGGTACGAAAGCATTAGAAAAACTCCATCACATTGAAGAATGGTACAATCACTTCATAAAGTTTATAACGACTTTGAACAGAAAACGAACTATATTCTGGAATCAGCGATTATTTTGTACCTTTAGCTAATCAGATGACCAAAAAATAATTATAGTGACACTAGTTTCTGTTGTAATTTAGATACTTCCGTCCTCGAACTGGGAAAACCGAATTAGGGGTTAAAAATGCAGTACGTCATTTCCCAAAATGGTAAAGCTGCTGGAACCGATGGATTTAGTGGTAAATTTTACAAGTATGTTCCTCCATTAGTCGTTTCTTTTTTGACCAAATTTTCAATAGACTGTTTGATTCCGGGACATTTCCACTCATGTGGACAGAAGCAATTATACATCCTCTGCATTAAAAAGGTAATTTTAAATTTTTCCGGACAATTCCCGAGGCATCTCATTGTTAAATGAAAGTGGCAAATTATAACACATCTATTCTGAACAAACGTCTTCCCGAGTGGGGGGAGAAAATAATGTAATCAATGAGTCACAGAGAGGATTCAGGAATGGTTATAGCACAGTCGATCACATATTTACTTTAGTATCACTTGTACAGAAACAGTTGTCTTATGGCAAAAAAGCTCTATCCCGCATTTATCGACTTTAAAAAGCCTTCGATCTAGTGAATAGAAATAAATTTGTTTAATACTGAATAAAAATGGTGTGCAATGTAAAATGCATCATGCAATTAAAAGTATGTACCAAGTTTTTTAAAGCTAGACTTGGGGAAACAGTGATTTTACTGAAGCTTTAACATGTCCTCGTGGTTTGAAACAAGGTGACAACTTTTAGTCCTATTTTATTTTCGCTTTTCATAAATGAACTTGCAATGACGTTGCATTATCTGGAAAACATCGAACAAGCTTATCCCCCGATATTCTTCACATTCTTATTATGCTTTTTGTGATGACGTTGTTTTCCTTTCACATACTGTAACTGGTCTTCAAAAACAACTAAAATATTTAACTAAACTCCCAAATAAACTAGGACTGATCGTGAATGAGGAAAAATATAAATTATAATATTCCGTAAAGGAGGCAGTATTGCCTCACGGGGAAAAATGGTTCACAATGGTATACAATTGCAAGTTGTAAATGGGTATAGATACTTGGTGTCATTCTTTCTACTGGCTTAACTTTTTCGTATTCTTTGGAGGACAAGGCGCTCAAAGCTAAAAAATGTGTTGCTAGTATTTTGAAATTTTGTGGTCTCTAGGCGAAAACAATCCAAAAAATGTTTTTAAAATTTTTGATAGCCAGATCCGCCAATTTTAAAACATATGGCGCTGAAGTTTTGGGTTTAACTGCAAACCTACTATAATTGAAAAATTACACCTTTTAGCTATTAAACGTCTTCTGAATGTGAGGTCTTTACACACCAAGTGCACTTATATATTCCGAATCTGACAGATACCCGTTATATATTCAGACGTTCATAAAAATGGTAAAATATTGGCTGAAATTGACCCCTTGGAAGATAGCCGTATCCCAAGGAAATCCTATAAAATGTTATGTTTGTCTGCATTATAATGTCCAAAAAGAACTGGGTAAGTAATATATGTTTTTACATTATATAAATATGGTTTCGGATTTGTGTGGGAAAATCAAGGGTGGAAAATGTTAAATGTTTTGTGCATGCCTTCAAACAAAGACTTGTTGACTGGGTTATTTACAAGACTTAGACCCTGCTATTAACTCAAAAGAAAGATTTCAGTTCTGGTCTTCTTTTCGACAAAATCTATGATGTTCCAGAATATTTGTCTAGAATAAAAAAAAAATCCATCTCTTTGAAAATACTTGACAAGAATTAGACTTGGAGTTTCACAACTAAGAATTCATAAGTCTAGATTCTCAATTACAAGAAAATTAATGATTGCCATTTTGTCCTGGTATTGAAGAATCTGAATTGCATTTTATACTAGTGTGTAAAGAATACAGTTCGTTACGGAAAACCTTTATCCCCAGCCAAATACCATAGTCATCCAAATACATTCAAAATGACTTTATTACTTTCAGATGTCAGAATATGTAAACCTCTTTCTGTGTATTTATCTAAAGCCTTTAATACTAGAAAACCACTTCTTGTACGATGTTTGATGTTTGATTCATTTGAAGATTACTTTTGCTTTTCCCATTTTATTTTTAGTATTATCATCATTTTTCCCCTCCCCATTCCCAATTTTCATACCCCCCGATACATGGGCAGATGGCCTACATTAAATTTTGTTTCGTTCGTTCTCTCTCTTTCTCTCTCTCTCTCTCCTTTTCTCTCTCTCTCTTCTCTCTCTCTCTCTCTCTCTCT
>CM031607.1:64958637-64973637 GCA_018398815.1 Conus ventricosus | reverse complement strand
TCGTAATGCACATAAATCACTTTGATCTGAATACAGTACATACATACATACATACATACATTCATACATACATACATACACACATACATACATACATACATACATACTGCTGAACAATTAAATAGTGGGAGAGAAAACAAGTGCAGGTTAACAATTCTTCAGTCATTATAGTAATGACTTGGCAAAGATTTGAATTTTTAAAAAAAAATTAAAGATGAAAAAATGGGGGGAATATATTATAAATATGAGAAACCCTTCACTAGCAGCCTGAGGGAACCATCGTACTTCCCTTCGAAGGCAGATCTATTTGTATTGCCTGCTCCTAGGCCTTTCGTCCGCTGGATCGGACTCATCAGGGAGACACGGCTGATTGTGTCTGTGCTCTTGGTGTCAAATAGAGACACACCAAAGTCCATAATTCTGTGGTGTTCTCATCACCAAGGGTTCAAAAAAGAATCCAACAGCACCCCCAAAGCAGCCAGCAAAGGGTAGTAAAATGGAACAAAAGGAAAATGTGGAGAGGAAAAAAAGTGCTTAAAAACTAAAAGCATTATGCAAACAGTATAAAATGTAGGGGACAATCTTTGAGCCAATGCTTGAGGATCCATTCAAGGATGAAAGGGAGATCAAAAGATATGGAACAGTGTGAGTGGTCAGCTCTGCTGTTCAATAACCCAAGCATTGTGAGTGGCTAAGAATTGTACAGAACAACCTTTACTTGGATCTCCTAAGAGATGCAATCTCCCACTGATTGACCAAACATTATACTGCTGAACAATTAAATAGTGGGAGAAAACAAGTGCAGGTTAACAATTCTTCAGTCATTATAGTAATGACTTGGCAAAGATTTGAATTTTAAAAAAAAATTAAAGATGAAAAAAATGGGGGGAATATATTATAAATATGAGACACCCTTCACTAGCAGCCTGAGGGAACCATCGTACTTCCCTTCGAAGGCAGATCTATTTGTATTGCCTGCTCCTAGGCCTTTCGTCCGCTGGATCGGACTCATCAGGGAGACACGGCTGATTGTGTCTGTGCTCTTGGTGTCATACATACATACATACATACATACATGCATGCATGCATGCATGCATGCATGCATACGTACATAGCACGACCTAGCTCTAGATGGGTACAGAGCATACGACCTCGCTTTTTAAATGTACGAAGAATAGTGACAGATACTTGACATGTACAGATAACACGAACTAGCTTTTGATGCATACAGAGTATGTGATCCAACCTTTTTTTTTCTACACGTTGGGATGATATGACCTGGCTCTTAGTGCATTCGTTAGAGATAATGTGGCCTACACATAAAGATAACGTAGCCTAGCTCTTGTGACGCATACAAAACGTGACCTGGTGTTTGGTACGTACAGGTTTAGTGTTCTTGCATTTACTGACTTCGTTTTGTACTTACTATGTGACGTAGACTTTAAAACGTATAGACAAAAAAATCTAGCTTTAGTTATGTCTCGAAAACACCACCTTGCTCTAAATGCGTACAATGTACAGACAAGGTGGTTCTAACTCTTGATATGGATGAAAGACGAGTCCCAGCTGTCAGCACAAATAGAAGGGAGACCTAACTGACTGCTTCCAAGATATGGCTGCTATTGACTCATCTCATTCTCTTACTCTGTCAGTGTCACTTCAACGGATCATCTCGGGTTTATTCCCACAGCTTTGGAACTCTCTCCATTTTCATGGTAGCCA
Organism: Conus ventricosus; assembly: GCA_018398815.1. Classification (NCBI taxonomy): domain Eukaryota; kingdom Metazoa; phylum Mollusca; class Gastropoda; order Neogastropoda; family Conidae; genus Conus; species Conus ventricosus. The sequence continues at coordinate 64,971,915 of CM031607.1, read as the reverse complement.
CTCCACCTCCATCATTTCCTTTAGGTCTCAACATTCAGCCTCTATTTTACTAATGCTGCAATTCAAACATCAACATTCCCTCCCCCACAACATTTTTGTCTCTACCAATAAAGATCAGGAATAGAGTTTTAGAACTTACCGCCAATGACATTGACAAACAAAGCACAAGACAAGACACGATGCATTTCAACCACTTGGGTCTTCATCAGGCGAAAAAATAAATCACATTTAACATGTGGGACAGTACAAACTACGAAAAACAGAAAAAGAATGAAAAATGACTTATCCGTTATTCTCCATGAAGGCGGAAATGACATGAGGCCAGGGAGATTATGGGAGAGGAAACAGAGGGGGGGGGGGGGGTTGCGTCAGGGTGTGGTGTGTGTGTGTGATATGATAGGGTTGTGTGTCTAGTTTATTAGGATGGTATGATATCTTTGTGATGGTTGTGGTAATGGTGGATAGATAATAATGGAAAAAAAAAGGAGAAGAAAGGTGTGTGAGTGTGGGGGGGGGGGGGGTTTAAGGGAAGGATCAAAACAAAATTAAGATTAGATAGATGGAGGGTTGCTGTAACTACTGTATGAAGTGAGTGAGAGGATGTGGTGGTGGTGTATGTAAGTGTGTGTGTATGTGTGTGTGTATGTGTGTGTGTTGGTAGGGGATATTGCCAACTGATGTGGAAGAGGTGGGTATGTGTGTTTGGTTATTGTTGGATATTGATGCCTTGGGGGGTGTAGTGTGCCCAGTTTGGAAATGAGATGGATTCTTGAGTTGTGCGTTCAAAGCTGTCACCCTGTGACTGCCAGAGTGCCATAACTTTGACATGGTCTACACTTCAACCACACCCAACACAACATCGACCATGTCAAAGTTATGGCACTCTGGCAGTCACAGGGTGACAGCTTTGAACGCACAACTCAAGAATCCCATCTCATTTCCAAACTGGGCACACTACACCCCCAAGGCATCAATATCCAACAATAACCAAACACACATACCCACCTCTTTCCACATCAGTTGGCAATATCCCCTACCAACACACACACATACACACACACATACACACACACTTACATACACCACCACCACATCCTCTTCACTCACTTCATACAGTAGTTACAGCAACCCTCCATCTATCTAATCTTAATTTTGTTTTGATCCTTCCCCTTAAATCCCCCCCCCCCCCCCCCCCACACACACACACACACACCTTTTTTTTTTCCATTATTATCTATCCACCATTACCACAACCATCACAAAGATATCATACCATCCTAATAAACTAGACACACAACCCTATCATATCACACCCCACACACACACCTGACGCAAACCCCCCCCCCCCCCCCCCCTCTGTTTCCTCTCCATAATCCCCCTGGCCTCATGTCATTTCCGCCTTCATGGAGAATAACGGATAAGTCATTTTTCATTCTTTTCTGTTTTTCGTAGTTTGTACTGTCCCACATGTTAAATGTGATTTATTTTTTCGCCTGATGAAGACCCAAGTGGTTGAAATGCATCGTGTCTTGTCTTGTGCTTTGTTTGTCAATGTCATTGGCGGTAAGTTCTAAAACTCTATTCCTGATCTTGCTTCGTTCGCCGCCTTCAGTCACTCCATTTTGAAATTCTACCAATAAGATTTGATTGTCGATTCCCTTTTCTTTTCAGCCTATCCTCCCTGTTTAAGCCTGTATATATGTATATGTACATGTCATACAGAACCTGCCTATATATACGTCTATCTATCTGTGAATTTACATGTATCTATCTATGTATCTATCGAAGAATCTATGTATTTTTCTATCTCTATCTGTTCATAAATGTATGTATGTATATATGCATGCGTGTATACATGAATGCCTTTATGTATGTATGCATGCATATATCTATGTATGTATGTATGTGTGTGTTTGTACGTATGTATGTATGTATGTATGTATGTATGTATGTATGTATGTATGTATGTATGTATGTATGTATGTATGTATGTATGTATGTATGTATGTGTGTGTGTATGTATGTATGTATGTATGAATGTATGTATGGATGATGGATGTATGTATGTATGCGTATCTGTCTATCCTCTCTGTCTGCCTGTGTGTGTATGTATGTATGTATGTAAGTATGTATGCATGCACGCACGCATGTATGCATGCATGTGTATATGTGTGTTGATTTTTATGTGTCTATGCGTGTACGCGTGTAAGTATACATGACTGTATGCATGTGTGTATGCATGCATGTAATGTATGTATGCATGTATGTGTGTCAGTATTGTGTGTGCGTGTGTACGTATGTATGTGTGTATGTATGTATCTTTGTGTGTATGTTTTTATGTATGCATGTGTGTATGTATATATTTTGCATGTGTATGCATTGTGTGCAATCATGTGTGTATAGTTGTTTATATGTTTTTCTGTAAATTTGTTGATGATGTGCCATGGTGGATGTATGCGACTTGAATGTCGGGTGCGTTGAGAATGAATGACCTTGTTGTTGTTGCTGTCGTTGTTATCTCATTGTTAGTATTATTGTTTTTATTATCATCACTACTATCATTATCCCTACTACTACTATTACTACTAACTACTGCTACTACTACTACTACTTACTACTACTACTACTACTACTACTACTACTACTAAACCAACCTCTGCCCCCTTTCCCTTCTCTCTCTTTTTCTGTCTCTGTCTCTGTCTCTGTCTCTCTCTCTCTCTCTCTCTCTCTCTCTCTCTCTCTCTCTCTCTCTCTCTGTCTCTCTCTCTCCCCACCCCCGCCCCTCTCATCGCTCTCTGTCTCAGTCAAGTCTGGCCTGGTGAAGGATGGTGCGGAGCACCTGCGGGAGGCTCATCTTCCTGTCATCGACAACGCCATGTGTCAGTACTACCTTGGACCCCAGGCCCCGCTCACTGACAACGAACTGTGTGCTGGCCTGGAGGAGGGAGGCCGAGATGCCTGCCAGGTCAGATGTTAATCGTAATACAATTTGAATGATGATAGTGATCATCATCATTTATCCTCATCATCATAATCCTCATCAGCATCAGCATCAGCATCAGCATCAGCATCACTATCGCTGTCATCATTATCATCACCAACACCATCATCAACATCATCATAATTGTCATCATCGTCATCATCGTCATCATCATCCTCATCCTCATCATCATTCTTATCACCATATCTCTATCATCACCATCATCATTATCAACACCATCACCATCATCACCATCATCATCATCATCATCATCATCATCATCACATCATCATCGTCATCATCATCATCATCATCATCATCATCAACAACATTATCATCGTCATCAGAAGAAGAAGAAGAAGAAGAAGAAGAAGAAGAAGAAGAAGAAGAAGAAGAATATTGATGATGATGATGATGATGATGATGATGATGATGATGATGATGATGATGACAAAAAAGGAGGAGGAAACACGAGCAGGAGGAGGAAGAGGATTCTACTGTTGCTTCTCAATGACATCATTTTCTCTTGTGACGTCCAGGGTGACAGTGGGCGGCCCTCTGATATGCGAGGACGGGGGAGTGTGGAAGGTTACTGGAATAGTGTCCTGGGGGTACGGATGTGCAGAGAGACACAACCCTGGAGTCTACACCCGGGTATCCCGCTACCTGCAGTGGATCCACTCCACCATCAACGCGTAGCTAGCGCGTCACGAAGTGTGACGTCGGAAATTGTGACACATTAAAGAAATGCTGGCTGCAGTAGCGTCATTCTGATTGCAGCTACGTGGACTATGTATATGTGACATGCACTCATTGTTGTTAAATGTGTCTTAACGCACAGCCTCCTTTCGGCTTCCAGAAACCTAGAAACAAACAAAAAACGTTGCACATTACAATTGTGTTGTGTATATTGCGTGTGCAGACACGTGTCGATTCAGAATAGTGGGACCGCTTTGCAGTGCCATCACATTGTGTATTTTCATTCATCACTATTATGCAATCCCAGGTACCTTGCTGACACTGGTGTGGTTAAAAACCTGGTGTCAGAAAAATCTGATAGTACTAGTTTTACCTGTCTGTCTGTCTGTCTGTCTGTCTGTCTGTCTGCCTGTCTGTCTGTCTGTATCTCTCTCTCTCTCTCTCTCTCTTCTCTCCTCTCCTCTCTCTCTCCTCTCTCTCTCTCTCTCTCTCTCTCTCTCTCTCTCTCTCTCTCTCTCCTCTCTCTCTCTCTCTCTTGCTGTCTGTCTGTCAGTCTGTCTGTCTGACTGTGAGTGTGTATGTGTGTGTGTGTGTGTGTGTGTGTGTGCGCGTGTGTGTGTGTGTGTGTGTGTGTGTGTGTGTTGTGTGTGTGTGTGTGTGTGTGTGTGTGTGGTGTGTGTGTGTGTGTGTGTGTGTGTGAAAAACGTAAACAATAACAGTTCAGTCTTTTTTGTCATCTGGCATACGGACATTTAAAATGAAAGGTATGATTTGTGCATGGTAAAGAGCGCACACATGTAACAAACATACGTCATTACACGTTTTTCTGATTCTTACACACTCAGTGACATATCAAGGACTCTGATAGCTAACTTTTCATTGAGCGAAAAACACAAGAACAGGAAATTGAAACAGGAAGGAAACTGACGGCAACACTATGGTATAGGTCTTTTACATAGTGACATACCTTGAACAGACAAAAAGAAAGTGAACTACACGACGAGGTAAATTGTTTGCAAACTGGATAGGCCGAATCTTTTCCGTGTATGAAGATTCCATCTATTTGCCCCTGGTTTGATTTTAGCAAGTATCGAACATGAAGATATTCACGATTATCTAACAGACGTGTATTCTGCTGTTTAGAGTTCTAGGTTATTTACATATTTATCATCTTCTTTGAAAAAGGCCAAGCCAGCACTGACAAAAATAAGCATTCTACAGACGTGCATTCTGCTGTTGAGAGTTCTAGGTTATTTACATATTAATCACCTTCTCTGAAAAAGACAAGCTAACACTGACAAAAATAAGCATTCTGTCTCCGCTGAAAACAACTTCAAGGTAGTAGTTTACATTGTCAACATTGTGAATAACCCAGACATAGTCAGGGTAAAATGTACATATATGTTGCATTTAGGAGTGATTATTATCATATGACCCTGACACCAGTCAGTACAAATACCTGACACCTGGAGAAGTCAAAGATGATTGCTCAATCACAAAGAAAGAAGGCATCATAAAAAGATGGACTGAATATTGCTCTAAAATCAAAGGCAAACGCAGAAAAGGAGATCCAAGGGAACCAACAGTAGACAATTCCTTGCATGAGGATGATAACTTTCCGTTATTCCGTGGAGAAGTCACAGGAGCAATGAAATCGGTGAAATGAAGGAAGGCTTCAATCTTCCTAGACATCGATAATGTACAAGCAGAAATCTTGAAACATGATGGAAAAGAGTCAATAACATCCTAACTGCCATCTGCCACAAAATCTGGTACACTGGCTAGTGGTCCACGCCTTGGCTTCAATTGGTGATCGCTACTCTCTCCCTGAAAGGAAATATCCAACACTACCGGAACTAGAGGATCATCAATTTGCCATGCAAAAAAAATAATTCTTAAAATAATTCTAAACAAATAACAACCATCAACAGATACAATTATTTCGAAACAACATGGTGGAAAGGCAGACGCAGCGCCGAAAAGATCTCGAAACTGTGTACCCTTTACTAAAATGCGATTGCAACTCTAGAGGGATTCTATCGCATCTTCGTAGATTTTAAGGAGGCATTTGACAGAGCAAAGAGGTGCTATGGACTACAATGATGAAATTCAATGATGAAATTCCACATTGAACAAATGCTTTTCAAGAACATTTTGCGTTGTTTTCCAAAGAGACCACGACAGTGCTCATACAGGACAGTACTTGTGAGTTTTGCCGAAGTGTTCGTTGAAGTTCGTCAGGGCTGCTTTCTGACTCCCACAATTTTTTTTAACTTATTTCTGGAACGCATTCTTCTGACTTGTGCATTTGAAGACAATCTCAGCACCGTCACTATTGCAGGACAATCCATCAAGAACCTTCACTTTGTATACGACATCGACATCCTAGAAGGCAGTCAACAAGAGCTCACCATGATTGTTTCAAAACTGGACGAAACATTTGCATGAAAGTGCATGGGATGTGACGTCAAGAAAACCAAGCTGGCAGCCAACTGATACAGCTGCACATGGGCAGAAGCTAGTAAATGATAAAGAGCTTCGTTAGCTCTGATTTATAATTAGCATTGAAGGATCGTAATGACAGACACTCTTAATGGCATCAGTCCTGTCCAGACTGAGGTGTTTACGGAAAGACAATAGCATCTCCACGAAACACAAGATCAGCTTCCTTCCTAAACCGATACATTTATCTCCCTTTGCGCATGCAAACAGAAAGGAAAAGATCTGGAAAGTAAAAAAGTCGTCAAAAATCTGAGATATGACTACAAGATACCAAATAATAGATTACTTTTCAGAACGTCAAAGTATTGAACAATGGCGAAAAAAAATCATCATACAGCAGGTTTAAACAAATAACGATTCATTGACACCAGCTGGGAAAAGGAAGCTACATTGGTAAGGCTATGGCAACAGCCTTGATGACAGAATCCAAAGACGTGGAGGCGGAGGATCACACACACACACACACGCGCGCGCGCGCGCACGCACGCACGCACGCACGCACGCACGCACGCACGCAGCACACACACAGACGCACGCACACACACACGCACGCACGCACGCACGCTTACACACACGCGCGCGCGCGCACGCACGAACATACACACACCAGCTTGCGAGCGCGCGCGCGCGCGCGCCACACACACACACACACACACACACACACACACACACACACACACACACACACACACACACACACACACACACGCACACACACACAGAGGCACACACACACGCACGCATACACGTGCGCACACACGTTCGCACGTACACACGCACGCACGCACCCGCGCGCGCGCGCACGCACGCACGCACGCACGCACGCACGCACCACACACACACACACACACACACACACTACTCACACTCAAAAAAAAACCTTTGAATTAACTCTCACAAATGAACCAGTAAAAAACAAGAAGGAGAGACCAGATCAATGCACAACATTATCTCTTCAAGTGCATGCCCTCGTCATCACTATAGAAGACGGAAGAAGATGGAGAATGTCAAGACACTTTCGCTCTGGTACGATGCCCCGTTGTTGTCTATTTATTATGTAGTCACAATAAGAAAACTATTGTATGTGAATATAATGCGCTCCTAAGCATGGTGTGTTAGTGGGGGTGTGTGTGTGTGTATGTTATGTGTTTTTTGTGTGCATATTGTATATATGTGCATTTATTTATATTTATATGTATGTGTATTATTGTAGTGTGTGTGTGTGTGTGTGTGTGTGTGTGTGTGTGTGTGTGTGTGTGTGTGTGTGTGTGTGTGTGTGGTGTGTGTGGTGTGTGTGTGAAAGACAAGATAACGATGATATAAATGTATTCATGTACCTGTAGCAAATAAATGGACTGATTCACAATGGAGAACAGCATTATCTAAGCCCCATAATTCAGAGTCATACTGACTGTATCTGAGAATCAAACAATTTCATATATAAATTAAGAGTGGTTATCTAACATGTATAACCTTTTAAGAAGATAAATCAAAGCATTCTTAGCTCTGCTTGCAAGGTCTTTGCATGCAGCAGTGAAGCTCAAGCGCGTAGAGAAAAAAAATCCTAAATATTTATACGCATTAACCACAGGCATTCTTTCACCGTCATACAACCATTTTTCTTTCACACTCAAATATCCACCCTTCCGAAATACTATGATATTGCTTTTAGTCACATTAACTTTAAGTTGAAGAGATGCAGCGGCATGTTGTAAGCTGTCCAATTGTATTTGCAGACCTGTAACTGTTTCTGCCATCAAAACGACATCGTCAGCCAATAACAGAATAAATAATTCGAATGCATCTAGTGAAAATCGAGCCCCGTGTCTTCCTTTATAAATTACTTTAATCGCCAGTTCGTTAATGAAAAGAGAAAACAAACAGGGCTACAAGCATCTCCTTGCCTTAATCCTGATGTGCAGGCAATGTAATCAGTTAGCATAGAACCACATCGAACTCTGGCTTTGACATCCTTTGTACATGCTTTTAATGCATCTGAATAATTTACCTTTAATGCCCTTTTTAAGAGAATCGGGCAAAGAATATTTTGATTTATCGTGTCAAAAGCTTTCTCGAAATCAATAAACGCACCATAACCATTTTCGATTATAACAAAACTGTTTCTGTACAAGGGCTAGTAAAGAAAACATATAGTCGACAGTTGAGTATCCTCTCTTAAATCCAGCTTGATAATCACCTGTGATATTGTGTTCATCCACCCATTCTTGCAGTCTATTATTCGAGAATCCCACAGAGAGAGAGAGAGAGAGAGAGAGAGAGAGAGAAGAGAGAGAGAGAGAGAGAGAGAGAGAGAGAGAGAGAGAGAGAGAGAGAGAGAGAGAGAGAGACTGTGAAGCTGAAGCACTGGAAACAAACCAAAACGTGCCTGAAAACACTTCCCTTTTCAGAAGTTTCACGGGCTCACTGGGTTTTTGATATAATGTCTTTTCCCTTTTTGTACTATGTTAGCAAACAACTCACATTCATGCGCGTTGTTCTCTTGTAGGTAAAGTGAATGTGTGTGTGTGTGGATATGAGTTTGTTTTGTACTCGATTGTCATGCATGCATATATGTAGTAACCGGACGGTAAACGAAATTTCCCTTTTTCTTGCGCGTATTGCTTCGTGGTAGTGCTGCACGCACAATGTGAGTGTTGACTGCTACACTTAGCAATCTCATGTACTTGGCATAGCACACCGTGGCGACCATTTCATGGTCTTATGCACCATCCTAGCACAGTTTGTGACCGAGAAATAATGTGTGTAAGCCTAACAGACAATGAAAATGTTTGCTAACAGTCACAACGTTTTGTTGTCTGATGAAGTTGATAGAAACATAAGATAATTTGGCTGATTAATTAACGCTAAATACTATCATCTGGAAAATGTTTATGTTGGGAAAGTTCAATACTGACCTTTGTTGGGTCGCAAAGATCACGTTTACGTGATTCCAGGTCGATACCTGCAGCAGTTTCATTGTGATGTTGGCTGAAAGTTCTCCCCAAACCAACCTTTCTGGTACGAACGGTATTTAAATTAAAGACAAATCAGTGATTTCATAAATTTATTTTACAGTTCTCAGTAAATCCTACCCTTCGCCCCCCCCCCCCCCCCCCCCCCCCCCCCTTTAGAAAAAGAATCTCTCTCACAAACAGGATCTTTTTGCCCTGAAAACAACACAGCATTAAATGAACACTGATGGTTTTACATAGGAAAAACAAATCACCATATCAAGCAATTAGGCATTACCAGATACACGCATGCGACATGTGCAAAGTTTTAACATCAGCTTTACAACGTCTTAGATAAAAATAAAAAAAGGGTTTATTTCAATACTGTGACACCCTTCCTCTAATTTCTTGGTTTTCGCAAATCATCTCGTGCCCTTTGGTCTTTGGTCTTTGTATTCCTGAACTTAAACAGATGTTTTGCGCGTGCCTACATGTGTAGTTTTGTACTGCTGATGTGCATGGGGGCAGTAGATATGCATGTCTTTGGGGCTTGTTTTGTTGTTTTCTTTACTGCTCTTCATGCGTGAACTCCATGGGAAGGCACCACACCGAAGAATAAGTTCGCCAACTTCTTCTTTGTTTCTTTTTAATGGTTCACTTGCATGCAGATCATAGAGCATCTTTCTTTTTCTTTTCTCTTTTACCCTTTCTCTTCTTTAAGTGCCTTACGTGTGTCACTGCATTGGCAGTTTTCTCAATTTCTTTTTCCTGGGGGGGGGGGGGGGGGGGGGGGGGGTGTTGCTCCTTTTTTCCCCCAGTTCAATGACACATAAGAGCATGTTTATATACCATACTGGAAAATTTTAGCTCGTGTCTAGGTTTCTTTTCTTTGCTATGCTATCTGTAAGTTTCAGTACTTGCGAGTGTTTGCAGGTATCTGGATTTCTGTAAGTTCTGTTTGTAAAGAGAGGACACATTCGCTTTCGTTTTTGATGACCTAGAGACTATGGATTTAGTGGATAAGAATGTCAATATTTCTATTCTCTTTGTCAATTGTGTATTTTAGTATAGCTATGGTTTATTCATACCCGTTGTTGATTAGTTAACCAATGTACTTGTTAATTCTGTAATGCGTTGAAATCGTGTTATTCATTTCTCTGTCTCTGAGTACACTTCAGCACGCCTGTACGAAACAAAGTAGGAGGACGTAGTGTGAATTATTCATACATGTATGTTTTACTCAAACCAACACCACATCCCCGGCCTTTCTTTCACAGAAAAGAGCTGCACAAAGCGTCGTTCCGTGGCAGTTCCAGCACCTGCAATGTGTGAGAAGTTCATTGGAGGGCAGCTGCAATAAAATGGTTTTTTCTGGTTCCTGTCAGCTGTATGTCATAGTGATGCTAATGTTTGCCTTGTTGTTGCTGTTGTTGTTCTTATCGAGGTGAAAGTGTTGTCAGTGGTGGTGATGATGGTTTTTAGAAATAGTGCCGGTAGAGGTTGCTGCTATCATTTTTGTTCTTGAACTTTTTGAGGTGAAGTGGTGATTGCAGTTGTTGTGACTAATTTTGTTAGCGGTATCGCTTTCTTTTTAATCAACTGAACTTTTTTAACCCACTATTTAAAAGCTGCTTTCTGTGAATCAGAAATCTTGGTTTCGCATGATGCCGCATCCCCACCCTCACTCCACCCTCCTCTAAAAGAGAAGGAAACCTACATAATGCTATCTTCATTTGTGTTTTAATGTCACCAGTGTTGGTAATCTTAATGGGAAGCTAAAGATAAGAAACAACTGACGCAAATCGTTATGCTGTACAAAACTTAAATTAGCATTCAGTACGATGCAATGCAGTGTGCACGAAAAACAATTCGTATAGCTAAGTCTTGAGTCACTGATTCATGAAAACTGGTGTTGAAATCAAATCTCTGAGCGCTGAGTAAGAAACGAAACCTTGGAGATGAATTTTGAAGCACCCGATGTGGAAACATCAGACATACATCCCATCCATACATGCCATTCACTCACTGCAACGTCAGGGCGGGTTTCTGGGAGAGGAGATGGCAGCTTTACGAGCAAGGGGGGGGGGGGGGGGGGGGGTGTGGGCGAAGAGCTGGAAGGGTTGGAAGGAAAGGGACTCGTGAGAGGTTGGTGTTTTTTTTTGTTGTTTTTTTTATAAATCCGATTTTAATCTCTTCACTTCACCAACAAACTATATCCGAACCCAGGCGTACGTTATTCGGTTTATACCGAAAATGTATGCCTCAACGACTTCAGTTATTAAAGATATCATTTGTACAGACAAGATTTCACCCACATGTCAATATAACAGCAGTTCTAGCCTATTTAGGTTAGTTGTCTAGTTGTATTATCAGTGGATATTTTATTTTGTTTGTGTATGTTTCCTTTTTTTCCTTTTTTATAACACTAGTTTCGAAACCGGATTGTTTTCTAGTTTACGGCTCGCTGGTTGTTGTTTTTTTTTACCATAGTTCTAAACAGATGTAATTTTTTCCCAAAGACGATCGAGGAGTTGTATTCTTTCAAATGAGGACACGAAATGTACTTTGAAAAAGAGGGTCAGAAACAGTTCAATTCTTTGTACATATCTGAGACCAAACCAAGAGCTCAGAAGAGTGGGAGGTCCTGGTCGAGAGTAGTATCATGTTCCAGTTGGTGTTCCTCTTTGCTCAACTTGCTGTGGCCTCTGTAACAGGTACAGTCAACACAAGGCACACGCCTTTGTGTACGTATGTATGCATGTACATGTTGTGTGTGTGTGTGTGTTTTGTGGTGTGTGTGTGTGTGTGTGTGTGTGTGTGTGTGTGTGTGGTGTGGTGTGTGTGAGAGAGAGAGTGTGTGTGTTTGTGTAGAGAGAGAGATAGTGTGTGTGTGTGAGTGGTGGTGTGTGCGTGCGTGCGTGCGTGCGTGCGTGCGTGCGTGCGTGCGTGCGTGCGTGCGTGCGTGCGTGTGTGTGGTGTGTATGTGTGTGTGCGTGTGGTGTGTGTGTGTGTGTGTGTGTGTGTGTGTGTGTGTGTGTGTGTTGTGTGTGTGTGTGTGTGTGTGTGTGTGTTGTGTGTGTGTGTGTGTGTGTTGTGTGTGTGTGTGTGTGTGTGGTGTGTGTGCGTGCGTGCTCAGGTTTCCGTCACATTTCTTTTATATTTTAATCAAACTGTATTATAGCCTTTCTTTATCCAATGAGAAAAAAAATCGGACAAAAATCTTCTTCTTCTTCTTCTTCTTCTTCTTCTTCTTCTTCTTCTTCTCTGTGTGTTGTTTAATTCTTATTCATGCTTACTGTTATTCATCACCGTTATTGTTCTCGTGTGCTTTTTGTACTCCCAGTTCTTAAAGAACAGGGAGTACTTTAGAATGGGAACGAAGAAATGCTGTCTGTGTGTCTGTATGTGTGTCTGTGTGTGTGTGTGTCAGTACAACCTTGAGTTAATCTGACAATAAATTGGTTTCAGTCAGTCAGTGTGTGTGTGTTTCCGTGGTCAAAATGTGTTCCACTCGCTCCAGACAAAACTACTGGGCCGATCTTTCTGTAAATTTGTAGGTATGTTCACTATGGGTCAAGGATGATGCCCAATGTTTTAGTTTACCGTTACAGCCGTCACTAACGGCTGTAACGGCCTGTAACGGGTTTTCTTTTCCATGGAATATCTCAGAACGTACTTGGCTGATCTTTGCGAAAAATAGCAGGTATGTTCATTATGGGTCACGGATGATGCCCGATGTTTTAGTTTACCCCGTTACAGCCGTTACTAACGGCAGTAACAGCCTGTAACGGTTTTCCTTCTTTATATAATATCTCAAAACGTACTTGGCCGATCTTTCTGAAAATTTGTAGGTATGTTCACCATGGGTCGCGGATGATGCCGATGTTTTAGTTTACCGTTACAGCAGTTACTAACGGCTGTAACGGCCTGTAACGATTTTTCTTCTTTATAGAATATCCCAATAGGTACTTGGCCGATCTTTCTGAAAATGTGTAGGTATATTCATTATGCGTCACGAATAATGCTGATGTTTTAGTTTACCTGTTATAGCCATTAGTAACGTCTGTAACGGCCTGTAACGGTTTTTCTTCTTTATAGAATGTCTCAGAAAGCACTTGGCCGATCATTCTGAAAATTTGTAGGTAC
>CM031607.1:64946137-64953637 GCA_018398815.1 Conus ventricosus | reverse complement strand
TTTTTACAAATTTGTTCGGGGGTTTGTTGTTTTTTTTTTTTAGATTTTGGGGATTCTTTCTAATTTTTTGAGGGCAAGATGTAAAACCTTATTACTCATTTTTTTCCCCTCTTAAAAAAATTCTTTATTTTTCCCTTTCACGAAAAACTTTCTTCTTCGCTGCTTCCCCTTTCCTTTTCCCCTCCCCCTTTTCCCCCTTCATCCTCCGCCTTTTCTCGCCTTTTTTTCTCCCCTCGTTCCCAAATGAAATTTGGGGCCCACTACGAAAGTCCAGGTGAACAACGGGGGTCTTTCATCCTCTCACCTCATGAAAATCATGTTCTGGCCCCCAAAACCGCCCCGCTTCCCCTATCCTCCCAAACCTGCCTGGGGGTTCTTATCCCGTCTGCCCTAAATCGGCGGAATTTTCGGCTTTAACCTTCCGTTCTGCTAAATTTGTCAAACTCTGGGTTTTTTTTCCCCTTTTTTTTCCATACATATCTCATTTTCTATGAGACTAATTTTCATAAGGTTTTTTTTGTTTTTTTTTTTTTTTTTTTGTTTTTTTAACCAAAAAAATTTGTTTCAAAGTGCTTTGTCACAAATATGTACAATAAGTTTGTTTATTTTTAAAACCCCAAATTCCTGACTTGAACAAACCAAAATTGTGAAATATTTTCCCAAATGACAGTTTTAGGACTACCTAGTATTTACAGAAAAACATTTTTTGTTCTTGACCAAGTCTAAAAATTGCTTAAGGGACGTACCTGGCCAACTGAAATTTACGTCAACCTCGTAGCAAAAATTTTTGCGCCCATCACGGTACGAGCAATAACACCATGCCCCTCAAACATATGTATCTACTTATTTTCCAAGGTTAAGATTGTTAAAACTTTTCTTTTGCTCCCTTTTTTCAAATAAACCGATGGCACTTAGGCCCTTATCTTTTAATTCAGATAACTGTCTTCCTTTTCCTTTTCTTTTTTTTTCAATAATTCCCCAAATCCCATGTTTGGGTTGGGGTTGGGGAAACTGTCTTTCCCGGGGTTTTTCAGTGACCGAGTTAAGTAACGGTTTTTTGTTAAATACTTTCATGGACCTTTGTTTTTTCGATAAGGGGCTTGCTCTTCTTTCCCTCTTTTATTACAAAACTGTCTTTCTCTTCTTCTTCCTTTTTTAAGATAACTTTTTTTATCTTACTTTTCCAGGTTTCTTGGTTTTACAGATAACGGTCTTTCTTTTCCCCCCTTCATTCTTTTTTTTACAGAAAAATTCCCCTTGCTCTGTCTTCTGTTCCTCCTCTTACCTTTAGGTTTTGACCTAGGCCGAAAACCAGCGGGTATCTATGTTTTTTAACGGGGCCCCACTCCAAAGGGCGTGAACACATTTTTGCTGCTTTTGACTGTGCACAAACCTTCCCATTGGGTCGGGAATTAAAAAATTTAAAAGTGAACCTATTTTGGGTGGCGTATCCCCGTTTTTGTTTAAAGAATTTAGTGCCACAAATTTTCAGGGAACTGGCAATGATTCGGGGAGCCTTTTCTCTTCAAACCATATTATTTGTTCAACTTTTAAAATTTCAAAAAGTTAATAAAATTCTTTTGTTATTTTATAGCTTAAGTCCCATTATTCGAATTTGGTTGTTGGGGGGGTTTTGGGGGTGTCGTCGTCGTCAGTGTTTTGTTTTTGTTTTTGTTGCCGCTTTTGTTTTAAAGCTGTCATTAAAAATATCTCCCCCCCTTTCCTCTCCCCTCTCCCCTCTTTCTCTCCCCCTTCCCCCTCTACTCCCCTCTCTCTCTCTTCTCTCTCATCTTCTCTCTCTCTCTCTTCGTGTGGTTGTCGGTGTGTGTGTTGTGTGGTTGTGTGTGTGTGTGTTTTGGGGTTTTGTGTGTGTGTGTGTGTTGTGGGTGTTGTGTGTTGGGTTGGGGGTTGGTGGTGTGGGGGTGCGGGTTTGCGTTGGTGCTGCTGCGTGCTGCGGGTGTGCGCGCGCCGCGGAGGTGTTTGTGTGTGTGTTTTGTTTTTGTGTGTGTTGGTTGTGTGGGGGGTGTGTGTGTTTGGTGTGTGTGTTTTGTGTTTTAAATGTAGTTTTGGGGTGCGAGACAATTTTCTGTATGTCTCTTTAAATTTGCTTTTTTCCTTTTTTGGGGGGGAGTTCATAAAAAACATAAAAAATAAAACATTATTCAATGGTTTCATGCAGCAGAATCATACAGTTGCGATACTAAAAATGTCTGCCCCAAATGATCTTAAAGCACATATTAAACGTAAACATTTCAATTAAATCAAACGGGCTACTTATTTAAATTTAAAACCCTTTTGGGTGATACTATAACAGGAAGGGAAGGAGAGAGAGGAGGAGAGGAGAAGAGGAGAGGAGAAAAAGGAGGAGGGAGGGGAAAAGAGAGAGAGAGAGCTGACATTTTTCTCTTTTTCATCGTTCCCCCCCTCTCATTTCTTTTTTCAATTGATAAATTACTGTGTGGAAATTAAATTTTTGTTTTTGTTGCTTTATGTTTTTTGTGTTTTATTCCCTTTTGGGGGTTTTTTTTTTATTTCAAAAAATTCATGAGATTGGTACATCTATGCTATTTTTTTTTGGTAATTGTTTTGGGGTTGTGTGTTAAAAATGGTTTTACCTTCTTTTGTTTATTTCATTGTTGATGTCATACGTTTCTTTGTTGTGAGGGTTTTTGTTTTTTTCTCTGTTTTTTTTTTTTGTTTTTTAAAATTTTTTTGGGGGAAAATTTTTTTTTTGGGGGGTAAAAAAAGGGAAAAACCTGTTTTTTAAATAAAGAAAAATTCATTGCTTTCTTAAAGACCGGGAGGGAAAGGGAAATAAAAACCCTTTATTTATTTCCATGAGAAGGCCATCCCCCGGATACCTCAAGGAGCCGGCCTTATACCGGCTTATAAAGAAACCCTTTTGAAAAACCCGTTGGGCCCCCGGGGGACGGGCCCCGGAGGGGAAAAAGTGCCAACGACGTGCCAGTCCCCAAAACCCCCCAAAAAAAAAAATTGTTTAGCGGGGGGAGCGGGGGGGGAGGAAAAGGGGGGAAGGGGGGAAAAAAAAGGGGGGGAAAATAAAATAAATGAAAGTAATGGATAAGGGGGATGAGGGGGAAAAAAAAAAAAAAAAAAAAAAGGGAAAAGAAAAAGAAGAAAAGTTAAAACAAAAAAAAGAAGAAAAAAAGGGGGGGAGGAGGGGGAAAAGAAGAAAGGGAAAGGGAAGAAAAAAAGAAGAAGAAAAGGAAAAGAAAAGAAAAGGAACAAAAAAAAAAAAAAGAAAAAAAAAGAAGAGTGAAGATAGTGAAACAAATAAAATTTTTTGAAAAAGAGGAGAAGGAGGGGAAATAAGAAAATTAATAAACAAAAAATAAAAAAACAAAAATAATAAATTTAATATAAAAAATAAAAAAAAATTAAAATGATTAAAATTAAAAATATATTTATTTTAAAAAAAATAATATTAAAAAATTTTAAATAAAAGAATGATAAAAAAAAAAAGGGACTGATAAGTGAATATAAAATATTAATAACAAAACACCCCCCAACCCCCCCCAAAAAAAAAAAGATATAAAAAAGGGAAAAAAAAAATAAAAAAAGAAAAAAGATGAAGGGGGCTTTGGGGGGGGGGAGGGGGTGGGCGATAATGAAAATGATTGGGTTTTTTGGGGGGGGGGGGGATGTGGTAGAAGAAAAAAATAAATTAAAAACACAAACAACAGTAATATGAAAATAAAAATAAAAAAAAAATAATGTATAAAATTTTTTTTTATATATTAAAAAATTTTATTATAACAAAATATTTTAAACCCCCACTTAAAAAAAAAAATTAAAAGAGTAAGGGTAAAATAAGGTAAAAGAAAATTTTTTGGGGTTTAAAAAGTTGTGGGTTTTTAAGGGGTTTTATGTTAAAATTGGGTTGTTGAGGCGGGCCGAGGGAGGCCAAAATTTTTAAAAGGGCAAAAAGTTTTTTTAGTGTTTTTTTGTTGTGTTAAAAAAAGGTTTTTTGTTTTTTTTGGTTTTGGTTTGGGTTTTTGGGTTTTTGTTGGGGTGGGGTTTTTTGTTTTTGGGGTTTTTGAGCTTTTTGGTCTTAAATTCTTATGATCGTTTGGGGTTTTTTTTTAAAAGGGGGGAAGGGGGGGAGGGGGGGGGGGAAAAAAAAAGGGGGGGAAAACTTTTTTAGAAGAAAAAAGGGTGGAATTTAAGTGGGCCGTTGGGGGAAGGGAAGGGTTTTTTCAATTTTGGGGGGGGGGAGGGTTGGGGTAAAAGGTTTGAGGTGGGGGGCTGAAGGGGGAAGGGGGTTTGTAAGATGACATTTGCTGATAATTTTTTTAAAAAAAGGGCCCCCCTTGTTTGGGGGGTATGGGGGTTTTTGGGTTTTTTAATTGCAAAAGGGGCCCGGGTGGGGTTTTTTTATGTGGTACCCCCTGGTTAAAGTCAAGAAATTCCTCAAAAAAGAAAATAAAATTAAAGAAAAAAGGCCCCCCCTTGGTTTTTTTGGGATTTGTTGTGCCCCAAAAATTTTTGGTTCTTTTAAAATTTTGGTTTTTGGGTCAATGTGAAAAAATCAACCTTTTTTTTTAGGGGATTGGGGGAGAGTTTGGGTTTTTCCCTTTAAAACTTTCTTTTTGAGGCGTTTTTTAATAAAAAAAGCCCCCCCTTTTAAACGATGGGTCGAAAAAATTTTTTTTTTTTAAAAATAATTTTGAAAATTACTTTTAACAAAAAGAATTAGGAATAAAAGGGCCCCAGTTTTAAAAAATTAAAAAAAAGTTTTGGGGGGAAAATTATAAACCCAAAATTCGAAAAAAAACAGCTTTGATTTGGTCTTCTTCCAGCAAGTTGAGCGTTGCGCAGAATATAAAGAGATGAGTTATTGCTCGTTCTTCGTTTTCATTGCCCTGGGTGATGCCCGGAGAAGAGCTAAGAGGTCGAAACGCGTCGTCGTGTTTTTCTTTGTAATTTGTTTTTCCCTGTTTGTTTGGCGGACTCACTAACCACTGATTATTATTCTTTTTAAAATTGTTTCAGGTCCTGCCTACAGTCGTCTCACTTTGAAACTAGTATTTACCGGATTGTCTGTTTACTTGAGTGTATACAACACATTGTTCGCATGTCGAGCAATTAGTTGGCTTCAGTCTTGGAAGTCTTTTAGAATACTGACTTTTTTTTTTGGAACCATGGCTTACAAAGACGTTAGTATGGGAGTAGATCGTAGAAGGAGATGTAGAAAACGCTGGCAACTCACAGACAAAAATTTCACCATTTCGAGGACTTCTAAACATTCTTCTAAGCACTCTTCATGCTTAGGTACATTACAAAGACGATACTCATTCACAGCAAAATATCATATAATAGTGTGTGTCATCGTGGAACATGAAAGCAATAAACGTTTATAATCATTGAGTACCAACGCACAAAACAATTAATATTCCTGTCCCTTTTCTTTCTTCTTGCACATGCGCATCATATCATAGCAGAATGAGAACAAGAGCAGAAGTGAAAAACTGTATCATATACATACACGGACACAGGCATGTCCGCCGTAAGGGAACACAGTACATGATGACGCCATGTCAGGAATTGTGAACACAGTCCTGGTGGTTTGTTTGTTGGCGGAGAGTGTCGACTGAAAACACGGATCGTTTGCACAGGCTATCGAAAACAAGATGCAAAGCATATAAGCGTACTGCCAGTTTATCTTGAATACGCGTGAGATATTTCATAAAGAAGAAAAACCGTTTTGGGCCGTTATAACAGTTAGTCACGGATATAACGGAAAAACAAAACATCGGGCATCATCCACCCGTGACCCATAATGTACATACCTACAAATTTTCAGAAAGATCGCCAAGTACCTTCTGAGATATTCTATAAAGAAGAAAAACCGTTAGGGGCCGTTATAGCCGTTAGTAACGTTTATAACGGTAAGTTGAAAGATCGGGCATCATCCGTGGCCCATAATGAACATGCCTACAAATTTTCAGAAAGATCGGCCCAGTAGTTTTGTCTGGAGCGAGTGGAACACATTTTGACCACGCCACGGACAGACAGACAGACAGACAGAGAGACACACAAACAGCATTTCTTCGTTCCCATTGTAAAGTACTCCCTGTTCTATAAGAACTGGAGTACAAAAAGGGAGGATATAGAGGGCAAACGATACCTCGTAACCCTTCTGCTTCTTTACAAGGTGTAGAGATCCAGCCGAGGGTGTCTTACCAAATAATAGTCGGAGTGAAGGTTCCCCACGTGTACCACAGGTTAACTGGATTCATCTCACTGATGCCTTTACCAGCGTGCGTCAGTGAAATGAAGTCTACGACAACACACCCTAAGACTGACTCTACAATTCATCGACGCGTTCCAAGATAGTTCCTCGTTGCTCGGCTCAATGATGCGCAGAAGGCAACATGTGTAGCACATTGGAACCTTCCTATTACAACTGAACACACACACACACACACACACACACACACACACACACACACACACACACAACATACACACACACACGCGCGCGCGCGCGCGCGCGCGCGCGCGCGCACACACACTAAAATCAAGTCTAATCAGTGAGGACAGAATGGAAGTCTTGTTAGGGAGGATCGTAGCACAGTACAGATTCAACCATTAAAAAAAAATAGTCACATCGTAATCAATCGTCGTGCAGTGCAGACATTCATAACCAACCAACAAAAGGTACCCTTAGTGTAGGTAAATCCAATCATCAAGACACGTTTATTAGGCAAGCTTTGCATGTACAGTGGACGGACAGGTTGTCAAATGGTTCGTACGATTATCCGCGGAACTCACGGTTGTGAGTTCGAACCAGACGTGAGATCGGATTTTTCTTTTCGCTCGAAAACCCTCTCTGCCTATCTATCAGTCAATGATACCTGATTTAGGGGAGGCTGAAGACAGCGGAAGGAGATGCACAGGCACTACCTCTATCATACTGTGCCTTAGACATAGTCTTTTCTTTCTTTTTTTCTGCGTACACAGGCTAATACTCCTGCGGACACTGCCTGTATAGACAGCAGTGGAGTTTTGTGTGTATGACCGTTTTTTATCCCGCCATTAAGGCAGCCATACTCCATCTTCGGGAAGGTGCATGCTATGTGTAACGTGTCATCCATACCAACGGCCAAACTGGCCTTCTCTTCCGAAAGTTGGTGATGGATTTTACGTGTGTGCAAGATGTTGTGCGTGCGTTAACACACGGAACCTCGGTTTATAGTCTCATTCGAAGGATTGGATGGAGAATGGAGTCAGAACCAATGTGAACTCCGAGAGAAAAAATCCCCCTGTACCGAAATTTGAACCCGCAACCCCAGGATCACGAGTCCGGCGCTCTACCAACTGAGCTATTCCGCCCCCCTCCTTAGACATAGTGAAACTCGGACAGCTCACTGCCCCGATGCCCTATGGGCTATGTGAACTTAACTTTAACACGTACTGTATAAAAATCTCCAGTAATGTTTGCTTTGTTACAAGAACTTTTACTGTTTCTCGTCTCAG
>CM031607.1:64918637-64941137 GCA_018398815.1 Conus ventricosus | reverse complement strand
CTATACCTTCTTCTTTTCTCCTCCCCCCCCCCCCTCCCCTCCGAATTATTTTTCCTACACTGTACCCGTTTTGTTTTGTTTTTAATTTCTTCTTCCAAGCTTTTCTATTTCTCTCTCTCTCTCTCTCTCTCTCTCTCTCTCTCTCTCTCTCTCCTCTGTCTCTCTCTCTCTGTCTCTCTCTCTCTGTCTCTCTCTCTCTCTCTCTCTCTCTCTCTCTCTCTCTCAATTTTGTCTTGTGTTCTCTGTTCCCACCGTCCTCTATCTCGCCCTCTTCATTTCTCTATTTTTCCACCACTCACTTCGTCTGTCCCCTTTTAACGGTCTGCCCGTGAATGGATTTCCGCCATCACACACACCCCTCCCCGCCCCCCCCACCCCTTCCCACTCCATCCTCCACCCTAAAAAAAAAAAAATCCTCTCCCAGTTTTCCCAACACAGCTTTTTTTTTCATACAAACATGTCAGTAAAAGAATATTCATAGTAAATGCTAAAAGGGCTTTTCTATCCATTGTGACTTTGAGACAAGGCCATTGACATCGGCGCCGAAAGAAGAGGCAGGAAGAGGGGCTGGGGGAGATGGGAGGGGAAGGATGGTATGGGGAAGGGGGAAGGGGGGGAGGAGGAGGGGGGAGGAGGGGGAGGGAGGAGGGCGGGAAGGGGGGGGGGGAGGGCGGCAAGGGCGAGCAGCAGACGTTGCATGGCTACCACACTGTCTCTGGTATGTCGGACACCACGAAACCTCTGGATGAAGACCTCTGGAGTAAAACCGTCCTTCCCTGTCAAGACTCGGCTTTCTCTTTCCCTGCAGCCTTCTAGTTTGTCTACACTAAGTATATCTCCGTGCAACTGGGGAAAAAACACAAACAAAGCAAAACAAAACATCCAGCCCGTTGAAGAGATTATATTTCTTTTTCTCCTGAACAGTTTGTTTCTTCTGGAACAGTTTATTTGTTTTGGCATACTACAAGCACCTCTTTATCACTTTGATGCTCTTCTTAAAGATCAGATGGTTAAAAAAAAACTGCGAGAGATAAGTTAAGAAGAGGCTTTACCGGACTGAATATATCCCGATGAAGATATCCGCCCTCTAAACAGAGAAGAAAACAAAATAAAATAGATAAAAAGGAAAGAAAGAATTAAAAAAAGTGAATAAATGAATAAGTAAATATACATAAATGAATAAATAAAGGAAGGGAAGGAACGAGAAAAAAAAAAAAGAAAGAAAAGAAAGAAAGTTAAACTAAAGAGAGAATTCCCAACGTCTGTGAGCGACTTGTTCCAAAATGCTATATTAACTTGCCAACAAAGACCTCTTCCAACTGAAGACCTAGGTCCTAAAGAAGTTGTGGAAGTGGTAAAAAGGAGGTTCACTGAACTGAACGGACCTCCCAAGAAAGAAGTGATGGATATAGTAGTCCGTCACACAAAGCTTCACTGTACCGCACACACACACTTCATTTTGGATTTTTTTTTTTTTTTTTTTTTTTTTTTTGCCTGTCAGTCACCTGGATTCCTCCCATGGTGCGGAGTTTGACGCGCATGGCGGTGAATCCTCCAGGGATGGCGCAGGAGATGAAAGCGCACTCCTTCATGCGGTTGGCCACCCGGCACAGCAGCAGCGGCGAGCAGAAGCACGCGCAAGCACCTGTCGCAGATGGAGGAGATACGTGTACGTGCACGTGCGTCATTCACGCACGCATGCGCAAGAATATATATATATAATAGAGAGAGAGAGAGAGAGAGAGAGAGAGAGAGGATGTGTGTATACAGTGTCAGAAAACGTAACGCGGCGTGCGGGGGAAGGGGTGGGGGGTGCTAGATGTATCATTATGACATGAGAGAGAGACAGACAGACAAAGACAATAAGAGACAGGAAAGACAGCGACACATAGACAAAGACAGACATACACAGAGATAGAGTCCGTGTGTGTGTGTGTGTGTGTGAGAGAGAGAGAGAGAGAGAGAGAGAGAGAGAGAGCACCCAAAGCAATGTAAAGCAAAGTCACCCTGCATAGAAGGAAAAACGAAAATAGCGCAGACATTAAAGTGACCCTGCTGACATCAACTTTAGAACATTGCTATCCCAGGAGAGGAACAATAGCCTTTCATGTGATAATGTATGTTCGGAAATAACAAACGTATAAATAAGCTTACTACTCATCTTTCAGGATGTCATGAACCGGTATCAATCTCTCTTCTCTTTTTTTTTCAAGAGGAGGGTGGGGGTGGAAGTGTTCCTTTCTTTGTCTTGTACTGAAGCTTGTTTCGAGTTTTAATGTTGTCATTGTTTCGTGCCCATCGTTCTCTCTGTTCAACACGGTGCCTGAGTTAGTCAATTCTTCGGCAGAACACAAGGGAAGGTAACTGCCAGCAGAGCAAAGTCCATAGGCGCCTGACTTAAATTTTTTTTAAAAGGCATTTTCACCGGCAGACGTAGTGCAGCCGTTACTACTGCGTTTTGCAAGATTGGGAGGTCGTTTGGTTCGATAACCATCAGAGCCATGTATTTGTATTGTTGTTGTTTTTTTTTTTCTTCTTCTTCTTCATTTTGTTGTTGTTGTCGTCGTCGTCATTGCCGTAGATGTTGCTGTTGTTTTCCAGACTGGACTGCGGAACTAGCTTTGGGATCATTAGGAGATACTGGAACCATACAGTAGAATTTCAATGGATGAGTCTCCCGTGAGTGTTGCTCAAATATCTTGATCCAAACCAAAAGGTACACGTGAAGGTGTCAGTGTGACCCAGAGAAATACTGTCGTCAATAGCTGAAGCAACTAGCTGGAAGCAACCCAGCACCATCCTTGGAAGCCTGCGCTATGTTGAGATTAGATGCAGGCGCGTTCTTCGTACGCCATTAAGACCTCGATATAGCAGATGTCAGTGAGTGCCGCTGGACGCAATACAACAGAACCTTTACGGAAGCATCCTTCTGAATTAACAGCCGGTATTTCATGACCGCTGAGCCAACAGGCAAAAGACGTCATCATCAAGCGACCTGCTGCGCGCATACTGTAGTCCAATTGGTCGCTGTTTCGCTGACAGATGAACCCAGTACAACTCCAGACACAGCGAAGCTTTCGCAACAGGTCTCACGCGTCCTTTGAGAGTAATTCCAGATTGCAGTCTTCCCTGCCTTCAACAGGACGGTCAGTGAATCTTTCCTCACCGTCATAGGGCTTTTTCTTCGAGTCGTCCAGAAGGCAGCTAAGAAAAGATAAACCCCGAAGATGCCAGCTGGACCCGGAGAAGTACCGTCCTCAACTGCCGTTCCATTGGAAGCTTGCCGTGTGTTGAGAAAGGGTGCAGGCACCTACAAGGCATTCCATTACGATATTAAGGGACGTAACTGTTTCCTGGTAGAAGCCATGCGATGCACAAATTTCCAGACCAATAATGTAGGCAGCTGTATCTCTCGGGCTTGCTTGTCGCCAGGATACATTATGGAAGTAAGCGTGGAGCTCAGCCCTATCATACCAGCTCATACCAAATTGAAACGTTTTGTTATTAACCTGACTTTAAATGAAAATGCCACAGATCCAGGACAACCGAGAGACTTGAAAAGGACGGTTTGGCACATAGATAGTAAGGAGGGCTGTGCAGCAAAATGAACGAAATGGTAGTGAGGAGTACGATCGTCAATAACGCTCAGTCTAGTATGGACACAATATTCCACCTCCAACATTGATCTTAAAATTGAAACGTAAACGATGACATCATTTGTACATATACCTTAGAAATCTGCAATTAACATTATTTGCAGCGCACACACATGACAAAATGAGCCTTCGGCAAGCTCATAGTCTCCAAGGGGGAGACAATCTCCAATAGGTAGGAAACTCACTAACATCTAACTCCTGGTCAGATACCGGTATTTCGAAACCTTATTGTTTCTCCTCAGTGACCGCGGAAAGTTGTAACTTAATTCATCTGCCTTCTTAGTTTTAAGAAGAATGCTATCCCAGAAAAAGGCTGGTGTGCAATACCGTAGCATGTTTATCGAGTTTTAAAAAAATCAACCAAAGGTGTCACCCTAAGAAGCAAAAGAAATCATGAAAGAGCAAAACAAGCTACATTTTCATATAAAAAGTAGAAAATAATAAAGATAGCCTCTTAAGACACAAGTGCTGAGGGCCAGTTCTTGGAATGAATCTACAAGGGACTAAATTACAATAAACAAATAAATTCCAAGGTTGAGTTTGCTCCCCACTGGAGATTGTCTCCCCCTTGGAGACTACAAGCTTGCTGAAGGCTTATTTTGAGAAGCATTTATTATTCCCCATTCACCCTCTCAAGCACATACTGTTAGGCAGAATTATCTACCACTGCGGATATGAATGCTTATCTCCCCCAATTTCTTCAATCTAAGACATAAGAGCCTAAGCTTTTTTATAATTGATGTATTATATATATATAATATAGATATTTTGATATATATATATATATATATATATTGTGTGTGTGTGTGTGTGTGTGTGTGTGTGTGTGTGTGTGTGTGTGTGTGATGTGGTGTGTGTGTGTGTGTGTATAAGGGCACAGGGAAGGGGGAGGGGGGGGCCAGCTACAGGACTCACAGGAGGCCAGGTCGTCGAGGCATCCACACAGAGACGTGCTCCATCCTCTGACGCCCAGGGGGTCCACGAACAGCCGCTGCATCTTGCTGCCGTCACTGCCCGCCTGGTTGATCACCACCGACTGCAACACCGCCACACCGCCACCAGGAACATCAACCAACGTGGCAACAACTACAACGACGACGAGGACGACGATGATGATGCCGATGATGGTGACGACGACGACCACGACGATGATGATGATGATGATGAGATGATGATGATGATGATTGATGATGAATGGACGACGATGATGATGATGCTGATGATGACAATGATGATGACAATGATGATGATGATGACAATGATGATGATGATGATGACGATGAGTATGATGACGAGAAGAAGAAGTGCAGCAGCGGCATCAGCAGCTGCAGCAGCAACAACAAGAAAGCGGACGAGAAGAACGGGAAGAAGAGTGGGAAAAGGCACGTTTTGCCCGCATGGTGACACAAACAGATGCCCAGAACTCCAAAACTGCTGTTGCTTGCGCGATTCATTCCCTAGCTCCTTTGTAGACAAGTAACACATGAACAAGGAAGATATACTCCCCAGTCCCCCCCCCCCCCCCCCCCCCCCCCCTGCCCACGCTTTCAAACAAGGAAAGACTGGCTGTTTTGAGCCGTTATTCTGAATCTGTCACCGACAACAATAACGGGTTGGGGACGGAAGAGAACAGTGTAAAAGTTAAGGTGGGGAGGCGACAGATACAGGGAAAGATGGAAGTGGAAAGGGGAGGAGGGGGGGGCTGTAACGGCAGATCTTGGTACCATTACACGATAAAGTGAACAGAGACTATGGCAGTTTTTGTTTTGGGGCACAAACGAGGAATCTCGCTCGCTCGCGCTCGCTCTCTCTCTCTCTCTCTCTCTCTCCCACACACACACACTAATATATATATATTATATATATATATATATATAATATATATATATATATATATATATATATATATATATCAGAGTTAAAAAGCCACTCAGAACGCTAAAATGCTCAACCATGTAGGGAGCGACATACCAGTTTAAAATAGGATTTTAAAATGGAAAAATTAAAAACCTACAAACTTGTTTCAAGCTAAAACGCTCTGCTCAGGGTATACAATTTGGGCACGCCACCGGTGTTATATATTGTGGTGTGTGGGCGTGTGAGTTCTGTGCGTGTGGCACGTGGCCTGCCGGTTGTTTTCTTTTGGGGGGGCGCGTTCAGGGGGGACGTGTTACGGAATGGTGCATTGACAAAGATTTCCATTTATGCCTGCAATTGTTTATCATTTCTACTTTAGAGTTCAGGGATGCTAGGTGGGGTTTACATAATATCAGCCACTTTTCTGTAGCACATAAGTTGCATTTTTTAGAAATGTTGTTGTATGGTGTTGCTCTTTTTATAATTTTCCATGATATGTTGTAATCTATTTCTTATTTTTAAGCTTCCAAATATATTTACTTAATTCTGTTTGGTTTTTATATTGTTCATCTTTGAAAGACTGTTTATGGTTTGCATATCTGGTTTTAAAATGGTTTGCTGTGATCCCTTTGTATGTTTCTTTATCACTGTCTGTTGTTACCGTAGCTTGGTACACAATACAGTTGTAGAGACATTTATTATTCAGAGGGCACTGGTCTTTTTTTGTGCAATTACAAGATATCCTTTCATCACCCTCTTTGGTTATGTTGTTTTTGGTTTTATTGGAAGAATCAATTATATTTTTAAGGTTGGGCATACACGAGTATGATAGCTTGACGGTATTTTTGTCAATATTTTAGATAGTACATGTTCTTTTGGGAATGATGTTTTATGGATTCTGAGGAATTCTTTTCCTACGTTAGTTTTTGTTCTTCCACCATATGGAGGGTTATACCATGTGATTTTTATTTTCCTGTTTTTCCTGTTGCTGTTCATGTTGTTATCTGGGTTATATTGTAATTTGTAGTTGTAGCCACTTTTTTTCAGCGCCTCTTGGTATTCAGCTGCTGCACTGTTAAATTCTTTCTCATTGCATGACAGTTTAGATAATCTTTTGTGTATACCATTAGGTATGGTTTTTAAGATGGAGGGTGGATGGTTACTATTGATGTCTACGTAGACAGGTGTGTCATTAGGTTTTTTTAAATGGTTTGTATGTATGATCCTTAAGGTCTAATGTTATGTCTAAATAATTTACTGGGTTGTTTTTTTTGTTGGCATCTACTGTGATTTTTAGGTTATGGCTTTGAAAAATTTTACAAAGTTCTTTTTTCTTGCTTTCAATGGTTTTTGGTTTATTGTTTAACGTGGCAAGGCCGTCATCTCTGTATAAGCCAACCTGTTTACCAAGTATTTTCTGTATATGAGACAACATGAAAAGTCCAATTAATTCACAAGTTTCAGCTCCATCATAAGATCCCATCGTGACATCGAATGTGGAATTTCTGCTGGGTTTTTTTATCCACGTTTCACTGTTGCTATGGAGAAGGGATTTCTTAGTGTGGAGAATGATTTCCATCTCAGAATCTGTTATATTTGTATATTTGTTGGCGAATCTTAGTGCTTTAGTAAGTAATTCCTCATCAGTGGAAGGGTAGAAGTCCACTATGTCAAAAGTAATGAACACTCTAAAGTAGAAATGATAAACAATTGCAGGCATAAATGGAAATCTTTGTCAATGCACCATTCCGTAACACGTCCCCCCTGAACGCACCCCAAAAAAGAAAAAAACCGGCAGGCCACGTGCCACACGCACAGACCTCACACGCCCACACACCACAGTATATAACACCAGTGGCGTGCCCAAATTGTATACCCTGAGGAGAGCGTTTTAGCTTGAAACAAGCTTGTACGTTTTTAATTTTTTTCCATTTTAAAATATTTTTTAAACTGGTATATATATATATATATATATATATATATATATATATATATATATATATTCCCCTTAAATTATGGTGATAACAATAACAGCAACAATAATAATAATGATGATGATGACGATGACGATGACGATAATGATAATGATTAATGATGATGACGATGACGATGATGAAAGTCATAACAATAACGATTCAGTTTGGAGTTTCAGATTCATTACAGCCCACCAGGCAGTACACAGGTGACCTCAGTTACAGATCAAAGTCTATTAATGCATGCGCTCAGACTACGAACAAAGCGGAAATGTGCTTAGACGCTTGCGTTGCTATTTCTAGTGCACCATCATGAACGTTGGACAGTACGGGGCAGCTTGGTAGCTGGAGAAAAGAACAGGATGCGTGTGTGTGTGTGTGTGTGTGTGTGAGAGCGAGAGAGAGAGAGAGAGAGAGTGTAGTGGGGTTAAAGGGAATCTTTCCCGACTCAGCCTCACCTGTGAAGTAGTGGTGTTCTGCACGGGTCCTGACGGGGGAGGCGCTTGTGCGGGAACGACGGGCATTGCTGCGACGGGGGGCATGGGGGAGTAGACTGGCTGGCAGAAGGTTGGCTGTTGTACGATAGGCGGACTGACCGGCCCCATCATCATGGGCTGCTGCATCATCATCTGTCACACACACACAGACACAGACACACACAAGCACATACACACGCACACGCAGACACACACACGCACGCACGCACACGCACGCGCGCACGCGCACACGCGCACACACACACACACACACACACACACACACACACACACACACACACACTTCTCTTCCGCGATTACAATTTTGTTAAATCACAGGCTCGAAGTAATTTATTTTAAATCTACAATTAGGACATAAACGAAGAAAACAGGTGATTTGCTTAAAAAGGGGGTTTTAATAAAATGTCGAAAATAAGTGAAATTCCATCCTTCTTACTTTATAGGCTCGTGAATTGTTTCCTGTCATAAGAATAGCATACTCCGCCTCTCTCTCTCTCTCTCTCTCTCTCTCTCTCTCTCTCTCTCTCCTCTCTCTCTCTCTCTCTCTCCTCTCTCTCACACACATCACACACACACACACACACACATTCACAGACGCATGCACATATACAGACACACGCTCTCCCCTCCCTCCAGTACACACACACACGCACGCTCGCGCACACACACACACACGCGCGCGCGCGCGTGCAAACAGATGCCCGCATGCACACAGACACAGAAACACACATGAAAAAACAAACACACATATGCGCGAGCGCGCGCGCGCACACACACACACACACACACACACACACACACACACACACACACACCACAGGGGGACGGTGACACAGCGGGACAGTAAAGACAGGGACAGGGACATATCCGGACAATGGCACGCCAGGACTATGTAGCGGGACGGGTGGTACAACAGGATGATGACGTTTCCGGACGGGTGACACAGTGGGACCATGACATAATCAGGACGGGTGACACAATGGGATAATGGCATATCGGGACGGGTGACACAATGGGATAATGGCATATCGGGACGAGGTGACACAATGGGATGATGGCATATCGGGACGCGTGACACAATGGGATGATGGCATATCGGGACGGGTGACACAATGGGATGATGGCATATCGGGAGAGGTGACACAATGGGATGATGGCGTATCGGGACGCGTGACACAATGGGATGATGGCATATCGGGACGCGTGACACAATGGGATGATGGCATATCGGGAGGGGTGACACAATGGGATGATGGCATATCGGGACGCATGACACAATGGGATGATGGCATATCGGGACGGGTGACACAATGGGATGATGGCATATCGGGAAGGGTGACACAATGGGATGATGGCATATCGGGACGCGTGACACAATGGGATAATGGCATATCGGGACGGGTGACACAATGGGATGATGGCATATCGGGACGCGTGACACAATGGGATGATGGCATATCGGGACGGGTGACACAATGGGATGATGGCATATCGAGAGGGGTGACACAATGGGATGATGGCATATCGGGACGCGTGACACAATGGGATGATGGCATATCGGGACGCGTGACACAATGGGATGATGGCACATCGGGACGCGTGACACAATGGGATGATGGCACATCGGGACGCGTGACACAATGGGATGATGGCATATCGTGACGCGTGACACAATGGGATGATGGCATATCGGGACGCGTGACACAAGGGGATGATGGCATATCGGGACGGGTGACACAATGGCATGATGGCATATCGGGACGGGTGACACAATGGGATGATGGCATATCGGGACGGGTGACACAATGGGATGATGGCATATCGGGAGGGGTGACACAATGGGATGATGGCATATCGTGACGCGTGACACAATGGGATGATGGCATATCGGGACGCGTGACACAAGGGGATGATGGCATATCGGGACGGGTGACACAATGGCATGATGGCATATCGGGACGGGTGACACAATGGGATGATGGCATATCGGGACGCGTGACACAATGGGATGATGGCATATCGGGACGGGTGACACAATGGGATGATGGCATATCGGGAGGGGTGACACAATGGGATGATGGCATATCGGGACGCGTGACACAATGGGATGATGGCATATGGAGGTGAAGGGAGATGGCATATCGGGGACGCGTGACACAATGGGATGATGGCATATCGGAGGGGTGACACAATGAGATGGCATATCGGGACGCGTGACACAATGGGATGATGGCATATCGGGACGCGTGACACAATGGGATGATGGCATATCGGGAGGGGGTGACACAATGGGATGATGGCATATCGGGACGGTGACACAATGGTGATGGCATATCGGGAGGGTGACACAATGGGATGATGGCATATCGGGAGAGGTGACACAATGGGATGATGGCATATCGGGACGCGTGACACAATGGGATGATGGCATATCGGGACGCGTGACACAATGGGATGATGGCATATCGGGACGCGTGACACAATGGGATGATGGCATATCGGGACGTGGTGACACAATGGGATGATGGCATATCGGGACGGGGTGACACAATGGGATGATGGCATATCGGGAGGGGTGACACAATGGGATGATGGCATATCGGGAGGGTGACACAATGGGATGATGGCATATCGGGACGCGTGACACAATGGGATGATGGCATATCGGGAGCGGTGACACAATGGGATGATGGCATATCGGGACGGGTGACACAATGGGATGATGGCATATCGGGAGGGGTGACACAATGGGATGATGGCATATCGGGAGTGACAAATGGGTGAGCATCGGACGGTGACACAATGGGATGATGGCATATCGGGACGGGTGACACAATGGGATGATGGCATATCGGGACGGTGACACAATGGGATGATGGTATATCGGGACGGGTGACACAATGGGATGATGGCATATCGGGAGGGGTGACACAATGGGATGATGGCATATCGGGAGTGTGACACAATGGGATGATGGCATATCGGGAGGGTGACACAATGGGATGATGGCATATCGGGACGGTGACACAATGGGATGATGGCATATCGGGATGCGTGACACAATGGGATGATGGCATATCGGGAGGGGTGACACAATGGATGATGGCATATCGGGACGCGTGACACAATGGGATGACGGCATATCGGGAGGGGTGACACAATGGGAATGATGGCATATCGGGACGGTGAAAACGGGTGCGGGCTGACACAAGCGGACGGTGACTAGCGGGAGGGTGACATAGCGGATGGTGACATAGCACGATCGTGACATAGCGGGACGGTGACATAGCGGGATGGTGACATACCAAGATCGTGACATAGCGGGAGGTGACACATGGATGATGGCATAGCGGGAGGTGACATAGGCATCGATCGTGACATAGCGGGACGGTGACATAGCGGGATGGTGACATAGCAAGATCGTGACATAGCGGGAGGGTGACATAGCGGGATGGTGACATAGCAAGATCGTGACATAGCGGGAGGGTGACATAGCGGGATGGTGACATAGGAAGATCGTGACATAGCGGGAGGGTGACATAGCGGGATGGTGACATAGTACGATCGTGACATAGCGGGAGGTGACATAGCGAGATGGTGACATAGCAAGATCGTGACATAGCGGGAGGGTAACATAGCGGGATTGATATACATAGACAATGGACGTGACATATAGCGGGAGGGTGACATAGCGGGATGGTGACATTAGCATAAATGGATGGTGACATATCGGGAGGTGACATGCGGGATGGTGACATGAACAAGGATGTGACATAGCGGGATGGTAACATGATGGGGATGGGGTGACAAGCAAGATCGTGACATAGCGGGAGGGTGACATAGCAGGATGGTGACATAGAGACGTGAGGGTGACATACAGGGATGTTGACATATCGGGATGGTGACATATCGGGATGGTGACATAGCGGGATGGTGACACAGCGGGATGGTGACAAGCGGGATGGTGACACAGCGGGATGGTGACATAGCGGGATGTTGATATAGCAAGATGGTGACATAGAGGGATGGTGACACAGCGGGATGGTGACACAGCGGGATGGTGACACAGCAAGATGGTGACACAGCAAGATGGTGACACAGCAAGATGGTGACATAGCGGGATGTTGATATAGCAAGATGGTGACATATCGGGATGGTGACATATCGGGATGGTGACACAGCGGGATGGTGACACAGCGGGATGGTGACACAGCAAGATGGTGACATAGCGGGATGTTGATATAGCAAGATGGTGACATATCGGGATGGTGACATATCGGGATGGTGACACAGCGGGATGGTGACACAGCGGGATGGTGACACAGCGGATGGTGACAGCGGGATGGTGACATGGCAGGATAGTGACATAGCAGGACGGTGACACAACAGGACAATGACATAGCACGACGGTGACATAGCGGGACACTGACACAGTGTGACGGTGCCTCTCCAAACATCAGCTCATGGTTCCTCTTCTGTATATTTGGTCTTCAGGTAGACGGTGGGGAAAACAAATCTTTTGTCTTGTAAGTGTGACATGTGTATTATACGTCAACGTAGATGCTGTGAACGCTCTATGTTCCTATACTATGATTTTAAAAAAAATAGTTGGTGGAAAAAAATCTTTCTGCGAAAAAAAGCTTTTTTTTTTCATTTTGTTTTATTTTAATCTAAAACCCATATGCTTCATGTTCTTATTATTCCTTTTTGCCCCACAAAAATCCTGCTCACTTTTACACACACCACACACACTCACACGCGCGCGACACACACACACACACGTTTACATATATATATATATATATATATATATATATATATTATATATATATATATATATATATATATCTTAAAGGGTATTTAGGATGACCAATGGTTGACATAAAACCCGTTTTTATATTACTTTGCACTTAGGACAACCGCGATTTGGTCGTCCTAAGGTTTTGGCCTGCTACGAGAAGGGAATCGTGCATACAGCCTTATTTCAATACGCTATCGGGGATTCATTGTCTTAAGTTTGTCTGGGTACATTTTGGCTTTTTTCCAATAAGCCGTTGGAGAGTAATATCGTTTTAATGATCTTCACCTTAGGGCAACCACTGCAATAAAGAGTTTTATGGCTACCAGCCTATTTGGTCAAATATATTTTTTCAAAGGGGTTGTTTTGAAAAAAAGTTACACATGAACTTCTTTCATCACATTAACTATTTGAAAAACAGAACAAAGGGCTTTGTAAGTCTTTTCTGTAAACCGTCGATCTTGCCAGATATACGCACACTCAAGCTATTTTTAGAATCCAATCGTCGCTTGAGAAAGCGAGCATCGAACGAGACCCAAATCTGGGCCAAATCCGATCATTCCTTTCGTACCTCCTTTCAATTTGCTTGGAAAGTTTTAACAAATTTGCTGGTTGTCCTAAGACCCAACAAACACTAAGAAAACCTTAGGATAACCAGGTAAAATGTATATCTGTCATTTTTTATCTTCCACTTTATTTTACAACTCAAGTTACATATATTAATATACATAATACTAATTTGATATTATATCATTTAAATATTAACAATATATATGTATATACTTAACACCCCTTTAAGGGCCATAAGAGCTTTTTTACAATTATATATATATATATATATATATATATAATATATATATTATATATATAATTAAATAATTTAATTAATATATATATATATATATATATATGTGTGTGTGTGTATACACGTGTGTGTGGGTGTGGTGTGGGTGGTGTGGTGTGGTGTGTGTGTGCGCGCGTGGGTGTGTGTGTGTGTGTGTGTGTGTGTGTGTGTGTGTGTGTGTGTGTGTGTAAGCAGTCAAGTAGGTAAAAATCAAAACGAAAAGGTTTAAAAGGTCCCAAGCATTCGGCTTTCACTGCCCTTCGTTAGAGAGTACACATTGTCAAACTAAAAACGCTCGCATCCTCGACTCTTAGTCTTTGGAAAACATGATTCACAAATTCATGCAGTAGGATAAAGGCACATTTTTTTAAACTAAGATTTTCTTTAAAAAATATTGTACGAAATATACTACATCACAGGGGAGCACTCAGTGGGGAAGCACTAAGTAGGGAAAGGAGGAGGGAAAGTGGGAAGGGGGGGGCACGCGAAAGGGACAAGGCGACAGCAGCTGGTAAGCCATCATATTCACATTACCCCCACTGACCATCACATTGATATATACAATGTGTGTGTGTGTGTGGATGTGTGTGGTGTGGGGTGTGTGTGGTGTGTGTGTGTGTGTGTGTGTGTGAGGAGAGATGAGAGAGAGAGAGAGAGAGAGAGAGAGAGAGAGAGAGACAGAAACAGACAGACAGACAGAGAGAGGGGGGAGGTGGGGTAGTCGATCCTCCACATTCGGAGAAGGTGAAAAAAAGACGGCCTGTTGTAAGAATTGAACATCAGTGCGCACATACTCACATACACCCAAACGCGCGGGACCGTGCGTGAGCGCGCACACACGCACACACGTAAACAGGATGGGCTGATAATCAGAATATTCCATTTATTTGAAAGGGGGGGGGGGGGGGTAGGAGACAGACAGACAGATAGAAACAGAGGCGAGACAGAGAGGGAGGAAAGGATGGACGGAAGGGGGCCAAGAGGAAAACAGAGGGAAGGGAAGTGGGCTTTAGGATTTATGATATGATCTTAGGAAGTTTGGGAAGGAGAAATGGGAAAGTGGAAAAAAGATGGGGAGCGAGAGACTGGATGGCATCAGGGAGGGGTGGGGGGGGAGGCTTCTGAGAGTGAGGGGGGATTAAAGGAGAATAGGGTAGGAATGGGGGAGTAGGGAAATGTGAGAGGAGAGGGAAAAGGGGAGAGTGGGGATCGACCGAGAAGAAGCAGAGATTGGGTGCAGACATGGGGAGGGAAGGGAAGGCAATGGAAATGTTAATAGGATTGACATTCCATGCGTACTTTCCGGCATTGTATATCATGTAAATCAGCCCCCTCCACCTATCTCATCAATGATCATGCATACAGGCGTACACTATATACTCCAAAATATAGCACACACGCGCACGCACGCATACACACACGCATACACACACACACGCACGCACGCACGCACGCACAAACACACACACACACACACACACACACACACACACACACACACACACACACAACACACACTACCCGACAGCACACAGAATGATGACTGATTGGAAAAATATGATGAGAGACTCGAAACACAAAAGATGGAGAGTTAATCTACAGCTTTAAGGCAAAAGGATTGTTTTACATTTGTTTATCCAGATTTTTCCCCCTAAGAATCTGAATGTTATGATCGTTAGAAAGAACTTCTGTGGGTATGCACCTAAAGTGTTTGCATTGCAGAGCTGAAATGGCGAGTAATGTGGGTACCTGTGTTTTCCAGCAGATGTGATATATGCAAGTAAAGTCTTGTTTTGAGGACGTTTCCGATCTCTCCACATGTTGAGCATTTTGCACAAACGACAGAAGAGCAAATAAACAGGAGAGAAGAGAGAGATGGAGAGAGAGAGAGAGAGAGAGAGAGAGAGAGATTCCAGAATTTGGTTTCGATTTGTTTTGTTTACAAAGCGAAAAAATGAGGAAAAAGGATAGAAACTTGTTTAACGCACACTTCAGAATTTACCTTGACTCAGCTGTTCGTCCACCTCTCCTTCCCAAATGCACTTGTCAGAAAGGCCAAACAACAGATCACTACTGAAAACAACCAGCGGCAGTTTGCAGTCGGCTTGGTTTTCTTATCCGCGGGCCAGAAGGAAGAAGTGATCCGATAGTTTTGCCATTGAAACTAATCCATATCGGGACACATCGGTTTGCACGTGCAAACCCAAACTGAACGTCAAGAACTGGGAAGGGTTTGGTGGTAAGAACAGAAGTCTCTCTCTCTCTCCTCTCTCTCTCTCTCTCTGTGTGTGTGTGTGTGATCGATTTGTTGAATATAAAGCATTTAAGGCAACACAAAGTCCAGCCACCGATGTAGATGCAGTGAAAAAGCTGGTGAAGTTATGTTCTGCTTGTGTCATGTTTCTCAGGAAGATGCCGTTTACATTATACTTTGCTGACCTGTTATTCATGATTTGAAAACGGTGGTCGGAAGAAATTAAAAACAGCAATGAAAAAATCTATCTTGTGTTCATATGTGACATTAGCCCACTGGTATATGCTGGAACATTTGCTTAGATGCCCAGACATTCAATCTTTTGCGCGAGTGCGCGCGCACGCTTGTGCGTGTGTGTGTGTGTGTGTGTGTGTGTGCCTGCAAGCGCATGTGTGCGATACATGATTGTCTTGGGTTTAACGCTGATATCTCAAACATTTCTTAAGTTTTCCGAGCGTACACATTTTATGATTTTAAAAGAGAACCTCAGCCATGCTTTTTGTGTTGAATTGTTTAATTTTGGAGTAGTAGGGTCGGTTAAAATTGGTTGCCACACGGCTTCCATGCGGTTTGTTAACATTATAGTCTTACAAGCCATAGTCTCAAAGTTTATTCTGAACATATACGAATGTGGAACACGTAGATCTCGTGTTTCTTTTTTAATGCGACCTCATGGTTATTCTGTTGTTGAGCAAGTTCCTGTCTAGGACTTTTTTCCTACTCACTGGAATATGTATCATCTGTAAGCAAGGAGACACGTTAACTGAGGTTTTGGGGGTATTTTTTTGCGTCAGAGCTACCACTTGTCAATGGACCACTCTGTAGGTTAAGACCAAAAGCATTATTGGTGCCAACGCTTTTGCTTGTTTGCGTGTTAGTCTTTCTTTCTTCTCTCGATTTATTGTGACGTTTCTGGCTGTTCGTCTCTACGTTTGAACCTGTGTAGTGATCACCTGAGTGTGGGTGTCTGATGGGCTTGTGCCTCCATATCCTAAGAGGTTAAGCATTGGGGCCACTCAGCTGCGTGGGTCAGTGGTATATATTGTGTGCTTATGTCTTGATTGTGTGTTTCTGTTTTCACGCACGTCGGCTGTGTGCATAGCCAGGACTTGTGCGCCTACGAAATGTTAGTCCCTGTGCGGCGTGTAATGTGATCTTATGTAGTCTGTGCTGTGGGCATGAAGGGCATGGCTGTTTGAGTTAGTGAGCGATGTTTTGTATGGGTGTAAGCGTGTGAATGTTGTATTGAGAAGGAGTTGTCAAACATATTTATAGTTCTGTTGATAACAATGTCATACCTTACACACACACACACACAACACACACATACACACACACACACATACACACATGCTGAATGTGTGTTTGACGGCGTTTGGTGCTGCGACAGTAGTGAACATGAAGATGCTCAGGTAAGTCTATGCACCAGGGAGGAGAGGTGTACCTTACTTTCATATGTAATGTAATGCAATATATTGCAAAACAAACGTAATGGTGGCAATAATGATGATAAGACGGTGCTGATGATAATGACGATAATTTTTATCATCATCATCATCATCATCATCATCATCATCATCATCATCATCATCACCATATCAATATCATACCATTATCATCATCATCATCATCGTCGTCGTCGTCGTCGTCGTCGTCATTGTTGTTGTTGTTCTTGTTATCATCGTCATGATCATCATTACTAGTTACTACTACTACAACGGCTACTACTGCTGCTGCTGCTCCTGCTATTAACATGGCGAAGGTTAACTTGTGTTCGACTGGTCAAGGATAGGTGAACACATGTAACAGAATCGGTCTGTATGCTTCCAACACAAATCTGTGCATATATTGGGTCACACGTCATCTTGGAGAAAGATCAAAACACCACAACAGCAAAGACTCGCTCCTTTCAGATCAGCTCAGGACCAACTGGCTGCTGTGGTAATCTGGCCCAGTCCTGACCCCGCTGACCAGTCATGAATGCTCCTCATGAAGGTGGTGATTGAGGTGCCAGGTCTGCCATTCATGAACAGGGACCAAGGAGGGGAGGGAACGGCAGCAGTCCTAATACCTCTGTCAGCACTTCAGATACCAGTGACTGTGGAGCTACAGGTACAGTACTGATGACACTTCAGTCTGTGTTGCAGACACCACTGACTACAGTGCTACAGGTACCAGTACATGTGGCGCGTCAGTCTGTGCTGTAGACATCGTTGACTGTAGAGCTACCAGTAAGGTATATACACATAATGATAGTGTAAACAGTGCGTTTCTTTCCCTGCTGATGAATAGTGGTTTCTGTTTTGAAGAACGAACGAACGAACGAATTTTTATTTTAAGAGGGTAGTGGACTAAGCATGAATGCTTTTTTACATCCAGCCCTCTGGGCAAGGAAAAATCTCGATATATAGTAAAAGGCAAATCAAACAAAATACATGAAAAAATGCAACAATTACTTGAATTAGAACCTTTGAAAAAAAGAAGAAAGAAGAAAAAGAAACGAATAAACACCACCACCACCACTACCAACAGCAACAACAAAATGATCAGGGCAAGGGGGGGGGGGGGGGGGCAGGGGGGTGAATGGAGAGAGAGAGGGGGGGAGTATTGCAAGAGCAATA
This sequence comes from Conus ventricosus, assembly GCA_018398815.1. NCBI lineage: Eukaryota > Metazoa > Mollusca > Gastropoda > Neogastropoda > Conidae > Conus > Conus ventricosus. The sequence continues at coordinate 64,922,637 of CM031607.1, read as the reverse complement.
GTTCAGTTTGCTTTTAGACCAGAGTGGGAAGTTTACCGGGGATACTCTTAGAAATCTAGACTGGCATGTAGAATGGGACTGGTGTTCCTCTTGTTCACTGACATGTACAATGTGACTGGTGTGCTTCTTGTTCACCAAGTCAGGAACAGTGGGGGAGAAGCTAGTGTGCGGTAGAGGAAAGCATAAATGAGGGAAAGGTGCGGGAGTGGAGGCAGGAGGGTGGAGGGGCGGGGTTCTGCAATGTCTGGTCCGCGCACATTTTCACTGTGTATCTTAGTGACGTTTTTCTTTCGGGATTTGTTGCTGTTTTGTTGCTGTTGTCATTGTCGTTGTCGTTGTTGTTGTTGCTGTTGTTGTTGTTGTAGCTGAATAAGAAGAAATGTCTAGGGTGCTTTCATATGTGCGTCAACCGTGTCCAGATAGTTCTATAGAGTACAGGGAGGTTGTTACCCTAGTGACGTTCCAAAGAAAGGACAGATGAACTAAACTGAAATAAATGACATTTCTGTTCACACAGACAGAACGCAACATCTCTCTCTCTCTCTCTCTCTCTCTCTCTCTCTCTCTCTCTCTCCTCTCTCTCCTCTCCTCTCTCTCTCTCTCTCTCTCTCTCTCTCTTACACCTTGAAAGCCACGAAATCGTGGAACAATATGTTGAGATTTTATTATGGTGATGTCAACGAATATTTAAAGCTTGAAGTATAAGGACATTTGAAACGGAATATTTTAGGCAACAAATTAGCGCAAAAGTAAAGTCCCCAAAAGAAGAACATGGAGGAGGAGGAAAGGAGGAGGAGGAGGAGGAGAAGAAGAGCAGGAGGAGGAGGAGAAGAAGGAGGGAGGAGGTAGGAGGAAAGGAGGAGGTGGGAAGGAGAGGAAGAGGAGGAGGAGGCGGAAGAGGAGGGGAGGGAGGAAGAAGAGGAGGAGGGAAGAGGAGTGAGGAAGAGGAGGAGGAGGAAGAGGAGGAGGAGAGGAGGGGGAGGAGGAGGAGAGGAGGAGGAGAGGGAAAGAGGAGGAGGAGGAAGAGGAGGAGGAAGAGGAGGAGGAGGAGGAAGAGGAGGAGGAGGGGGGGAGGAGGGAAGAGGAGGGAGGAGAGGAGAGGAGGAAGAGGAGGGGGGGAGGAGGAGGGGAGGAGGAAGAGGAGGGGAGGAGGAGAGAGAGGAGGGAGGAGGAGAAGAGGAGGAGGAGGAAGAGGAGGAGGAGAGAGGAGGAGGAGGATGGAGGAGGAGAGGGGAGGAGGAGGAAGAGGAGGAGGAAGAGGAGGAGGAAGAGGAGGAGGAGGAAGAGGAGGAGGAAGAGGAGGGGGAGGAGGAGGAGGAGGAAGAGGAGGAGGAGGAAGAGGAGGAGGAGGAGGAGGGACAGGAGGAGGAGGGAGAAAATATTAATAAAAGTGCAGGTACGAGACACCGACAGAAAGTTAAAACTGTGAATATCAAATTGATTCAAAATTTAGAAAGAGAGGGGGTTAGTTACCGCCAAGGACACTAACAAACAAAGCACAGGACAAGACTGTCCAGTGCTTTGTTTGTCAGTGTCCTTAGCGGTAACTAACCCCCTCTCTTTCTAAGTTTTGCTTCATTCTCCGCCCTCAGTCACTCCATTTCGAAACAAAATTGATTCGTTTTGTCATTTTCACTGAGCAGGCAAACTACTCTATGGAAAATGTCTTCGTTCACAACAAAACCAAGATTTCAGTCCCTGTTAACACTGTATTACCAGCTGTAAAATAACTCTCAAACCCTCTTTGTAATGAAGTACCATCTCTACAACAGCTCTTTAAACATGACCTTTCCACACATGTTTCCCAGCTGTATAACAGCTCTCAAATTCTTTCTATTCACATTGTATTATCAGATATAGCAAAGTGTCTCAGATCCCGTCGGTTCAAGAACAAGTCACCTACAAAGAGACATCTCATTGTGTACCTATTCATACCATATCAACAACAATGAAAAGCTCCCAAACATCAATCTGTTCTTAATATGTTATGAGCTACAAAACGGCTCTCACACCCTGTCTATTCACGCTGCATTATCACTGGTATCACACTCTGAAACCCGATCTGTTCACATTGTCTTACCAGTCATAAACAACACGAGAGCCCTGTGTGTTCACAAAATAGTCATCAAACAGCTTTCAATCTCTATGTGTCCACGCTAAATTTGCTGTTGTGATTAGCTCTCAACCCATATCTGTTCACGCTAAATTACTCTTTAATGAACAGCTTTCAAACCGTATCTGTTCTCGCTAAATCATCTGTGTATACACATTGCATTGCAATGTATGTGTACACACTGTATTACCAGCAATATATACACGTTGCATTGCCATGTATGTGTACACACTGTGTTGTCGGCAATATGTACACGCTGCATTGCCATGTATGTGTACACACTGTATTGGCAGCAATATGTACACGCTGCATTGGAATGTATAAGTACACACTGTATTGCCAGCAACATGTACACGCTGCATTGCAATGTGTAAGTACACACTGTATTGCCAGCAACATGTACACGCTGCATTGCCACGTATGTGTACACACTCTGTTGCTCTCAAACCGACCTCATCGCTTTGTATTCACAGTCATACAACAGCCTTCAATCCTTTTCTAAAGACTTGCAGTCATACAGTTAATGAGAACTCCTTAACGGATGCGTCACAGCAGGTGTTTCTCAACATTTCTAGACTGCGACCGCAGATCTCTGCATTTCTCGCTCTTTTTGACACCAGAAATGCATTATAAAGGAAGGGGTTGAGCCAGTCCCTGTCATGTAAGTGTTTGACCAGAATCAATCCTAAGCGATCATATCATCTTCACGTTCCCCTTTATAAGTCCCTTCATGGTCCGCTCTCATGGTGACCTCAGCTCGGATCGCCCATCCACGTTCGTGCCTTTAGTGAGCTCCTGTGAAAGTCACTGGTCTCGGCAGGTTCCTAGGGACTGCTGTTGGACGGACGCAGTGCAGCCTTCTGGAGGAGTGCACACACTAACGGAAACTCTGCGACTGAGCGGTTATTGTCAGCTGCAGGAGCCGGAGGGGAGTCGGGGAGAGCTGCGTTGTTGGTTTCCTTCGTGTTGATGAATCAGAGGGGGCACCGCTGAATGTCACTTAAGGAACTCGGCAACAGTTCAGCATTTCCATTGACGGTTTCTCCTCATGATGACATGACACTTGTCGCTCCTGTTCATTTTGCCTGAGCTGCATCATGAATAAAGGTTGTGGCTGTGGACAGGGTGCTGAACTCAGCGGCTTGAGAATGATGCCAGTCAGGTGGCATGGAAGGGAAGACACGAGAGAGACCAAAAAATAAAGCTGTTCTAATAAGGCTATAGGAAGAATGTTTGCAGGTGTGTGTGTGTGTGTGTGTGTGTGTGTTGTGTGTGTGTGTGTGTGTGTGTGTGTGTGTGTGTGTGTGTGTGTGTGTGTGTGTGTGGTGTGTGTGATAGATAGATAGATAGATAGATAGATAGATAGATAGATAGATAGATAGATAGATAGATAGATAGATAGATAGATGGATAGATAGACAAAGAGAAAGGTAATTTCATGTTCATGCTATTTTTTCTCTGCTTCTTCGTTGTTGTTGTTGTTTTATCTCAAGGTTACCTTACGCTTACGAAATATTTGATTATCATCATCATCTGGTTGTTGGTGGTGTTGTTGTTGTTGTTGTTGTTGTTGTTGTTGTGTTGTTGTTGTTGTTGTTGTTGTTGTTGTTAACTTTCTTCTTCTTCTCTTCTTCTTCTTCTTCTTCTTCTTCTTCTTCTTCTTCTTCTTCTTCTTCTTCTTCTTCTTCGTCTTCTTCGTCTTCTTCTTCTTCTTCTTCTTTTCTTCTTCTTCTGATTAGTAGTAGTAGTAGTAGTAGTAGTGGTGGTAGTGGTAGTAGTAGTAGTATAGTAGTATAGTAGTAGTAGTAGTAGTAGTAGTAGTAGTAGTAGTAGTATCAGTACTAGTACTAGTGGTAGTAGTATCATTTTGCCATGAATTGGAAACAA
>CM031607.1:64891137-64901137 GCA_018398815.1 Conus ventricosus | reverse complement strand
TTAGGCAGGTTTTTCTCTTCACTCGAGCGGAAGATGTCCCTGGGAGCGCCCGCTCCGGTTTTGGTTCTCTACCACATCGTTGAAGGTATGGTCGGTACCTTCATTCCTGCAGTCGGCCTGTAGGGGAGGGACGTCACGTCATCTTTTCCGCATCTGCTCTGCTGGTCCTCTCGACTGGACAGAGGGCCAGAGAGTCGCTTGACCCGCCACTTTTGGGTCACCCACGGGTAGCTGGTAAGCATCAGTTTCGTGGTTTGTTTGTTTTTTTTTGTTGTTAGCCGGCTAATTCTTCTCTTTTGCGCAATTTTCTTTTGGGTTTCAAAATTTTATAAAAGAAATATTGTTTGAGACCACTTTTCTCTGGCCTTTTCAAAATTATATCCAAAATTCTTTCTCCTTTCAATGCATCTGGTGATGCTGTAGTCGGTGGGGATGGGGGAGAACCTGGTGATTTAGGGTTGGGACTTGCTTGGTCTCGCTCGCCCTCCCCTGTCACAATCGCTGGTCTCTTATTCTTCGGCCACCGTCTGTTTGTGTTTGCAAGGGGAACGAGTGTTTTGTGTTTGCGAGCGTGCGTACGCGTGATTAGTCATTTGGATGCGTGGTTGGAAAATTGTTATTTTTGAAATGTTACTATAAAATGTGGGGATAATCGTGCCATTGAATTATGATTATTTGCAATTGTGGTGGCAGTTATAAAGCAATCGTTGCTGTATTAGTTCAGTTCCTAAGAAAGGGAAATGTTGAACGTGAGTGAGGGAAGGATGAAGATATAAATTGCTATTCTTTTTGTTTAGCCTGTTAATGTAATCTCTTACCTGCTTCGTGTGAGGAGTCCTTTAGCGAACATTCCTCATTTGGTTTGTTTACTGTGTTATGCTCAGGTCTGTGTTGAGCTGGTGTTACTAATTATTCAGCAAACACTTCCCCTCGCCCACCATGCGAGTGGCTGTTAGGATTAAGCAGCAAATTTCAGACCGTACTGACTGCGGGGTTCTAGTACCCTTCTTTCCTTCCAGTTCCTTCCGTTTTCCTCTCCTCCCGGGGGCTTCACCCGAAGCTTGCGCTTTTGGGGGCCCCGCGCAGTGTGAGGAGCACGTGGACCTTGCTGGATGGTCCTAACCCCTGTCCGGGACCTTCAGCGACAACGCCTCATCCCACGGGATGCGTTCTCCCGCTTCCTCGGACTTCCTACAGCTCATGTGACCAGTGTGGTTAGCTCTGTGTCGTGCAATTTGGGGGGGGGGGGGGGGGGGGGGGGGGGGGGGGTGTAAAGGGGTGTCAGCATGAAAGACTCTGTTCAAGAACAGCCCCGGTTTGGGACACCTGATTTGACACGGTACTCTCAGAGGACTTTGGAGAGACAGGGGTGAGGGGGAACCACATGAAGCACAAAAGGAACGTGTGTTGGAAACGCGTATTTATGATTATGGTTATGTTGTGTGGGGTGAAATGCTTGTTTGTGACTATGTGAATGTTGTGTGTGTTGAAATGCTTAATTGTGATTGTGAAATGTTGTGTGTGTTGGAATGCTTATTTGTGACTATGTGTGTTTGGTGTGAATAAATGGTGTATTGTATTGTAATCTTTCTTGTGTGGTCTCTTGCGGGGCGTGTGAGGTCAGTCACTCCCGTCCCCTCCCATCTAGACTGATCCTGTCAGGGCAGACCTCCAGGGTCGGTCGTGACATTTGTGGGGGCTCGTCCGGGATGTGAAGGGCTCTGACTGTCTCTCTCATTTCGCGGAGTACCTGTCCAGTTCTGTCTGTTTGTATACGTTTAGTCAGTTTGTCGTGTTTGTTTGTGGGTGGTTGGCTGGGTGACTCTAGCGTGTAGGGAGTCTTGGTGGCCTGGATGAATATCTGGTGTGACTGTGGGGGATCGAGTTGAGACGAAGGAGAATCGACCGCGTCCAGACCTCTTTCCGCCGGGTGCCTCACGCAGGTACGGCCGTAGGACTTGCCTCTCTGTTGCCACTCAGTCTGCCATTCTGTTTTGTGGTTAACCAGTTTTCTTAATCGGGTGGTTGAGTACAGGTGGGTGTATCGGGCGTTAGTGTCACATTTTTTTTCTCCGGATTCCGTCTGTCATTTTTTTTTTTTTTTTGTCGGTGAGCCCCACTGCACTGTTGCTCGTGTTGTGGAGCACGGTGTTGCCAGAGGGGGAGCAGCCTGGACATTTTTTTTTTTTTGTCGGTGAGCCCCACCGCACTGTTTCTCGTGTTGTGGAGCGCGGTGTTGCCAGAGTGGGAGCAGCCTGGACATTGTACGTTGACTTTTTTTTTTTTATCTGCTGTTTCTCAGTCAGTCACCAAGAGACGTGACATATCCGTGCGGTATCTGTTTTCCAAGTGGAATTGTCTTTCCCCTTATTTGAGAACCGTAGGATATAGTTGTCATGGCAACGTCCGGTGCTGGTGGTATGGCGACGCGTGCTCGAAGAAGACAGGTCTTCAAATGTAGTCCTACTATTAGTACCAGTACTTCGACTACAGTGACTTCTACTTATTCCAGTGCTGTAGCCGATAGTCCAGCGAGTACTTTCACTACTTCTTCGCTAGGGGATCTTTCTGCTGAGACCCCGACTGGCACTTCCGCTCGGAAGCGTCAGAGTATAGCGAAGCAACTGGGGGCTTCTGTTGAGTCGCAGAAACCGAAACCCTCTCTCCTCCATGCTTCCCCTCGTAAGGAGCATGCCCCGGGAGACTTTCCTCATGGGAAAGTCGAGACCCAAGGGACGGCCAAACGGGTCATCCTCCCGTGTCGGGAGTGTGAAATCCTGCTCAGGATATCGCCTCTGTCCTGATGTTTTTTGGAGCGACAGCGACGAGAGGAGAGGCCCTCCGTCGGGAAGAGCTAGGTAGGATGGAAGCTCTGCGTAGGGAAGAGGCAACTCTGCGTAGGGAGGAGGCTGCCCGACAGGATGCCCTCCGACGGGAAGAGTTAGATAGACAGTAAACTCTCCATCGGGAAGGGGTTTAGCTCTGCGCAGAGAGGAGACTGCCAGACAGGAAGATCTGCGCAGAGAGGAGACTGCCAGACAGGAAGCTATGCGTAGGGAAGAGATGGAACAACTTCTTTCGCGGACATCCCGCATCTGTAAATCCGGGGGTTAATCAACAGGCAAGTGATAGAGTTAGAGGCCCAAAATTAAAGCTTCCAGAGTTCAGACCTAGTGAGGACATTGATATGTTCTTGGAGCATTTTGACAAGGTAGCTAGTTCGTACCAATTGTCTGAGGAACAAAAGGCCATGCCCCTTTTTTCTGGTTTATCAGGTGCTGCAAGGGAGTGTGTGCTTACTCTAAATGAAGGCGCGTCTTATGCAGACATGCAGTTGGCTCTGCGTAAAACGTTTCCATCTTACCCCAGAGACGTACAGGAGGAAGTTCAGGTCCATGAAAAAGAATAACGACGAGACCTTCGTGCAGTTTTTGGAGATAGGCTGCGCAAAACGCTAGGGTACTGGCGTCAGTTGGCTAAGCTGGAGTTTGAGGATCTGATTCTCATCGAACAGCTTACCAACACCGTGTCCCCCAGAGTTGAGGATCCGTATAGGCGAGACAGCACCACAGGATTTCGCGGCTGCGATTCATACCGCTGAAGTGTTTGCTGAAGCCCGTAGAGCTTATGGGCATCGCCCAGATACGGACAGGAAGACCCTCACAGGATTTAGGTGGCAATAAGGCGCCGACGGCTGCTAGCGGGTTGAACAAGGCAGGCAGTTCATCGGGGACCTCAGCACCCCGACTGTGTTTTCTTTGTGGTCGTCCCGGCCACATTAGGAAAGATTGCCCTAAAGCCGCCGGTAGTCATGGGGCTAGTCCTTTCCAGCGTCCTCGTGCCTCGGCTAACGTGGGGTCCATCCCAGCTTCTGGTGGTACAGAGTGTCCAGTGTTTCTTTCTGTTGTTGGTTCTTCCTTGGTCGACACCATCAGGATTCGGGAGCATCAACGCTCTTTGTGGATAAGGATTTGGTTTCCCCTGAGGCTCAGCGGGGCGCTAGTTACGATGTGTGCGGGTTGGAGGCTGGTTTTACCTCCACCCGCCCTTCTGTACTCATTCCCATCTCCACCCCCTACTTCTGTGGCGAAGTATGGGCCATCGCGGTGGAGCGACCTCTGTATTCCCTTCTCATAGGGAATACCATCACCTTTGCAGACGGATGCAGTCAGTCTGTGTCTACGGATCTGCCCGTACAGGCGTGTGTGGGAGTTACCACGCGCGCCAAAGCCAAGAAGCAGGAGCAGGAATTGCGTCCCGTTCTTCAGCCGATCTCTGACGAGGTTCTTGCAAGAGCCGATCCCCCTACCATGGTTCGTCTTCAGGCCAGGGACTTGGATGTCCAAAAGCCTGCGACAACTGGTGGGTCGTCCCGCTCAGTCTGCCCGACATGCTAAGGTGAGCTTTAAGCTCCACAAGGGGATCCTCTTTAGGGTTTTCACTCAGGCAGATCGGGTGGCCAAGCAGCTAGTCGTTCCCCAAAGCTTGAGAGAATCCGTTCTCCGGCAGGCCCATGATTCACCTATGGCAGGCCATATGGGCTCAAAGCGGACTCTCGTGCGGGTGAGACAAGACTTTTTCTGGCCGGGGATGAATTCTCAGGTTAGGCAGTACTGCCGCAGTTGCGATGTCTGCCAACGGACAACGCCCAAGGGTCGCTTGAACGCGTGTTCCCCTAGGATCAGTGCCACTGGTTGGGGAGCCATTCAGCAAGGTTGGTTGTTGACCTGGTGGGACCCCATTAATCCACCATCCGATCGCGGTCACCGCTACCCTTTTGGTAGTGGTAGACTACGCGACTCGATACCCAGAGGCTGTCCCGCTTAGGACTATCGATGCCCCTACTGTTGCTGAAGCTCTCTGGCAGATTTGGACGCGCACTGGCGTGCCCAAGAAGATCCTTTCGGACCAGGGGACCCAGTTTTCTGTCCGAAATCATGCAGGAAGTGAACACTCTGCTCAATGTTCACAAGGAGACAACGTCACCCTATCATGCGCAGGCCAATGGCCTTGTCGAGCGCTTTAATGGGACGTTGAAGCAGATGTTGCGTCGCCTGTGTGCAGAGCAACCTCGTGAGTGGGATCGTTTTATTCCTGGGCCCTGCTGTTCGCCTACAGGGAGGTTCCACAGGAAAGCATGCGGTTTTCCCCGTTCGAACTCCTGTATGGCAGAACAGTACGAGGACCCACCAACATCTTGAAGCAGATGTGGACTCACGACGATATGGAACCTGTTGTCAAGGAGGAGAGTCGATATGTGGTTGATCTGCGCAACCGCATCGCTGACACTTGCCAGCTTGCTCAGCCAACATTTGCAGTCGGCAAAAACCAAGTACAAGGCTCTGTACGACAGGCGTAGTGTTGAACGGTGGTTTGAGCCAGGTGATGAGGTGTTGCTTCTCCTGCCCCAAAAGAAGAACAAGTTACAGCTTGCTTGGCAGGGTCCCTTCGTGGTCTGCAGTCGGGTGGGGTGACTGGGACTATCGATTCGCGTGCGAGGCAAGGAACGCCTGTATCATGCCAACCTCTTGAAGGCGTACGTGCGAAAGAACTCAGTGCCAGGCAGGATACACCCCTGTCGTCGTGGGAGTGGCGATGAGGATGCAGTGTCGGTGATTCAGGACATCCCCACTGTTCCCCCCCGTCGAGGAAGAGTCGTGGCAGGATGTTTGCTTTGGTTCAAACCTCTCCTCAGCTCAGACAGATCAACTGCACAGGGTTTTGCCAAGAGTTCCAGGGCGTACCCAAGAAGAAGTACGGCCGGAAGTTTGTACTGGAGAGCGATCATCATCCTCTCCAGTGCCTGGACCGGATCCGGCCAGTTTAGTCGTCGACTCATGAGTTAGGCAGTGGAACTGCAGAGTCATTTTCGCCATATCAAGGGTTCCAGCAATACGGATGCTGACTATCTCAGCCGAGCTCCGTAGTCAGCACACCCATTGGGGAAATCAGTCAGAGGGACAATTCCCCTCAGCCAGGGTTATGTCCCCTTTTTGGTTTGTGTATCAGGTGTAGTGACAGTTTTCACTTCAGTGATGTTAACAGTAGTGAATCACAACTGGCTCGGATTGTTACTTTCATTGTCTGAAGACTTGTTTGGTTGATAGATAAATGTTGTGCTATGAATCTCCCTGTATGATTCTATCGTGGAATGTTTGTATTCGATTTATCGTACTCTGTCGATCACAGAGTGTTGGGTTCGGTCCCATTGTTGTGAATTTGCACATGCGTCAAGGTTCAAAGACACTGTATCTCAGAGAAACGGATGGTTTTTGAAGGGTGGTTTGTCACGAGTCCTATGACGATTGGCCCATCTAGGGTGATGGAATTGTTCATTTATTTATTGTCGTTGTTGTTGTCGTGTATCAGTCCCTTAATGTGGCTTGTGGTGTGTTTGCACCTTAATGTTTGTTCAGCCCAGGTTAGGTTTACTTTCTCTCTCTCTCTCTCTAATTTCACTGCCCGTGCAATTGATCCTGCAGGTTCACGGGTGGCTGGTACCTTTCTCTTAACTGGCTGTCTCTATCGGCCTCTCGCCTGTCTTTTTACCCGCCGCACGTGCAGCATTCCTCTTAGCTTGAGGTATTCTCACTCTGTGAGGTAGGATGGCATGTTGGCTGCCATCGGTTAGGCAGGTTTTTTCTCTTCACTCGAGCGGAAGATGTCCCTGGGAGCGCCCGCTGCGGTTTTGGTTCTCTACCACATCGTCGAAGGTACGATCGGTACCTTCATTCCTGCAGTCGGCCTGTAGGGGGGGGACGTCACGTCATCTTTTCCGCATCTGCTCTGCTGGTCCTCTCGACTGGACAGAGGGCAGAGAGTCGCTTGACCCGCCACTTTTGGGTCACCCACGGGTAGCTGGTAAGCATCAGTTTCGTGGTTTGTTTGTTTTTTTGTTGTTGTTAGCCGGCTAATTCTTCTCTTTTGCGCAATTTTCTTTTGGTTTCAAAATTATAAAAGAAATATTGTTTGAGACCACTTTTCTCTGGCCATTCAAAATTATATCCAAAATTCTTTCTCCTTTCAATGCATCTGGTGATGCGGTAGTCGGTGGGGATGGGGGAGAACCTGGTGATTTAGGGTTGGGACTTGCTTGGTCTCGCTCGTCCTCCCTGTCACAATCGCCGGTCTCTTTTTCTTCGGCCACCGTCTGTTTGTGTTTGCAAGGGGAACGAGTGTTTTGTGTTTGCGAGCGTGCGTACGCGTGATTAGTCATTTGGATGCGTGGTTGGAAAATTGTTATTTTTGAAATGTTACTATAAAATGTGGGGATAATCGTGCCATTGAATTATGATTATTTGCAATTGTGGTGGCAGTTATAATGCAATGGTTGCTGTATTAGTTCAGTTCCTAAGAAAGGGAAATGTTGAACGTGAGTGAGGGAAGGATGAAGATATAAAATTGCTATTCGTTTGTTTAGCCTGTTAATGTAATCTCTTACCTGCTTCGTGTGAGGAGACCTTTAGCGAACATTCCTCATTTGGTTTGTTTACTGTGTTATGCTCAGGTCTGTGTTGAGCTGGTGTTACTAATGTATTCAGCAACACTTCCCCTCGCCCACCATGCGAGTGGCTGTTAGGATTAAGCAGCAAATTTCAGACCGTACTGACGCGGGGTTCTAGTACCCTTCTTTCCTTCCAGTTCCTTCCGTTTCTCTCCTCCAGGGGCTTCACCCGAAGCTTGCGCTGTTGGGGCCGCGCAGTTGAGGAGCACGTGGACCTTGCTGATGGTCCTAACCCCTGTCCGGACCTTCAGCGACAACGCCTCGTCCCACAGGATGCGTTTCTCCGCTGTCCTCGGACTTCCTACAGCTCATGTGACCAGGTGGTTAGCTCTGTGTTGTGCAATTTGGGGGGGGGTGTCAAGGTGTCAGCATTGAAAGACTCTGTTCAAGAACAGCCCCGGGTTGGGACACCTGATTTGACAGGTACTCTCAGAGGACTTTGGAGAGACAGGGGTGAGGGGGAACCACATAAAGCACAAAAGGAACGTGTGTTGGAAGCGCGTATTTATGATTATGGTTATGTTGGTGCGGTGAAATGCTTGTTTGTGACTATGTGAATGTTGTGTGTGTTGAATCTTAATTGTGATGTGCATGTTTGTGTGTTGGATGCTTATTGTGACTATGTGTGTGTTGGTGTGAATAAATGGTGTATTGTATTGTAATCTTCTTGTGTGGTCTCTTGCGGGCGTGTGAGGTCAGTCACTCCTTCACTCCCATCTAGAACCGATCCTGTCAAGGCAGACCTCCAGGGTCGGTCGTGACAATTGAAAAGGGTCTTTCTTTTCATTATTTCCTTTTGATGATATTCTCAAACTGAATACGCCAGGGCAATTGTGATTTCCATGATAAAGAATTGTTTTTGCACTCAAGCCTGCTATGAATGAATTTGGTACAATGAGTGCACAAACAGTTATACTGACAGTGTGACCCTGCCACTCCATGTGTTGAAGATAATGCTATCAGCACACTGAGAAGACCTTCATCCAACATTTCTCCCAGCACAATTCTTGAGGTTTTGTACCATGCTGATCCCACAACTTTGACCATGCACTAAGATCTTCGCGTAATGTTGCACAGTCTCAAACCCATGTTCTATTTTCTCAGGAAAGGGCTAAGCTGTTTTTGACATATGGGATCCTGGATGTATGTATCATTGACGAGTATTCTTTTCGGATTGCTATAAGGCATTTCTAGACGAAAACCCAGTTAGTTCAAGTGTGCTGCTCAACCATTTTTCTACGTTTATCTAGACAATAATATGTTCTCATATTTGCTATAAAATTTAATTCCTGTCGTTTATGATTAGAAATATTATGAAGTCGTTCAAATGCAAAGGCTAGTGGGTGACACTGCTTGTTTACTGTAGACACATAACATCAAAGTATATGCTAGTTTTCAATTGTTCAGATCCTCTTTTTAACACTGCAGCAGTTCCAAGTAACAATGCTGAAGCCTTTCTTGGAAGCCTTTCAGATTTTGTTACATTCCTACCTGACTGTTTTCTTCTCCCACCTCTTTTGCTTCGTCGACTTTTTTCAGGTGGGGCGTGCGGCTAATTTTACTCCAAAAGTTCGTGCCTGATTATCCCCGGGGTTAAAATGAGACAAAAAAAATTCAGAATCCAAAAAGGTCTTTTAGTGTTTAGGAATCATAAGCGGTTTGTACTGACATAGCGTCGTTTCTGGGAAGAGCAGTGGATGCCCATACTTGTAAGGAATCCCCACACATATGAAATCCGTCAGCCTGGTGTCGCCCTGAGACCAGATCACATTCAGTTCAAGACTGTTTAACCCAACAGCCAGCCATCCCATCAGCACTGGATAAAAGCCTTGGGATTGGGGAAGATCAACTCGTCAATGGAAGGGAACAGTAGAGGAGGATATAAAGGTGAACGATATCCAGCTTTAAGTTGTTGTCTGTGTTTGTTTATATGTATGTTTGTTTGTTCTTGTTTCCCGGAGTTCGAGATGTTGGCTTGGAGGTCTGTGGTTGTGTTAAGCTGCAATCTATCAATGAAGCACCCCGTCAAATAAGGGTGATAGCGTGCCCAGAAATGTCGATTACATACTGGCCCCTGTTTTGTGAGGTTTTGTTCAAATCTGATTATGCACGCTAGCTGATTATCACAGATTTTGATTTGACTCGATCGACATGCTGACTGTGGTTTACAGTGCAGTAAACTACAACATATAAAACTAGTGTTAGGAGCAGCGACAGTCTGCAATCTTAATGAGTGTCGTGAAGAAATAAAATGTCAGAAAATTGTTATTTAGACAAAATAAAGTGCATTGTTTCTTCACAAAATGTGTTTAAGTCAGCAATCTGCACAAGCAAGTGGGGAACTCTTGAAGAGTTTTAAACTGGAAGACGGCGGCCACAGTTAGTCAAGCCTGAATTAGTCAGTTACCTGGTTCCTGAAAAGTGTGACGCTTTGGGTGTGCCCAACACAAACCCAGAAGCGTTCTCACCACTAGAACCATACACACCTAGAATCAG
>CM031607.1:64876137-64886137 GCA_018398815.1 Conus ventricosus | reverse complement strand
TCAACAATTTTGTGTACCACTAGGGTATTTCACTTCTGTAAATATGCATTTATCAGATGTTGGTTTAAAAGTATTAATGTGGATGATAAGTTAAGTGTGGGGGTGTTTTCTTCTTTCTTTTTAAAATAAGTGTCTAATATCATCTGGCGATGAAAAGACAAACTGAACTGAACTGAACTACGAGCAGCTGGGATGTAACCCAGAATGCGCATGTCTCACAGCACAAGAAGGGCCAGCACATGGGCTGCACGTCAGCTGAAGAATCCATTCACGTTATCAAGCAGGTGTCGGGCTGGTCAAATACAGAGATATTTGGCCAGTTCTATTGCAAACCTGTTGATGACTGAAAATCAGCTCTAGGGTAGGCCCTCTCTCTCTCTCTCTCTCTCCTCTCTCTCTCTCTCTTCTCTCTCTCTCTCTCTCTCTCCTCTCTCTCTCTCCTCTCTCTCCTCTCTCTCTCTCTCTCTCTCTCTCTGACCCACCAGAATCAGAAGACTTTAAAAAAATCTATTGTTTCCATTTTAACGACTTGTAAATGTAAGTAATGTTAGCGACTTAAAGGCATGTTCATGCCTTATAATCGCTGCAGCATTCCGTTGAAGGAGCAAAGCCACACTGCAGTGAGGTGACTGAGTCATGGGATATCCATGCCCTATGGATGGCGTCAGGTGCTGTGAAGCTTTCGTTTAACTGGGATGCAAACAAAATTGTATTAAGATTTTACCTTCATCCGGTTGTACAGCTCTTTTCATTGACAGAAATCTGCATACTCCTTCATACTCCTTAACAGAAAGCACGACATGAAATAGGTGACACAATATCATCTGGAACGAGTTTTTGAGACGGATCAAAGAACCTGAAGGTGACTTCTTGTAAATGTTCTGAAATAGGTCAACAGATAGGTGACCCTCGAACCTGAGGACTTTTTCAAACAAATTGTTAACAATACTGTACAGGCAAAACGAACATTCAGACCTATTTTAGCATGCGTTTCACACTGCAACAATACTGTCCAGACAAAACGAACATTCAGACCTATTTTAGCATGCGTTTCACACTGCTGGGTTTTCGGTAAAGGGTGGTAAAACAGTATAACACGTAGAAGTAAACCAGTTGTTTTGTTTTGTTTTCTACCACGAATACACACACACACACACACACACACACACACACACACACACACACACACACACACACACACACACACACACACAGGAGAGAGAGAGAGAGAGAGAGAGAGAGAGAGAGAGAGAGAGAGAGAGAGAGAGAGAGAGAGAGAGAGAGGTGATGGAGGAGACAGAGCTATTCTGTTGTGTTCATTGCAAGTTAATCAATTGATATATGAGCTGTTCATTCATATGGGTTTGAAAATAGATGAATAAATGAATGCATATTTAAACAAATAAGTACGTAAATACACATACAAACACACATATATATATACATGCATGCATGCACTATCATAGCAGGAGATGTAGCAATATCTCTCATTTTTCAAAGTTTTAGTTTTATCTTCAGCCGCGCCACTCTTCCACCATTCTTTCTTTCCCTGACCTGTGATCAAGACTTGTCGGGTAAGCCACCCCCTTATGAGGGGTGGCTTACCCGACAAGTCTTGATCACAGGTCAGGAAAGAAAGAATGGTGGAAGAGTGGCGCCTGAAGATAAAACTAAAACTTTGAAAAATGAGATGCAGTAATAATCTTCATGCTAGAGTCTATGGACTATCTAAAGTAGCAATATCTCACTTATGAGAAAGTGAGAAGATGAACGGAATGGATGGAAAGCAGAAAGGTGAAATGATAGTGCCCATATAGCAGTGACGAAATGGTAGGGTAATGCTTATTTGAAGTGAGAAGTGTGTACGTCGTCTGCTACTCTGCTGGTGGTGACTGTCTCGTACATTTTATGCCTCAGATGTTGTTAGGAGGCACATATTACTCACCTACTTCTTTGCATGCTCTGTTCTTTTCATTCTGTTGTTGTATTGCTCGTGCACGTGAATCGAGTAGGCAAATTGATCTTCTTTTGAAAATATGTCAGGTGCTGGGGGTGGAGCAGGGAATAAATGTCTTTTTTATACTGCTGCAAAAAAAATTGGTTTTTGAAAGTCGTAGATTATAAGCCCAGTTAGCGTTTTTAAATCTGTGGCGTGTTCGGATTTTTGTTTTCTTTACTTTATTTGTAGAGTATGAAATACTTGTGTTTTGTGAACTAACATGTATATTTCAAAGTGAACCCCACACGTTCCAGGCACCAATCAACCGAGCTGTGAGAGTTTTAATTTGACTCTAATTGAATCTCATTACAACTCCTTTTTAAAGACAGTTTCGTCATTTTTTTTAGACTCATCTCCAGTGAATCCAAAGAAAACGGGTTGTTATATGCTTCTACCGACAGGTTTTTTAAGAATCTTGATCATCCAGGCGTCAAAAACTTGTGAAACTTGGGTTTATCATTTTCTTGTTGTGCACGATGGAATGACAACGATTCCACTTTTTATTCACAAACGTCTCGGAGTCCACCTGTATGAATATCGAGATCAGAATTGTTTTCTTTCCTCGCTAGTAACCGAAGTTCAAGATGCTGATGATGCTTGCCTACTCGGTTCGATTCATCTTGTTTCTTAATGTGTTCGGTTTTGTTTGGCAACGTGATGACCGTTAATTTTATTGTTCGATTACGTGTTAGCTCTACCAGTCCCGGACGACTATTTTCTGTGTCCCAGCATTGTCGGGTCCCCTGCACCCTTTTCTTTCGGGCCCGTTGAAAACTCTGTGCATTTGCTTTTGGGCCCGGATATAGTTTCATGTCATTGCACAGTATAACGTGTAAACGTTCAACTTTGCTCTCAATGTATCAACTGCGTTTTCCGCGGGATTATGCATTGATGGTGGTCCACAGAGCTCTCTCTGTGGTCTGGCCTCATCGTGTTGGGTTGATGTGCACAACAAGGAGAAGATGGGGTTTTATTGTGTCCTCGCTCTGCTTCATCTGCTTGTTTTAACTGTCACATTTTCTATGGAGTCGTCAAAATACGTAATGCATGTGGTTCAACACTTGATTATGAACATTTTTTTCGCTGACTTTGTTAAATTTGATGTGTTGGTATGCTCTGTGATTCCTCTGCTGGGCCAGATCATCAGTAATGTCGTCCTTGTGGCCAAGTTAAAGGTGTCTGTCAAAGAAGCAGGTGAACAACTGGCAACAATGGATAGACAGCAAGGCAAGAGAAAAGAGAAGTCAACTCCATCACTCTGACAGCTTTGCTGGTGTCTCTGTGTTTCATCATCTTCACAATGCCTCTTGTAGTTTTGAATAGCATGGAATATGTTTAGTTCCTTGGACATGACAAGCAGCATGCATGTACTTCGTATTGCAAGCGCTCGAGTTTTTTTTGCAGAACATTTTTTATTTAAATTCCTCGTTTAACTTTTACCTGTACTGTCTGACCGGACAGAGATTTCGAAAGGAATTTTTGAAATTCATACGCGGATTATTCCAGTGTATTAGACTACCAAGGGTGCAATAATCCCAGAATCAGTTTACAAATTCATGCTTTCAATGATGACCGATGGGCGGTGACTGTAGTATTCACCGCCCGGTGGCACAAAACAAGTCTTTGCTGCCCTACTTGTGATGGTTCAGTGGAACACATTCATTTTTTTTTTCAAGTTGAATATTCATACTGTCTCTAAAATCTGTTTGAAAATATAGATTTTAAAAACTATTGCCACAAGTTTATGATTGTTGCGTGAAAGTGATTTTTTTTTTTTTGCTCTGTGTGCTTGTGACACTCTTTCTTTCAAGTCTTTAAAAGCTTTCCTTGTTTCTAAACTGTTGAACATCGCGTCTACACAACGTGTTGAACATTTGTCACAAATGAAAATCCCAGGGGAAAAAAAAAGATTCACAACAGAGTGCAAGGCAGAGACACAGACCTGCGCGCTTAGTTCTTTCATCAGACACACGAGAGAAAAAACCTGTGGGACGTTTTCTTGCCTCTGTTTAGCTGCAATCTACATTCTTACCTTTGGATGGAACGAAGAGAAGTTACGTAGATTCTATGTTGAAAAAGAACTATTTATAAAAGCCCTCCTGAAAAAAAGCTCGACTGCTAGTGCAGACAGGCAAACAGACAGGACCAAAACGCGTCACCCAAACACGTTTCCCAAATTGGTCTTATATGATTCCTGTTTGTTCCAGCTTACCTGATCTTTCCCAACCCTTTTCTCTCCCTCTTTCTGCGTTCCCCTGGTTGTCCTCAATCACTTTCTATCTTCCTACATGACTTCCCTTTTCCAGCCTAATTCTGACGCCCCCTCCCCCTCCCCACCCCCACCTTCTTCAACGTGCACCTATCCCACGTTCTTTCTACCTCTGCTTCCTTCTTCTTCCCGTATTTGTCTTCCTCTATGTCTTTGTGAAGTGAAAACTCGAACTTCAGTTGTTGTTTTTTTACAACGATGACAATGAATTCATTGATATTATGTTCTGTTGGTTGCTTACGTATTGTCGCGGAATAGATAAATACAAAAACACATATCTGTTCAGTCTTTTGAACACTCTTATTGCTGCTTGTGTAGGATCTTGGCGGGTTTGTTCTTCCAGATGATGATTGAGATACTGGCACCCAAGATTCTGGAATACTGGAACCGGGAGGGGGGGTGGTGCTAGGATTCTGGATCGTAGGATCCTGGGATACTGGAATCCTCGAACACCAGAATCCTGACAGACTGGGATGCTTTGGACCACCTGTCGAATTTCTATGATGTCTGTTGACATTGTTCATTGTCAGTATTGCCCATACCTGTTTTCTATCCCTACCCAACAGGCAGACACAAAATAACTAGGGTCACCTACGGAAAAGCGTTGACAACAACGATGTGGACAACAACACCGTGTGTATTCCTGATGGATGACCGTGTCTCAAAATGTTCAATAGATGCCTGAAACTTATTCAAGCAACACACATTGCCCTGTTCGCTGCAACATGCTATATGCCCCAGGATCCAGACACTGCGTGTGGACATATATATTGTTATATTCTGATTACTATAGATGTTTACATGCCCCGTATTGAAACATGATCGTTAGTGATGCGAAAGCTGTTCACCTTGAGCTTTTATATTCAATTAATGTGTGACAGTTTAAGATATGGGCACAGCGATACTTGTTTAGATGAGAATCGGTTCAATAGGAGAAGACAAGTTGCCTGTCGCTGCTAATGTGTGAGCAGTTTGAGATATGGGCACAGCGATACTGTGTAGATGAGAATCGGTTCAATAGAGAAGACAATTGCCTGTCGCTGCTAATGTGTGAGCAGTTTAAGAAATGGGCACAGCGATACTGTGTAGATGAGAATCGGTTCAATAGGAGAAGACAAGTTGCCTGTCGCTGCTAATGTGTGAGCAGTTTAAGATATGGGCACAGCGATAACTGTGTAGATGGGAATCGGTTCAATAGAGAAGACAAGTTGCCTGTCGCTGCCCTATCATCTTTGTCAAACTCTTATCAATGATCGATTACGTAAACAAATCTGCGTTAATTATTAGTTAAATAAGTATTTATTATCTACCCACATCAAATGTTATAATCAAATGTGGATTTTTGGTTTAGATAATCAGTTTATGTGTGAACCCATCAATAGAATCTTCTTCCGAACCACAAGAGGTTGGGTTTTGTTATACGTGTGCATTCGTCAAAGTTGTTGTTGTTGCTGTTGCTGCTGCTGCTGCTGCTGCTGCTGCTGCTGCTGCTGCTGCTGCTACTACTACTACTACTGCTGCTGCTGCTGCTGCTGCTGCTGCTGCTGCTGTTTTGTTTTCGTTGTTTTAATAAGCATAGAATTGTTTACGTTTTAGGGTCCTCAAATGAAGTGATTTTTTTCTTCTAATTGATGACTTCTAAGGCTGTAGCAGCTGCCCAACGCCCGGTGTATGTGGACACTTCAGCATGTGGAAGCGGGGCACGCACACCCCGTTAGCCCGGAGCCGCTCGACGACGTTGTTGCTGCTGATTATGGTGGACACGCTGTCGGATACCTGGTGTACGTGAGTACTCCCGTGCAGGCACACAAGGCATGCACTCCACGTTCGTCCATAGCAGCTACGCGATGTTTTTGCCTCTGCCAACGATCTGGAATGTTCCTTGGCCATTGACAGGTCTTGGATGGTCTTGCGGCATGTTTAAGCTCAATGCCAGTCCTGGTGGAGCATCAACCGTTGGCTCGCTGTATGGATGTCGGTGCAGCACGATCCCTGATCAGTGGATGGTAGCAGTATCCACCAGCTGCGTCTGATGTGGATTCTCGAGCAGCCCGAGCAGCAGGAGCGTACAGCGCGTCTCAGTGGATCGTCTGTCAGCCATCCTGAGGCCATGCTGGCTTGTATTTGTATGGGGATTCCTACGAATGCCGTGGCAACAGCGATACAAAACTTAACGGTAACTATAGGTACAAGCCGCTGCATATTGTTGCTACCACTTGCTTCAACGTTTTAATACATAAATTGCTGCCCCTACAAATTATGCAACAATTTTGGCTGCATTTGGATGATAATTATTTAGATTATAAACGAACTAATGAATAATATACCTACCTACCTCCATTCCAACTAATCGAGTTTAGAAATACCCATTCAAGAGGGAGCTCAATCTTGCACCACATTCGTGACCTAACTCACAAAGTCCTCGATCTGACTTCTTTTTTACATCACGCGGTTGTTCTATTAACCGTTCCGTTTCGGATGTGATCATTCCATGACGTTTCCTACTTCCGCTGTGACCCTCCCCCCCCCCCCCCCCCCCCCCCCCCCCCCGACACATACACACACCTCCAACCACCCCTTTCAGCGTTTCCTCAATGTTTTTTGTTGTGTTTTTTTTGTTTTTTTTTTGGGGGGGGGGTTGCCTTCCTATTGTTACTTTTTCTTTTACTCTGCCACATTTTACTACAATTTTCTTCTTTCCTCTCTTTGTGTTTTCCCATATTTTTTTTATTGATGTCCCTTCTTTCTTTTACTTTTTTCCTACACTTCTATACACGATCATGTTCTCCCCGTTCTCCTCCCCCTTCTCCCCCCTCTCCCCCATCCCCCCCCCCCCCCCCCGCATCCCCCCCCCCCGCATCCCCCCCCCCCCTCCCCCGCCCATCCTTTTGTTGGTGCCCTTTCCTTTTCCGGTTTCTCCCGCCCTTTTTAACGTACTTGTTTACCTGTTCATACTTTTCATCTTTTTACCTGCTCCTACTTCCCCCCTCCCCCCCCCCCCCCCCCCCCCGGCCTTTTCCACATGTTTCCACCTGATCCCACGGTTGTTGCCTTTTTCTTACATATCCATAACTGTTAATTCTCCCCCATTCCTCTTCTGTCTTTTTCTGTTCTTACTGCCCGCTTTCTTTTCCCATATCTCCGTACTTGTGCCTTGTTCCCTTTTTCTTGTGTCCTTTTCTACGTGTCTCTGGCTGTTTCTACTGTATCCTGTCCATTCTGACATATCTGCACATGTTCCTCTTCCCCTATTTTTTTTTTTCTCTGTCATTTTGTACGATTATCTTTCTGTTTCTGTTTCTGTTTCCATTGTTCACTGTCTCGTTTAATTAACATATCCGTACTTGTTCATTTCTCCATCAATTCCTACGTCCTTATCTACATCTCTTTACCTATAACTGTCGACCCCCCCTCTCTCTCTCTCTCTCTCTCTCTCTCTCTCATCTCTCTCTCTCTCTCTCTCACGTCTCTTCTCTCTCTCTCTCTCTCTCCCCTCTCTCTTCGTCTCTTCCCTGTCTCTTTCTGTATGTCTACACCTGTTCCTTCCCTACCTTTCTTTTTCCCCTGTCCTGTTCAACTTTTCTCTTCTTGTTTCTACTCCTCCCTGTCTCTTTCTGCGTATCCGTACCTTTCTTTTCATATTTCCTGTCTGCCATTTTCTACATTTCTCTATTTTTTCCTAATTTTCGTAGTCTTTTTCTGCACCCCTTTCACTTCCCCTACCCATTCCCGCCTTCACCTCCTCCCCCGAACATATCGTACATTTCCGTGCATGGTCCCACTTCTCTCTTTCCTTCTGCAATTGTCCGCACCTGCTGCATTTTGTTCCCCTTTTTCCTACATTTGCCTTTTTTTCCAGTTTTGCTCTTTGTTATTGTTGTTGTTGTTTTGGGTGAGTTTTTGTTTGTTTGTTTTAATTTCATTACTGTTATCTTTGTTTGATGTCCTTTTCAATCCACTTTGTTCATATTTTGCTTTTCTCTCATCATAGTTACCCCTGCAGTTTTCATTTTACTATCTTTGCAGCCATTCTCTTTCCTTTATAGATGTTGGTATGTCTTCCCCTGCTATTCACTCTCTCTTCTCTCTCTCTCTCTCTCTCCCTCTCTCTCCTCCTCCTCTCTTCTCTCTCTCCTCTCTCTCTCTCTCTCTCTCTCTAGTTCTTCTATACATTTCAACTTGTGCTTATCTGAATTCAACATTTTCTTACATTACTTCTGCTGACTTATTTCTGTTATCCCTCACCACTTCCCACTTCTCATGTGTCTTTCACTCTATCTCTTCTGAATGTCCTCTTTCTTTTCGCAGCTTCTCTTAGTTCAGTTGAAAATCTTATCTACGATGACAAAGGTATTAGTATTCCAATTCATTTAGAATCTAATTTTTTTTTCCTTAAGTGAATAAATAAACTCGAAATCAATAGATCAAATGCTTTGGCACGAAGCCTGGCTAAACCAGCGGGAAAGACATCTGCTTTGGAAACGTGCGTGCATGTCCAGGTGATCCCATTCGACCATCGCTCATGTCTTTCTCGTCTGTTGCCTTATTTCAACGTTATTACCAATGTTGGTGCTACAACGCCAGTTAAAACTATCATGATACCAGCATGCAGTCACCGTTCTGCATTTCAGCTGGATCTCCGAACGTTATGTTCTATTGTGAAAACCAATCAGACGAACGAGAAAGAACGCCGTCGCTGCCCCACCATTATGCATTGTTTAATTATCTGAAAATACTCCGTCATGTAATTAAGTTTTGAGTTCAATCGGAAGAGAAGTCTAAAAATAAAAAAGGCCAAAAAAGTGCGTTTTGATTGGAGACAAAAGGCTATGTTTTATTTATTGAAAATGCCAGAAAGCGAAATCTCCCAGTTGTAATAGTTTTAGATATATCTGACAAGCTTGTCGAAGCTGTGTGTGTGTGTGTGTGTGTGTGTGTGTTGTGTGTGTGTGTGTGTGCGTGCGTGCGTGCGTGCGTGCGTGCGGCGTGCGGCGTGTGAGTGTGTGTGTGTGTGTGTGTGTGTGTGTGTGTGTGTTGTGTGTGTGTGTGTGTGTGTGTGTGTGTGTGTGTGTGTGTGTGTGTGTGTGTGTGTGTGTGTGTGTGTGTGTGTGAGAGAGAGTGAAATGTTTGGATCGAAAAACTTAGCTTTGATTGAAGAACTATAGCTCAAAATTCTGACATGCGCTGTTCGTTTTAAATCGAGGGACTATAAATTCATTTGTTTATGGTAAGACAGGAAAGCTTCCATTTGGTATAAAAAGTCAAAGTTAGAATGATCCAATTTTTGGCCATTTTTTTTAAGTTCAGATGTTTATGTCAAATTTTATGTACTTGTTGTTTGACAGATCACCTACATCACTAAAGCTGAGTGGCATATAAAGCAATTTTAACAGAAACTGGTTATGAATGTATTTGAGATTCATCGAGTTTCATAAGTTTATTTTCTTTGTTAAGAATTTGAAAACAATCTGAAGACGTCTAAAGTTGGAAAGCGTCTCTGGAAAGAAGCAATTAATGCCTAAAAACATGCAAAATATGATTTTTTATTTTGCTGAGAACATTTATTACACAACGTTCTGGTCAGTATATTATTGCATCAATGAAATTTCCATTTCATGTTTGTAATCATATGCTTAATTACAAGACGAACGACGACACGTGCGTATCAAGAGAAGAAAGAAGTCTTTTACATAGACTGCCAAAGATTGATAAAAAAATATTTTTAATTAATT
>CM031607.1:64860789-64875137 GCA_018398815.1 Conus ventricosus | reverse complement strand
TGACCCCTCTCTCTCTGATCTCTTAAAAAATATATATTCCTACACGTACCCTCCGTTCTTCCTCTGATGACCGATTTTTTTTTTCGAATTCCCTCATATAACCGAAAGCAACACGGCTCTAGAGCATTCATTTTCTGCGGCGAAACTCTGGAATTCACTGCCTTTCCATTTTCGTCATGTCTCTTCCTTCTTGAGTTTCAAGTCTGCACTTAACACTTGTCTGTTTAAACGCCAGTTACCGAACAACACTTGAAATATTCCTAATTTCTACATGTCACTTGCACGCAGAGAACAGAGAAATGTCTGTTCTAACTCACCCGCCTAAAACTAGTTAAACTAGTTTCAGGCGGGCGACCTTAGAACAGACATTTCTCTGTTCTCTGACAAGTAAGGCTTTAACAATGAATTAAAAATGATAATCCATCACACATTCTCTTTCAAAAACCAAAAAATAACGATTATCTACAAACAAACATATGTGTAGGATTATCCGTTTTTAATACTAATTTACTAAACTTGCTTGTCTTTTAAAACTAATTTATATTTTTGACATAAAATCCGCACACTTATTCTGACTAATTTCTACCTACAAACTTTGTATAATAGACAGGCAGACACGAGGCTGAAACCTGATCACTTAATTTACAGCTAGCGCAGACAAGAGGCCTTCGTTCACATAGAACAAAGCGCACGGCCCGTTTACAAAACTGTGACCAAAAAAAAATAAAACACA
The DNA here is from genome assembly GCA_018398815.1 of Conus ventricosus. Lineage (NCBI taxonomy): Eukaryota > Metazoa > Mollusca > Gastropoda > Neogastropoda > Conidae > Conus > Conus ventricosus. The sequence continues at coordinate 64,874,404 of CM031607.1, read as the reverse complement.
CCTCGCGGGCCCAGTGGGCTCGCGGCGCACTTGGCAGGTTAACTTGCAACATATTGCATCAGCAAATGTTCTCGAACATTCTTGAGTACCACGTCGAGGCTGCCGCGTTGGCAAGAGCCGGCCGGTTTCGTCATTCTCCCACTGACTGCGAACGAGCAGGACGCGTTTACTGTGCTCTCTACTGTGCTTGGTTGTGTTATTTTAAAATGGCTAACATGTTTACCGAAGAACAGGTTTGTGCTATTCAAGCCCACAAGTTTTACTTTAACTGTATGTTAGAGTATTTGTCGAAAAAGAATTAGGTGAAGCATGTTCTCTACCAGTTAACCGAAAAGAAGCATTGCTTTTTTGGAAGGAACAGAAAAGGAAAAAAGTGAACCATCTGCTTTGGAAATGAACGACTATCTTAAAGGTTTGTTGGTTCAAGGAAATGAAAGAAATATTGCTGAACAAGATGTAGCCAGTTTCAATACGTGTTTGACTATTGATGAGATGGTTTTTATCTAATAAATGGCGCTGCATTGTTGAAAGTCGGCCAAAGCAAAACAATCCATCACGCATTGATTGTTGGTCGCTGGCTTGAGACAGCTAAAGTCATGTTTAAAAAACAATAAAACTCTTCAAACATGGCGTTCATTTCTCAAGACGCAGGTGAACATGGCGATTTGTATGCTAGGAAACTCATTCAACTTTCGGGGTGTTTTTATAACTATCCTAAATTTCATAAGTAGGAATCAGCATAAAACGCCAACCATTATTAAACTTATGCAATGGATAGCGATTTCGGAAGTTCTGGCAAACGAACTAGATAGGGTTAGGCAGGTCTTGTACATCTACCAGTTATGGAGAGGAGTAGTGTGTAGCCAGCACTATCTCCCTATAAATGCTCCACATATACAATGACGGATGTACTAACTACTGGCGATTAGAGCCGCCATAAAAGCTCGGCTACAGCAGTAACTGCTGTAACTCTGCCAAAGCCAGTTGCAAGCCTGGTTGAGAAAAGGGGAGCACAGCAGCAAACTAGGCCAAACGACCCCACTGTGATCGCTTGTCTGCAAAGCTCAGCGGCAAACTAGGCCAAACGACCCCAGTGTGATCGCTTGGCCTAGTTGATTTCACTTAACACCTTCACCCCAAGTCACCCCAAGTCCTTAATTAAGTTTTTAATCAAGTCCACCCCAAGTCCTTAATTAAGTTACCCCAAGTCCTTAATAAGTTTTTAATCAAGTCAACCAAGTCCTTAATTAAGTTCTTGATTAAGTACCCCCAAGTCCTTAATTAAGTTCTTAATTAAGTTCTTAATTAGTTCTTAATTAGTTACATCAAGTTCTTAATAAGTTCTTGATCAAGTCACCTCAAGTCTTCCTCAAGTCATCCTCTAAGTACAACCAAGTTCTTATTCAAGTTATCTTATATTATCAAAAAATACAATCTATGTTTTTATCTTAAATAGTAGATGTCTATATAGTAACACACACGCCTCAAAAAAGCGTCATCGCTGAGGATTTTCTTGCTCAGCGTTCTCTGCGCGAGATCGGTCAGCATAGATCTTAATGAAGTTCTTACAAACCTAAGCAACGCATTGATTACAATTCTGGTCTATGGAAATGTCTTTTATAGACTCCATGTCTTTATTTATGACTCCATCATTTTATAATACGCCATGATCTATTTTTATCAAAAAAAACAAAAAATTAAGTTCTTAAATATTATTACATTTCAAATGGATCAAACGATCTTTTGTTGTTGGCGGTTTTGGCATGTTTTTGTCTTCATTTAGTGGTTCAGGTTGTTTTAACTTCTTGGTTTTTGTTGCCATTGTTTATATATTTTATAACAGTAATAACCACCCCAGCAGCAGCAAAGGGCGCCAAAAATGGCAACAGTTTTAAGTTCAATATTCCATGAAGACTTTGGCGCTGTAGGTCTTGAATCACATGGAGTTTTTATAGCTGGCATTGAATCAACTTGTTTGGCGTTGGCGGTGTTATGTTTTCATTATGAGTTATATTCTGTGATTGTAACATAATTTTTTTTGTTTGTTCACTCTGTAATTTTTTTCTGCTTTAACACGCCCAGGATGAGGATGCTTTTCACTGTCTCCACCTGATTCAGTGTTTTTGATTCGTGATTTTCTGGCTTGGTTACTTTCTCCACCTAAATTCAATGTTTCCTGTTTTCTGTGATTTTCCGACTCGTTCTTTTTTGAAGGGAAATAAAACTATTGTTTAAAAAATTTTATTAACCCTTGTTTTAGCGGCGTTTAAAAAGGTTCCAAATCTGTAATTAAATCACTTTTAGAGACTCAAATTGATTTTGGGTTAAAAAACTGGTTTTTTTTGCGTTAAATCTTACGAAAAGATTTTGTTCAGAATCAATGGGGGCCAAAAACTTCTGACTTGTTTTTTTGTACAAAATAAGAAAACCCTTTGCCCCACTTTTTTCCATTCTCGACCCCCTGCGCTTTTTCCTGTTGTGTTTTTTTAATGTCTTGTGGCGGGCCGGGTTTAAACCCGTTCTAGGTGGAAATTTATTTCCCAGGAACTGTTTTGTTTTCCACACGCCGCCCCAAAAATACAGCCTTTCCTTTTTGGGGGTTTTAGCTTTTGGGTTTCAATTCTTTTTGTAAGTCCAAGATGTTTTTAAAGGCGTCCCGTTTTTTCTAGCGTTTTCGATGGGTTTTTGTTTTTTATTAATTTTTAATTTTTTTTTTTTTTTAAAAGAAACCCCCGAAAAAACTTTTTGCCCAACCTTTTTTCCTTTTTGCTGTTATTGGGGGCTAAGGGGTAGGATATCAAAGCTTGGGGAAAAAATTGTTAAAAATAAAAACCGGGGGGTTTTTGGCATTAGACTTTGGGATTTAGCAAAGCTAATCGCTTTATTCAGTTCATTTGCTTCGAAAGATTTTTAGTTAAGCAAGGAATAATTTCCCGAGAAAATTTTAAAAATGTAAAAAAAAAAACCTTTTTTAAAAATGGCTTCACTCGTAATGATGATAGGCGGTGCTGTGGTTAATGCGCTTGCTTTTAGCGAAGTAATTACACATTTAGTAAACTACGGGACGACAGCGAGAGAAAAAGACATAACAAAGCTATGGAGCAACTAGCAGCTGCACAAGACGCCTATGAAAAGCAGAGAATTGAGCAGTTAGATTTTATTAATAACACACTGAAAAAACAGGGGCATGCAGCTTACACATTTAAAGATGTTGATCAAGCAATAAAAGAGTATTATCTTGTAACAGGCAAACCAATCGAGACATTACCCCACAAAATTTTAGCGACTTTTATCATCCATCAGAAAACAAAAGATGCAAGAAATCGCGTTTATTGCCTTGGTATGACTGTTGTGTATTTTTGTTGCGCATAATATTGGGCTAAATAAAAAATGAACAAAATCTATTATTCGCCAAAAGGATATTGGAAGGGAATCACGGCAATTAAAGAGCTAAGCCAAGCAGCGGGAGTCAGTGAACAAACAGCGAAGGAATGGTTATCTAAACAAGCGATTTGGCAAATTTATTTACCAGCGCCTAAACGAATACAGAGACCACACTTTGTGAATACAACTCCAAACGACACCCATCAAATGGATCTTCTATATTTACCCATGATACGATTAGACGAAAAAGATTTAAGTACGCACTCACAGTCATTGATGTAGCTTCAAGTACAAAGATGCGGAACCATTAACACAAAAGAGTGCTTCTGCTGTTGCTGTCGCTATACAACTAATATATCAACGAGGTCCTTTAACTTACCCTCGCATGATTCAAGTCGATGATGGAAAAGAATTTAAAGGTCGAGTGAATCAATTATTGTTAAAACATAGAGTTACCATTAGAAGAGGCATTCCCGGAGTTCACAGATCACAGGCTTTAGTTGAAAACTTTAACAAACAGTTAGCCGAAAGACTTTTTTCTTACCAGTATCACAGAGAGCTTATTGACAATTCTCGCAACACAGAAGGGTTAGAAGACTGCCCTCAGTTTTGCGCGCAATGAATAATGAAGAATTTAAAGGGCTAAAACCAGTACAAGCAATCAAAAAACAAACAATAGATGTTGTTGAAGGAGAGTCTTCATCTGGCAAACTATTGCCGTTTGGTTTAAAAGTAAGGTACCTTTATTTGCCGGGGGAAGCAGAAGGGGATACTCGCATCAGGGCAACCGATCCAGTTTGGAGCGTTGATCCATATGAAATAAAAAGAATTGTAAAGATGAATCCGCCCGTGTATTATTTACGAGAAACTGACACGACAAAACAACCGGCTCCTAAAAGATCTTTGTGAAGGAGGAACTGCAGATAATCCACCAAAACACAGTTCCGCTTTAACTGATTTACGTAAATATATTTGAGTTAAAATGGAAGCTCGGGAAGGAAGCGCAGAATGATACAAGAATGAAAAAAGAAAAGACCTTCGAACTAATAAAAGAATCATTTGATTTGAGTTCTGCTATTAGTGCAACATTTGCGGGGATTCATCAGCAAAAGGCAATCTCCAGATCACCTACAACCAAAATCCAAATTTTGATTATCAACATGGGGGAAAGAATTATCTTGAAATAATAAAAAAAAATTTCGAGCGCATCAAGCAAACATGAGAAAAAATTTGTCTAAATTTGGAGGATGATATGATTGATTTTATAGATAAAGTTGATGAAAATATGGCCCGAATATGAACCCAAAGAATATAATTATATAATTATGCCGTTCTCCAATGCCATATGCATTTTGAAAAAAACCCGGATTAATAAACACACGTTTTGTTTTTGTTCTATCTAATACTTCTTTGTTACAACCGTTGTGTTGATCTCATGTAATTAGATCGCAGTTTTACGTTGTCATGATGAAAAGTCTTATTGCAAACAATGCTCTTTGTAGTTGTCATGAGATATGTTTGACTGCACAACACTGCGAGTATTCCTTTTTCTTTCTTTAAAGGTTTTCCCCCCTGGCTAAGAATACTGGGACATTTTCGACCTTAAACCCCAAAATACTCCTTGATCACCTTTTCCCGATAAATGCATCTTTCATCTTTTCCCAAAACCTTCTTTTTAGTAATTGAATGCAAAGGCGAATCTTTAGGGTAATCGGACGTGTCATACCAAACCTGCATGCCCTTTCGCTACTTCTATTTCCCTGTCTTTATAGATGTCTTTTAGTAGGGTATCTATAACAAAACTATCTGTATCTGTGTAAAGTACTCTGGGCTCTGGATACAAGGGTTTTAAAGTAGTCATAAAGAAATTCAACATCAAAAGCTTTGATAATTCTAAAACAGTAAACCCAATAAATACAGGCTTGTCTAATTTTACTTTTTTTTTTTCATCATTATGCCAAAAAGCTGATCATGAAATCTTTTGAAGTCCTGTAATTTGGTTTTGAAGTTAGCTTAATTGCTTCGTTCTCTTTGGGGACCAATCTGACATCTTTACGCTTGTGCGGATTCTCCATGTCTTTCCAAAACAGCTGTTGTTCATCAGCTTGAAAAGTCTTTTTCTGAAGCATCTGTGGATTTAGTTCTGAGATCAGTGTTCTTCATGATGTATGGTTTCATAAAACTGTTCTTGATCAAAAGCAATTATACGATGAACAGCTGTCAACTTCAAACCATGTCTTAAATAAAATTGCAGAAGTCTGTAATGACATACATAATTTTTTTTTGCCCCGAAGATTAGGCACAAGTTTAGGCGGCTCTGTTTTCGCCATCTTTAGACTTTCTGCAGCTAACGGATAGTCATTATGGCAAGTCATGGAGTTCATGAGGATATTCTAAGTCAACTTCTAGAATGTATCCACGCTGTTGATCAGGCGTTATAACTGCCCAACCACTTTAATGCTTTTTGAATATTATTCGTACCTGTGTACATTTTAAAGTTGCGTAATGGAAGTGATTGCGCCATTGCCCAACCTACAGATTGTTTGCATCTAAATACATAAGATAGTTAGACCTTTTACTCGGATCATAGTCGTCTAAGTATTTGTTGTTTGCTTTACAGTAATGATGCACGCCATACTAATTCCTCCACGCAATCCGTTTTCAATCATCTGAATCATTGGTAGGTCAGACAATAAATCAATCTGTACTCCAGTAAACTTTAAGAAAGCATCCCAGCTCATCCCGGGCGCAGAAATGTAATGCGCGGGATCCAGGCTATAATGTTTCATGCAGGTCTTTCTATAATTTTCAAAGACGTCCGCCAACAAACATACATTCTGCCATCAAGTATGAATCATGATAGTCTCCCATCGTTTTACACTCTAACTTCTGCCACGCATTGGGCATGTTGGTAATCGGAGTCGCAGATTTCCTTTCCTCTGAGACTAGAAAAGAACGCGCCTTTAGGAGGAAGTGTATCTTCATCAAACCTTTCCCAACTGTTCATGTACTCGTAAGGGTAAACGCCCTTTCTAACGAGTGTTGGGTCAAATATTCTTCGTTATTGGGCAGGACTTTAAGGACATGCCAGTGACTCTAATGATCCATCATGTGCTGCATAGAGTCATAAAAGACATGTTATTTAAAGCGAAACACATGTACTTTTCTGATGACTGTGCAATGCATGACACCCTGAAGGCATCGCCCACGCTTTCATTATAAGATGAGAGTCGTAACCTCGCAAGTTATGAAAGAATACAGGCAGCTTCCATGTCTTAGGATCAAACTTTAGTTGAAGATTGCATTTACTGTGTGCTGCTCCTCTGAACTTTCCACTAATGTGATCATGGTCTCTTACTTTCGAATTCGCTGCGTCTGATGAGAGGCCTAAACCGCAAATCCAACAATGTGTGGCTGAGCCATACTGTTGTTGGTCTTCAGACGTCATCATGATTTTAGATAAATTCAGATTATTAGAACAATCATTACGCACTTGCTGCATGCGCTGTAAAAATCTTCTAGCCGCATTTGGCCTCTGTATAATTCTGGCATTGAATGAGCGCCATCCGACCTAACAATAATGAAGGCAAATGAACAAATCTGATGATTACTCATTAAGACTGTTTTTCGAAGTTTTTGTGGCGCTGGCCCTTCATAAGGAACAATAATCGACTCGAAGTCTGCGTAAACTACGTATGGAGAATTTTGCAGCCGTTTCCAGTCTTAAAACTAACTTTACTGCCTTCTGGGGGCGTAATTAGTTCTGTATATACAGTCAACTGGGCCTATACAATGTTTCTTATAGTTCGCTTGCGGCTTGAACAGTATGGAACTCTTGTTAAACATTTTCTGCAGAATTCTTGTTTGTTAGTGTTTTTTGAAGTATGCGCCAATAATCTACTCATTGTTCGTATCAATATGTAATGCGGTAGCCCCGCTGGTGAAAACATCAGTAGTAAGTCAACATGATTTTTGCCTGGATCGCCTATGTTGGACTGTTCTTGGACACTTTAATAGGTTGTAGATGTGTTTCCTCATCCCATGTGTAGACATTAACAGTTATTGGTTTGTTTTGTTCTTCAAACTGATCAATGGAATCCACGCTAACGGGAAAGGATATTCCACTAAAGTTAAGATCATTGATGTAATCACAATAGTTAGACACTCTCTCTGCGTTTTTGCGGACGTAATGCAGCCTTGCGAGAAACACACCACATGAAACATTTGTTGTCTGTATTCTTTATGTTTAGAACTGCTCTTTTTGCAACTAATGCTGGAGGCAGCGGAATGTAAGACTTGCCTACAATCGGCGCATACTTAGCCTGTTTTAATCTAATCTCTAAGACTTCGCCCTCTGACCAACCAGAGCCTCTCATTTTGGCTTCTTCAGCGGCCACATCAAACTGTGTAAGCAGTTGGTCTGCCCACCGGGTGTTAAGTCATTATGAGAAAGAATAGTCTGCTGTTTAGTTGAGACCCAGACTTCTAGATTTTCTTCATTTATTGTTACATAGTCGATTAAAACAGCTAACATTACTTTAACTGGCGGGTCTATTGTTAGTTTACCTGGAACTTGAGAAATAGCATGAGCAACACTTGCCCGTATGCTTGCTGATTAATAACTTCTAAATCAATATCATTCAGTGCTCTTGATAAATCTTCTTGCATTGCTTCAAACAATTCGTCTGGACCTTCATATATCTTATCCATGCTGAGTTTCTTTTCTAACTCAAAATATTTATTTAAATCAAAAAAATAATTAATCAATATCGATGGTCTTTTTGTGTTTAGACTCATAAACTAAAGTATAACACCCTTTAACGTTGTTAATGTGAGCTGTTTAGAACAGAGTTTAATGTTTCGTTTACTTTTTTTAAACTTTCCCTTTATTTTATCTGTTCGGGGTCTGGCTGTTGAGAAAAACTTGTCCTCGCCTTTCTTTGAAGATCAAACTTTTGTCTTTTGTAGTCATCAAAATCGGCCTGCAAACGACTAAATTCTTCATCCGTGATGTTTGAGTCAGCTAGTGCTTTATTTATAATCAGCTTAAAGGAACTAAGTTTAGCTGTTATTAGTTGAACTATAGCTGTGTGCTTTTGGAGTTTAGTTTTTATTTTTTTTGCTAGCAGCACTACGGCTAATGAACATAGGCCAAGAGCTAAAGACAAACCGCCTAGAGGTAAAGCTGCGGGTGCACCAACACCTGTTGCTAAGAGACCAACACTTGTCCCTGCTGATAGAGCACTTATAGTTGAAGCTCCAGTATTAACATAGGTAACAGCATTAAAGGCAGCAGAATACCTTCGTTTGGTTTTGCTGTATTTTGAAAGGTCCTGCTCTAGTTTTTGTTGCATTTGTGTAATGTTTGTTAATCTAAGGTTTTTATGCTGGGGGTTTCTACTATCTCTTCTCTTGGCGACTCCGGTGCTGTAGGCACATTTGGATAAACTTGAACAGACATGCATTTTTTTAAAATAAAAATAATTTAGTATATGTTACTTTTTAATCTGCTTTCTCGAATAGTCAGCTGCGCATCATAGATTAAAAACAAATGCGCATTAAGTGGTTTATCACTCTCTTTTCTTTCTCAATTTGAATGTTTATTACGTTCTTAACCTTTCTCCCACTTCCATGTAACTTATTATCCTCTGTTGACCTTAGGTCAATCCTAAACCGTATTTCGTTGTTAAATAATCATCGAGTCTAACATGGTGAAGGTGTAGATCTTTAGACACAAGGTCACTTTTGGATTTCTACACCCCCCCCCCAAACAATTTTCTTATTTCGTCAAAATGGTGATAAGGTTTAAGCCCGCTAGCGTAGATTTGGTTAGGACTACCATCAATCGAACATTGTACTTTCGTTATTTAGGATTAATAAACTTTTCAGTTTGTCTTTTGAATGGTTCTTCATCTTGCACAGCAATAAAATACCTTTAAGCGATTCTGCTAGGGCCACTAAAACTAAAATCCATATAGCGTCTGCCCTGCTTTTAGGATAGTTGAATGATGATGCACTCTTTGGTAATATATTGCTAATTTTGACTGATATTGTTGCTCAATCAGCCCTGCTAAATCAGAGTTGCTAACAACATCAAACTCTAACGAGATGTCAGAAATGCTGTACTTGCTTCGGTGTCTGATGATCTGATAACGCGTTTGTATTCATTAAAAGTTAGTTCATATGACAATCTGTCTTTTAATGCTCTTTGAAGTATGGCGCATGCGCTTTTAACAACTCAAAATCTAAGGGAATGGAAAAGCGATTACCATACGCATAACTTACAGCTAAAGCCTTTTTGCTGCTTTTTAGCATCTGGGGCGAGTTCGGCGTCTATTCTAAGTTTTAGTGCTTCTTCATTTTCAATTCCTTGAAACGCAAGATCGGCCCTTTCATTCCCGGTTAGCCATAGATCAGAATAGGCTAAAAATATGTCTGCATTGTATAAAGAAAATACTTCTTGCCCCTCAAGTTTTACAGAAATTTTCTTAACGATTGCCCGTCCAAATTCTGGACAACTGTCTGTTTGGGTCTGTTTCTGATTCGAGTTCTATTTTGAAAGTAAGTCGCGCAGATCCTGGCACAATCACTTCATTCGCTCCTAGGTCTGGAAATCTAACAGTAAGAATTTGATCCGCATCAATAGTAGTGGATTATTTGGAACAGTAATATTCCGTTTATTTCCCTGCGCGGCAAGGGGCTCTTTCAGTTTTCTATGCGGGTTGAGAATCGAGCCATATACTTCTGACATTTTTATAAAACAAAATAAAAAGTTAATTATTTAAAAACATGGCAGGCATTGAAGGTGAAGGAGATTATGATATTAGTGATCTGGAACCGACATGAGTGATTCTCCTTGGGAGCGGCATCAATTAGGACCCTCATTGCGGGATGAATTAGAAGAAGGGCAGCAAAGGCGTGAATTAACAGAAAGTAAGGTCAGATCATTATACCAAAGTTTAGAACTAGAACCTCCTAAAACTATATACCCATGATGATTTTGAAGTAAAAGATAACCATTTGTATTTTAGAAACGACAAAGGAGAACGTGTTCCGCTTACGGATAAACGAGACTCATCAAAATTTGTAGGCATAAGTACAATTAGACAAAGGCTCCGTGTGAGCGAGCAGAATCGCCTTGGCTTTACTAAACCAAAATTAGATGTGGAGGCAGTTGCTAACTTCAAAACATACAACAAGAACCTCCAACAGATAACCAAATGCAAAACATGGAACTTGAAGATTTAAGTCAAACAACGGCGAAATAAATCAAGCAATAGAAGCAGAATCATGAAGAAGAAGAAACAGCATTAAAACTATACATGATCCGCCGCTGCCCATGCAAAATATAGATGGGTCTATAAGAGAATTAAAATCCCTTGATCGTACTTTAAGAACCTTCAGAGGAGAATTAATAAACAATTTAGAATAAACTGACTCAACTAGATAAGGATATAGAAAAAGAAGAAAAAAAACTCGCTGAGGCTAACGCCGCCAACTTAGGGAGTGATGTTAAAGAAAGAATAGAACAAAGACTACATGAACTTAAAGAAAAAAGACCCGCAAGACTAGAAGCGTTGTCTACTAACCGAGAACAATTACGAACTCAAGTGAGCAGAATAAGAGAAACTATCCAAAGAATTTTATATGAAGACACGACGCTAGCAGAACGAATAAGAACACTGTTTAGAGAGCAGGGAGTCACATTAGCAAGCGTTATAACAGCCTTAGGATTTGCAATAAGTACACTGGTGATGGCTATTACAGGCGGTGGTGGAGGGCAAGTTCAGTGCCTCACCGCCATCGCCTCCACCTGATAAATCATGGGTAAAAAAACAACTTGATCATCTTGCGAGTTTATTAAAAAAATTAGCTAGTAAAGCTATAGACTCTTTACCCGGTATATTAGGGAGTATCGTTAGCTGGCTTTTGTCTACCGCAGCAAAGTAGTTGGCTTTATGGCCGAGCATTTATGGACATTAGTTCTCTTAATAGCTGGGTAATTTTAAGTAAAATAAAGAAGGAGTTAATCCTAGGCCAGTTAATCCAACAACAAGCGCTATCTTTTCATATTCATGGTCATCGCGAACAAAGTCCACGTCTTCAAACAGTCTTTGGGCTTTGAACCTCAGGGATTGGATGACTTAATCTTGGGTGTTTTTTTATTGTTTGCAATATCACTGGCCCAGAATTTATGTTGTTTTTCCCGACCTTCTGTCATTGCCTGCCTTAAGGATTTCATTGTTGTAGTTTATTATTGTTCCTACCTGAAGTCTGAGGTCAGAAGGCAGCATGTATAAACCAGTGCCACAGCAAAGTCTACTTTTGATCTTGCGTATTGTAAAACATTTTGGTACCTTTTTATGCTTGAAGACAAATCAACTGCAGAATTAATGGCGTCCTCTAAATTTGCTAAGTATTGTTTTTGCGCATCCAAACCAGTAGAAGAATCAGTTATGCTCGATCTCGTTTGTGCTTGCGAACCTAGCAAACACCAAACGTAAGTACGAATAGAGTCGTTTATTCGTACTATTCCCGCTTTAGTTAGGCCCTCAGATGTGTCTAAGATAAATGTTGTCCATGCTGTTTTATGCTCTTGCTCTATGGACCCGAGGTGAACGCCTGTGCCTGAAGAAAAAGATGTGTAAGGAGGATTCCAGTCATAGTTATACTTTCTGTGCACGCCCCACAAATAGGGGTGCCTAAGCCATGATTAAGATCCGACTTTTGTCTAAAGTCTGTCTTAACATTAATATTGAATTCGTTTACAGATCCTTTCAAAAGCCCTTCATGTCTATTCTGTTGCTAAATTGATTAAACGTTTTGTCATTTGGCAATGGCGCTTGCAGTTCAGTCAAAATACGTCTGAAGGTGTAATAAAAATGAAATCTGTACACTGACCTCACCAAAAGGATCAGGATGATTTAAGTGATCAGCATACGACACTCCACACCCAGTTGATGCACAAAACACAGCAAAGTTTAACTGGTTCTGATAAAACTGCATCGGATACTAAACCACACTTTCGCGATTGTAGTCTTTTTTAATAGGGGGGTTAAGATATCTGCTAATGGAGTACTCACCTTTTTATGAAAAGTGTCAGTCTGGGTCACAGAAATGTCGAGGGTGTCAGTTGTTATATTTTTAAGATTGTAGTGCGGCCCAACAGAATATTTTGCATTAGTATTATATTTGAACGCGCTCATTTTTATTTCGTTAAAAAAATGTTTGTAACAATAACAACTCAAGACAGTCCTTCATCTTTAGAACATGCTATTGATAACGATTGCGGAACCAAAATGGTCGCACTCCATGAAAATTCTACAAAGTCGTATGGTTTAATTATAACTGAAACCAAGAAGAATAATAAGATTAAAAAATATGCCAAGGGAAGCAACGAAAGTTCGCCAGTTAACAATACCTGATGGTTATTACGGGTTTTGCTCACTAAAAGAAGCAATGGGTAACTTTGACATTACTCTCAAACTTAACAATGCAAATCTAAAAAACAATATTAACATTCAAACCTGAAGAAGCAAGTTACTATTTGATAACGAGCTAGCTAAAATGTTAGGCTTTGCAACTGACAGTCAGGACGCTCAAAGATTTATTGTTACATCAAACAAACTACTTATGAGGGGAAAAATCCGCTCAATCTTGCATTACATTCATTACTCTATGTTCATTTGGATGAGCTAAGCACTGATGAAAACTTATATGATGGAAGGCCCTCAACTGTTTTAAGAGCTCTGCCGTCAGGGAAAGCTGCATATTGCGATTATGAAATTATACAATTCCCTAATTTACAGTTTAAAAGATTAGTTTGTTGGAGGGTCGGATCATTTAATATAAGATCAAAGACAAAACGGGGAAAGTCGTAAAATGTGATAACCTGCACATTGTTTTGGAAAATAAAATAATAAACTGTACTAAAAATGCGCGTGGACCAGAAGAATCCGGAGTTACATTAGCGCCTGTGAGGTGTATAACTTTAGAATTAAAAGACCTTGCAGACGTTGTGGACTTTGAACAGAATGGTGAAATAGCACTTTGTATGGTTTTGAGTACACTAAAGATGGTGATTATAAACGCAAAGAGGTTGGCGACAACAAAAAGTTTCCTAAACTAGAACAGCTGCGCAATCTAGAAAGCAAATAATGTTGGCCAGTATGAATATAAAATAGTTCGAAAACCTGACCTCAAATGGCACTTGGAACCATATTTAGAATGG
>CM031607.1:64843289-64855789 GCA_018398815.1 Conus ventricosus | reverse complement strand
GCAAAGGGACTGTGTGATTATTTTAGTTTTAGCGTTGTTTCTTTTGTCTCTTCTACTCTTTTTAATTCCCTATATTTCCTACATTGTCATAGTATTGAAAAGGGTCTTTCTTTTCATTATTTTCCTTTTGATGATATTCTCAAAACTGAATACGCCAGGGCAATTGTGATTTCCATGATAAAGAATTGTTTTTGCACTCAAGCCTGCTGTGAATGAATTTTGGTACAATGAGTGCACAGACAGTTATACTGACAGTGTGACCCTGCCACTCCATGTGTTGAAGATAATGTTATCAGCACACTGAGAAGACCTTCATCCAACATTTCTCCCAGCACAATTCTTGAGGTTTTGTACCATGCTGATCCCACAACTTTGACCATGCACTAAGATCTTCGCGTAATGTTGCACAGTCTCAAACCCATGTTCTATTTTCTCAGGAAAGGGCTAAGCTGTTTTTGACATATGGGATCCTGGATGTATGTATTCATTGACGAGTATTCTTTTCTGATTGCTATAAGGCATTTCTAGACGAAAACCCAATTAGTTCAAGTGTGCTGCTCAACCATTTTTCTACGTTTATCTAGACAATAATATGTTCTTATATTTGCTATAAAATTTAATTCCTGTCGTTTATGATTAGAAATATTATGAAGTCGTTCAAATGCAAAGGCTAGTGGGTGACACTGCTTATTTACTGTAGACACATAACATCAAAGTATATGCTAGTTTTCAATTGTTCAGATCCTCTTTTTAACACTGCAGCAGTTCCAGGTAACAATGCTGAAGCCTTGCTTGGAAGCCTTTCAGATTTTGTTACATTCCTACCTGACTGTTTTCTTCTCCCACCTCTTTTGCTTCGTCGACTTTTTTTCAGGTGGGCGTGCGGCTAATTTTACTCCAAAAGTTCGTGCCTGATTATCCCCGGGGCATAAATGAGACAAAAAAAATTTCAGAATCCAAAAAGGTCTTTTTAGTGTTTAGGAATCATAAGCGGTTGTACTGACATAGCGTCGTTTCGGGAAGAGCAGTGGATGCCCATACTTGTAAGGAATCCCCACACATATGAAATCCGTCAGCCTGGTGTCGCCCTGAGACCAGATCACATTCAGTTCAAGACTGTTTAACCCAACAGCCAGCCATCCCATCAGTACTGGATAAAAGCCTTGGGATTGGGGAAGATCAACTCGTCAATGGAAGGGAACAGTAGAGGAGGATATAAAGGTGAACGATATTCAGGTTTAAGTTGTTGTCTGTGTTTGTTTATATGTATGTTTGTTTGTTCTTGTTTCCCGGAGTTCGAGATGTTGGCTTGGAGGTCTGTGGTTGTGTTAAGCTGCAATCTATCAATGAAGCACCCCGGTCAAATAAGGGGTGATAGCGTGTCCAGAAATGTCGATTACATACTGGCCCCTATTTTGTGAGGTTTTGTTCAAATCTGATTATGCACGCTAGCTGATTATCACAGATTTTGATTTGATTCGTGATCGACATGCTGACTGTGGTTTACAGTGCAGTAAACTACAACATATATAAACTAGTGTTAGGAGCAGCGACAGTCTGCAATCTTAATGAGTGTCGTGAAGAAATAAAATGTCAGAAAATTTTTATTTAGACAAAATAAAGTGCATTGTTCTTCACAAAATGTGTTTAAGTCAGCAATCTGCACAAGCAAGTGGGGGAAGAGTTTTAAACTGGGAAGACGGCGGCCACAGTTAGTCAAGCCTGAATTAGTCAGTTACCTGGTTCCTGAAAAGTGTGACGCTTTGGGTGTGCCCAACACAAACCCAGAAGCGTTCTCACCACTAGAACCATACACACCTAGAATCAGGGCTGTACAGCAGTTTTAAACCCAATACCTCTCTATTATATAAATGGTATTGCCTGAAAGCGGACTATCGCATAAGCGAGCACAAACGTTCTGTTCAGAAAGCGACAGTTGCCATAGCCCAATCTGAGGATCCCGTTCTTAACTGAAGCAAAACCCTCCTTGGGAAAAGGAACAAAAGAGCAAAGAAGTGCTGTGAGAATGCGTGGCCACAGTTTTCAGCGCCCTGGCACTGACATGTCCAGTTAACCACGACATCAGCTTGAATGGGGCCCGGAATAGCTCAGTAGTAGAGCGCCGGACTCGAAATCTTGGTGATCCTGGGTTGCGGGATCGAATCTCCGCCGGACCTTTTCGGTACATGGGGATTTTCCCTCCGAGTTAACATTGATTCTGACTCCATTTCCGATACAGTCCTTCGAATGAGACTATGAACAGAGGTTCCATGAGTGAACGCATGCATAACATCTTGCACACACGTAAAATCCCATCACCAACTTTCGGAAGAGAAGGCCAGTTTGGCCGTTGGTATGGATGACACGTTACACATAGCATGCACCCTGTGTGAGAAATGGAAAGACTGAAGGAAGTAATGAAACTGGGTGAACGATTTGATTGGATGACACGGGAAACGACTGAATGAAACGCCCGCCGGCAGCTCTTCAGTCGGCACTACCCGGGTAGGCAGCCCGTTGTGTAAGCGAGTGTGGATTGTAAAAGCGCTTATAGCTGGGTCTCTAGCTGAGGATAGGCGCTATATCAGTATTCGTAAGTAAGTGGCGTGGCCTGCACCTGTCCTGCCTCCCACGTGAAAGTGCTGGGATGTGTGCACAACATGATCACTGAAAGAGGCAAGGGAGGCCCAGACGCCTTAAAGGGGGGAATATAGATATGTCCAGCCAGACACCTTAAAGGGGGGAATATAGATATGTCCAGCAATGTCCCTGTGCAAAACAGTGCCAGCAATAATTCTTTTTGGAGATGAAGTGAATGGGGGCCATGGAAACCACTCGTGCATGGTATAAAACCGTGGGGATAGTCAAATACTCAAATGCCAGAGAAGAAACCACCTCACCCCTCCCTGCTACTGATGATGCAGGTGAATATTATCACGGCTTATCTGCTTTGAAGCACTACTCACAAAGGGAACACGACTGATTCGTTTCTGGACAGACGAGAACACAAAGCACAAAAGGGAAAAGGTACCGGGTGGTGCAGACATTCTAAATACAATGTGTGAAATCGAAATAGCCTTTGTTCTCAAAGCTTATGGAACCACTCTCACATGGTCGATGCTACGTCAAGCCGGAAAAAAAATGATATTGACTTTGAAATTGAAAGTCTGTTAAAATACATAAAGAAATGAATAAATAATAAATGAAACAAAATATCGTTGAATCATGCATTGAACCAGGCCGTGCGGTTTCTAACATATTTCTGAGACCAAAGATAGATGGATCATGCAGATTGATCCTGAACCTAAAAACAATAGGGGATGAATGTAGAGCATTCAAAAAGGACACACAGCAGACCTCCTTCTCTTTTGTCTCTTCTTCTGTCTCATTTTCCGTGCCACTGCAGCAGCTCTCTACGCTTACTTTCATAATGTACCCTGATATGAACCAGACCTGGAGAATACAGAGACCCACAGTGTTCGTCAGCAAATTTAAGCAAACCTCTAAGACATCCCGTGAGGCTTCTAGCAAACAAAATGCTGTGTTTATTCTGGTTGCTCCTGAAAGCACACACACACACACACACACACACACACACACACACACACACACACACACACACACACACACACACACGCACACGCACGCACGCACACGCGCGCGCGCACGCCCCCCCCCCCCCCCCACACACACACACACACACACGCACGCGCACACACACACACACACACGCACACACACACACACACACACACACACACACACACACACACACACACACACACACACACACACACACACACACACACACACACACACACAAATAGCTCAGACAGAAACCGAATCAGCGACCTCCCAGCTTCCAGTAAGCAAGACTAAGCACGGCATCCTGGCAGTTTCTCTGCATACATTGGCCTTCATGATTCGTAGCAATCTTTACAGACTGCACAAGACAAGAAAAACGATTTGAAACTATGCTGGAGAAACGAGTAATATTGTTCCACTGCTGCAGCTGTAGGGACAGGCTCTAACATTACATAGTGACTTACATGGATATCTCGTTTGACGCATTTTGCTTTAGTTTTGATGATAGACAAAACTCAGATTTGAGTGCTAGAAAGAAATATCATGTCCTGGTTTCAAGAGGCACGACTGTTGGACTTACAGATCAACGAAGCTGTCAAATGCATGCGAGGACTTGCCGGAGCCAGCCTGTAAGGCAACGGTGAGATCAACAGCTTTCTGTGATGGGTTACCGGGGGCAGGTTTTTACAGGAGTATCTCTTGACCAGCTTCCCCACAGGGCCGTGGAAAGGGAGATAACTTAGAGCTGTTAAAGAGTGAAACTTGGGAGAGGCTCCGGTGTTGTTGTTTTTAGCAAGAGAAGCGAAAAGTGGTCGACATCAGTGGGAACGAACTAGGGTAGCAACGCCCTCAGTGACACTGACCACAGGGAGGCCACTAGGGAAGCAACGCCCTCAGTCACACTGACCACAGGGAGGCCAATAGGATAGCAACGCTCTCAGTCACACTGACCACAGGGAGGCCACTAGGATAGCAACGCCCTCAGTCACACTGACCACAGGGAGGCCACTAGGATAGCAACGCCCTCAGTCACACTGACCACAGGGAGGCCACTAGGATAGCAACGCCCTCAGTCACACTGACCACAGGGAGGCCAATAGGATAGCAACGCCCTCAGTCACACTGACCACAGGGAGGCCACTAGGATAGCAACGCCCTCAGTCACACTGACCACAGGAGGCCACTAGGATAGCAACGCCCTCAGTCACACTGACCACATGGAGGCCAATAGGATAGCAACGCCCTCAGTCACACTGACCACAGGGAGGCCACTAGGATAGCAACGCTCTCAGTCACACTGACCACAGGGAGGCCACTAGGATAGCAACGCCCTCAGTCACACTGACCACAGGGAGGCCAATAGGATAGCAACGCCCTCAGTCACACTGACCACAGGGAGGCCACTAGGATAGCAACGCTCTCAGTCACACTGACCACAGGGAGGCCACTAGGATAGCAACGCCCTCAGTCACACTGACCACAGGGAGGCCAATAGGATAGCAACGCCCTCAGTCACACTGACCACAGGGAGGCCAATAGGATAGCAACGCCCTCAGTCACACTGACCACAGGGAGGCCACTAGGATAGCAACGCCCTCAGTCACACTGACCACAGGGAGGCCAATAGGATAGCAACGCCCTCAGTCACACTGACCACAGGGAGGCCACTAGGATAGCAACGCCCTCAGTCACACTGACCACAGGGAGGCCAATAGGATAGCAACGCCCTCAGTCACACTGACCACAGGGAGGCCAATAGGATAGCAACGCCCTCAGTCACACTGACCACAGGGAGGCCAATAGGATAGCAACGCCCTCAGTCACACTGACCACAGGGAGGCCAATAGGATAGCAACGCCCTCAGTCACACTGACCACAGGGAGGCCACTAGGATAGCAACGCCCTCAGTCACACTGACCACAGGGAGGCCAATAGGATAGCAACGCCCTCAGTCACACTGACCACAGGGAGGCCAATAGGATAGCAACGCCCTCAGTCACACTGACCACAGGGAGGCCACTAGGGTAGCAACGCCCTCAGTCACACTGACCACAGGGAGGCCACTAACTGCATGGCCAGCAGTGTGTTTGCAGCAGAGAACATGAAAACAACCATACAGAGCCAGTGGGGAAGGGAGTTGGGGGGGGGAGATAAGCTGATAACCAACGTCTTGTCAATGTCATTGAACTTCACGTAAGAATTGCTGTTTTCTCCACATCTGTAAGACTCACGTAAGCTACAAATCCGACAATACCTCTGCAATTACGCACATCAACATAGTAATAAGTTCAGACCGGCTACTAATGTATGACAGGCTGACATTAAAGTCTGCACAGGTGTTCCAATGAAATACTGGGATGAATGAATGTGGTCCATGTTTTCAACACAGACAATGCTAAGGCAGAGATACCTTTTGGACAGTACATTTACATGCAGAACGGAAATTAGACAGAAGCGCGCTGCAAGAAGCCTTTCGTGTGTCGAACACGAAACCGACTATGGACTTGCATTCCTGTCGGGTTTACCCTCAATTGTAAGTGAATGTAGATTCTCAAGCAGATCACAATGTTTACGATATCGATGTCTTTCCTTGTGAATTTCACTCAGAAAAATACGGAGACACAGCAGACAGGATTGTGGTGGCACCTCTATAGAATCGCAAAATGTCTCTTATTTGTCAAGATTCTGCCAAAGAACTCCACACTTCTATTCCAAAAGACCACACACACACACACACACACACACACGCGCGCGCGCGCGCGCGCACGTACGCACCCACACACACACACACACACACACACACACACACACACACACACACACACACACACACACACACACACACACACACACACACACACACACACACACACACACACACACACACACCAGGTGGACAGCGTAGCAGCAGCAGATTCCCAGAATTGCTGCCACAGTCATTATGTCACTATGGCTACTAGGGACTCCCAACTGTACAAAGTGTACAGCAGCGAAGGAAAAGATGCACAAATGAGCAACAACAAAAAGCACCAAAAGAGAATGATTTAACTTCACCCCCACTGACAAAGAGAATCAGTTGTGTAGCAGTTTTAATGTAAATTAAAGCTACAGACGATCAGGCTCAACGTTTCGCTCAAGACCACAAACAGCCTGTGAAAACACAGACATTGTTAAAAGGGGTATTAAAAACACTTTATTGGAACGTTGTGTTTCCCCTAACAATTGCAGGCAGTGTGGCACGTTGTGTTCCCCTAACAATTGCAGGCAGTGTGGCACGTTGTGTTCCCCTAACAATTGCAGGCAGTGTGGCACGTTGTGTTCCCCTAACAATTGCAGGCAGTGTCCAACGTTGTGTTCCCCTAACAATTGCAGGCAGTGTGGCACGTTGTGTTCCCCTAACAATTGCAGGCAGTGTGGCACGTTGTGTTTCCCCTAACAATTGAAGGCAGTGTCCAACGTTGTGTTCCCCTAACAATTGCAGGCAGTGTGGCACGTTGTGTTCCCCTAACAATTGCAGGCAGTGTGGCACGTTGTGTTCCCCTAACAATTGAAGGCAGTGTCCAACGTTGTGTTCCCCTAACAATTGCAGGCAGTGTGGCATCTAGTTGCACCGTGAGACAACTGCAGGCGGAAATCAAAACAAATTTTAAATGCAATTAATAGCGCACCGCTGAAAAACAAATTATTATAATAAAAAAAAAGCGACCGACAAACGAATCACAAGACAAAACACGACGCGTTTCGACCTGTTAAGCCTTCTTCAGGCAAAATACAAAACACCCAGGACAACGAAAATGAACGAGCAATCCACTTCAGCATCTAAGATTTCATGTCATGAACGCTCGATACATGTCTACCCAAGGGGGAACCCGACACTGAAGGTAGACATGCTGGGGGTCAGTACTCGTGGCAAATCAGGTACGTGGCGATAACACATGTATCATTGAAGGGAAACTAGTGACCATTTGCAGCTTTTAGGAAACAATGAAAATATGTGTGTACTTGCCGTTTCGTGGGAGTGCTTAAAACACTACGCATTTGTACAGAGGTAAGGACCAAGGCTGAATACTTGCAACACTAAATATTCTCATTGGTAATACTTGTGTCTGCAGAGAAAACATTTCTGTACATCATCTTTTGTTTGAATGCTCAGTGTTAAGATGACTAGCTTTGATAATGTCAACACTGTCTTATATGGTTCATATGTTGCAGAAACTTCCATGGTTATTTCGCAGTCACAGGTTGCAAACATTTTTTCATAAAGATCAACAATTTTGTGTACCGCTAGGGTATTTCACTTCTGTAAATATGCATATATCAGATGTTGGTTTAAAAGTATTAATGTGGATGATAAGTTAAGTGTGGGGTGTTTTTCCCTTCTTTCTTTTAAAAAAATCTTTTGTTTCCATTTTACGACTTGTAAATGTAAGTAATGTTAGCGACTTAAAGGCATGTTCATGCCTTATAATCGCTGCAGCATTCCGTTGAAGGAGCAAAGCCACACTGCAGTGAGGGGACTGAGTCATGGGTAATCCATGCCCTATGGATGGCGTCAGGTGCTGTGAAGCTTTCGTTTAACTGGGATGCAAACAAAATTGTATTGAGATTTTACCTTCATCCGGTTGTACAGCTCTTTTCATTGACAGAAATCTGCATACTCCTTCATACTCCTTAACAGAAAGCACGACATGAAATAGGTGACACAATATCACCTGAACGAGTTTTGAGACGATAAAAGAACCTGAAGGTGACTTCTTGTAAATGTTCTGAAATAGGTCAACAATAGTGACCCTCGAACCTAGGACTTTTTCAAACAAATTTAACAATACTGTACGGCAAAACGAACATTCAGACCTATTTTTAGCATGCGTTTCTCACTGCAACAATACTGTACAGACAAAACGAATATTCAGACCTATTTTAGCATGCGTTTCACACTGCTGGGTTTTCTGAAAAGGGGTGGTAAAACAGTATAACACGTAGAATAAACCAGTTGTTTTGTTTTGTTTTCTACAACAAATACACACACACACACACACACACACACACACACACACACACACACACACGAGAGAGAGAGAGAGAGAGAGAGAGAGAGAGAGAGAGAGAGAGAGAGAGGAGAGAGAGAGAGAGAGAGAGAGAGAGGAGAGAGACGCTTTGACGCTTTGACGTTTTGGGACGATTTTTTTGCCTTCAGCTTAACAAGCCATTAAGGCAAGTGGGTACACGTACACTTGACACATTGATTCACTGAAATATAATGAAAACAAAGTATAAGGAAGATAAATAATGATTAAATTAACAAAGTATCAGGAAGTAATGGATTTAATCAAAACGCTCAATTATTAGAAAGGTACGGATATTTATAACAATGACTAACCCACACTGGGAGAACAGTCGCAAAACTTCCGTATAAACATCCTTTCCTACGCTATCATTCCCACCCGCTTAATTCAGAAATACTGTTCCTATTCCCTTCACTCGCCTTACACGCTAAACAAGACTAGTAAACGCAAGCTCACATTCTTTTATTCTCCGTTTGAGAGAGAGAGAGAGAGAGAGAGAGAGAGAGAGAGAGAGAGAGAGAGAGAGAGAGAGTTGGAGGAGACAGAGCTATTCTCTTGTGTTCATTGCAAGTTAATCAATTGATATATGAGCTGTTCATTCATATGGGTTTGAAAATAGATGAATAAATGAATGCATATTTAAACAAATAAGTACGTAAATACACATACAAACATATATATATATATATATATATATATAATATATATATATATATATATATATATATATAATATATATATATATATAATATATAATATATACATGCATACATACATACATGAAAACCAGTCAGCACTATCAGTAGCAGGAGATGTAGCAATATCTCACTTATGAGAAAATGAGAAGATGAACGGAGGCATGGGGGGGGGGGAGGTGGTGATAGAGGCAGATGGATGGAAAGCAGAAAGGGAAATCATAGTGCCCATATAGCAGTGACCAAATGGTAGGGTAATGCTTATTTGAAGTGAGAAGTGTGTACGTCGTCTGCTACTGCTGGTGGTGACTGTCTCGTACATTTGATGCCTCAGATGTTGTTAGGAGGCACATATTACTCATCTACTTCTTTGCATGCTCTCTTCTTTTCATTCTGTTGTTGTATTGCTCGTGGCACGTGAATCGAGCAGGCAAATTGATCTTCTTTTGAAAATATGTCAGGTGCTGGGGTGGAGCAGGGAATAAATGTCTTTTTATATACGGCTGCAAAAAAAATGGATTTTGAAAGTCGTAGATTATAAGCCCAGTTAGCGTTTAATCTGTGGTGTGTTCGGTTTTTTGTTTTCTTTACTTATTTGTAGAGTATGTATACTTGTGTTGTTGTGATACTAACATGTATATTTCAAAGTAAACCCCACACGTTCCAGCACCAATCAACCGAGCTGTGAGAGTCTAATTGACTCTAATTGAATCTCAGTTATCAACTCCTTTTTAAAGACAGATTCGTCATTTCTTTTAGACTCATCTCCAGTGAATCCAAAGAAAACTGGTTGTTATATGCTTGTCTACCGACAGGTTTTTAAGATCTTGATCATCCAGGCGTCGAAACTTGTGAAACTTGGGTTTAATCATTTTCTTCTTGTGCACGATGGATATGACAACGATTCCACATTTATTCACAAACGTCTCGGAGTCCACTCTGTATGAGATATCGAGATCAGAATTGTTTTCTTTTCTCGCTAGGTACCGAGAGTTGAAGATGCTGATGAGGCTTGCCTACTCGGTTCGATTCATCTTGTTTCTTAATGTGTTCGGTTTGTTTGGCAACGTGATGACCGTTATTGTTATTGTTCGATTACGTGTTAGCTCTACCAGTCTGGACGACTATTTTCTGTGTCTAGCATTGTCGGATCTCTGCACCCTTTTCTTCGGGCCCGTTGAATCTCTGTGCATTTTGCTTTTGCCAGGATATAGTTTCATGTCATTGCACAGTATAACATGTAAACTGTTCAACTTTGCTCTCAATATATCAACTGCGTTTTCCGCGTGGATTATGCAGTTGATGGTGGTCCACAGAGCTCTCTCTGTGGTCTGGCCTCATCGTGTTGGGTTGATGTGCACAACAAGGAGAAGATGGG
The DNA here is from genome assembly GCA_018398815.1 of Conus ventricosus. Classification (NCBI taxonomy): domain Eukaryota; kingdom Metazoa; phylum Mollusca; class Gastropoda; order Neogastropoda; family Conidae; genus Conus; species Conus ventricosus. Next base: position 64,845,065 of record CM031607.1, on the reverse strand, counting down.
GTTTTATTGTGTCCTCGCTCTGCTTCATCTGCTTGTTTTACTGTCACATTTTCTATGGAGTCGTCAAAATACGTAATGCGTGTGGTTCAACACTTGATTATGAACATTTTATCGCTGTCTTTGTTAAATTTGATGTGTTGGTATGCTCTGTGATTCCTCTGCTGGGCCAGATCATCATAATGTCGTCCTTGTGGCCAAGTTAAAGGTGTCGGTCAAAGAAGCAGGTAAACAACTGGCAACAATGGATAGACAGCAAGGCAAGAGAAAAAGAGAAGTCAGCTCCATCACTCTGACAGCTTTGCTGGTGTCTCTGTGTTTCATCATCTTCACAATGCCTCTTGTCGTTTTGAATATCATGGAATATGTTAGTTCCTTGGACATGACAAGCAGCATGCATGTACTTCGTATTGCAAGCGCTCGAGATTTTTTGCAGAACATTTTTATTTAAATTCCTCGTTTAACTTTTACCTGTACTGTCTGACCGGACAGAGATTTCGAAAGGAATTTTTGAAATTCATACGCGGATTATTCCAGTGTATTAGACTACCAAGGGTGCAATAATCCCAGAATCAGTTTGCAAATTCATGCTTTCAATGATGACTGGATGGTCGGTAACTGTAGTATTCACCGCCCGGTGGCACAAAACAAGTCTTTGCTGCCCTACTTGTGATGGTTCAGTGGAACACATTCATTTTTTTTTCAAGTTGAATATTCATACTGTCTCTAAAATCTGTTTGAAAATATAGATTTAAAAAACTATTGCCACAAGTTTATGATTGTTGCGTGAAAGTGATTTTTTTTTTTGCTCTGTTGTGTTTTGTGACACTCTTTCTTTCAAGTCTTTAAAAGCTTTCCTTGTTTCTAAACTGTTTAACATCGCGTCTACACAACGTGTTGAACATTTGTCACAAATGAAAATCCCAGGGAAAAAAAAAAGATTCACAACAGAGTGCAAGGCAGAGACACAGACCTGCGCGCTTAGTTATTTCATCAACAAACGAGAGAAAAAACCTGTGGGACGTTTTCTTGCCTCTGTTTAGCTGCAATCTGCATTCTTACCTTTAGATGGAACGAAGACACAAAATAACTAGGGTCACCTACGGAAAAGCGTTGACAACAACGATGTGGACAACAACACCGTGGTGTATTTCCCGATGGATGACCGTGTCTCAAAATGTTCAATAGATGCCTGAAACTTATTCAAGCAACACACATTGCCCTGTTCGCTGCAACATGCTATATGCCCCAGGATCCAGACACTGCGTGTGGACATATATGCTGTTATATTCTGATTACTATAGATGTTTGTATGCCCCGTATTGAAACATGATCGTTAGTGATGCGAAAGCTGTTCACCTTGAACTTTTATATTCAATTAATGTGTGAGCAGTTTAAGATATGGCATAGCGATACTGTGTAGATGAGAATCGGTTCAATAGGAGAAGACAAGTTGCCTGTCGCTGCCCTGTCATCTTTGTCAAACTCTTATCAATGATCGATTACTTAAACAAATTTGCATTAATTATTAGTTAAATAAGTATTTATTATCTACCACATCAAATGTTATATCAAATGTGGATTTTTGGTTTAGATAATCAGTTTATGTGTGAACCCATCAATCGAATCTTCTTCCGAACCACAAGAGGTTGGGTTTTGTTATACGTGTGCATTCCTCAAGGTTTTTGTTGTTGTTGCTGCTGCTGCTGCTGTTGCTGCTGCTACTGCTGCTGCTGCTGCTGCTGTTGTTGTTTTCGTTGTTTTAATAAGCATAGAATT
>CM031607.1:64828289-64830789 GCA_018398815.1 Conus ventricosus | reverse complement strand
CATTGGTGGCAGTCACTAGATGTTATACAGGCAGAAGTCTCTGTTCACTCTCCCTCTTTTCTAACCTCCCTCTTTTTCCCACCTTCTTCTCCTCCACCCCTCCACCCCCCTCCCTCATCTTTTTCTCTACGTATGATGAGAAAATTGAATTTGTCAAGACTTTCGACGCTCAACTTTTTCGATAATATTTTTGTAGCGACTGTAAACTGTGGTGTGTATCGTGTTCATGTGCGTGATGTACTCATTGTGTCAAAGAAGCAGGACTCGTGGCATGATCGCAAAAAGCTGTGTTGGTTTTGTGAGCTGAGTTTTTGGGACATGTTGTTTCCATGGGAGGAGAAGGGGGGGAGGGGTAAACTCCAAGAAGATAAAGCGATAAAGAGTATGACCTTTCCAGGCCCCTTTCAAAAAACAAGTTCGTTCTTTGACGGGACTCTTCAACTATTACCGTAAGTTCATCCCGCATTTTGCTAATTATGATCAGCGCTCCCTTACAAATCCGGCTGTCGAAAAGAGCAGAAAAAACAAGTGGTCTTGTTCTCTGTTGCTAGAAAGTGAATTATACCTGACCTGTGTTTGGTTCGACAGACCACTCCGCAGTCGTGCTCTCAATGTCTCGGATGGAACTGTTGTTTGATTTATGTTTTCTTGGGGTTTTTTATCAGGAGGGGACGGGCATCGGAATTTTCAAAATACATGTTTTACCATATTTCTTGGTCCATTCACTTTTCCATTGTAGATTTCTTTTCAAAGATATACTAATCTCGCTGTGTGCATGTGCAGCCGTCGTAAAATGTTCATGAGCACACATCTTGATTGTGTTTGGTAAGGCGATACGTAGACATGTGTGGGGACCCCACGGAGACCAGGCCTGCATCCTGCACCATGTGCCCTTGCCCACCAATCAGGAATGCAAGTGAATTACTTAGGGCCCGAGAGACTGCATTGTCGCCCGTGTTTTATGTTTAGGCCTTTGTTTTCACATGTTTATCAACCAAAACGTCTGCACTCCTTGCCATGTTCAGCGTTTTAGGACTAGCAGACAAAGCTGACCCCAAGGCGTTTTCCATGAAAGGTTGGTATTTCAATACGCGGCTCCGTGCTCTGAAAACTGATGCTTTAAGTAAACTAATCTTCTCATACTTTCAGGTGAGATGGGCAACCTGGGCACTAACTTATGTCTTTCGAGATTGTGAAAATCACTGGAGACTGGAAAAGAGCGGTCTGTCTGCCGTACCTGGACCAGTTCCTGTGGAACACTATTGATCGCTACCGAGCAGCCTGGCGCAAAGATCTCGTCATAAACAGAGATACACGATCTGCCTCCCTCTCAGGTGGGCAGTGGGTCAGCTTTGTCCCCCGGATTGGGAAAAGATTGCTAACAATGGGTGTTTTATTCATGAAAAATGTATTTTAAAAAAAATAAAAAAAACACTTGCACATGCAATGTCAATCAGTTCCTGCTTGATGTGGAAGACAGTGTCTCAGCGTCTGACCCAATTGACAGGAGGACTCTTGTCTGGGTATGTGGAGAAAGAGGAAGACAGAACGGAGTGTGCTCAGGAAGAAAGCGATGGCAGAGGCATGGTAACAGTGGTGTGTGGCGGAGTGGGTGGATGAAGGACAGGAAGAGGGAGCGGACTATGGGTGGGGGAAGGCGTTCACAAGCGAAGTTTAAATGTGTGTGTGTGTGTGTGTGCGTGTGTGTGTGTGTGTGTGTGTTGTGTGTGTGTGTGTGTGTGTGTGTGTGTGTGTGTGTGTGTGTGTGTGTAAAGAGAGAGAGAAAGCCATATCAGTACACACACACATACACACAGACACACACACGCATGCACGAACGCACACACCACACACACACACACACACCACACAACACACACACACACACACACACACACACACAATTACAGACAAATACCGAAAGAACCAGATTTCGGCATTTCGAGGCGAAATGCGAAGATCACACCGGCCCGAGTGAGAGCTGGAATCGTTAATAACAATAACAATGATCCCAATGATTTTTAATGATATAGTAAGAATATAAAGACATGGGTGCACGGTTAGAGAGAGAGAGAGAAGAAAGAAAAGAGAGAGAGAGAGAGAGAGAGAGAGAGAGGGGAGGAGAGAGAGAGAAGAGAGAGAGAGAGAGAGAGAGAGAGAGAGAGAGAGAGCAAGTCCACAAAAGATTCCCGGCGACTTTTACTTATTTGTTTTCGACCAGACAGTATGCTGCTGTGGTGAGATAAATGCCCCCTAAAACAAACAGCTCAAGCTCCAGATGACAAGAAAGAAGAGTGGCGCATCAAATAACCACTCAAGACATACGGACTACAACCTTACAACCCTCTTCGCTGTATGATTAGAACAGAACTGTCAAACGCTGGCAGCCTCAGAGGAAGCCTATCCTGAGAAGAAAAGACGATAAACTAGCTTACTTACGTGTCACTTGGAAGTTCTCACCTCCAAAAAAGCTTCAGTGGATGCCAAACAAACATTGGCA
>CM031607.1:64818289-64823289 GCA_018398815.1 Conus ventricosus | reverse complement strand
AGCGGTTGGGAGGAGTGGCGAGTGGGGATGGACAGATCCTCCTGTAACAACCAGCCGCCGTGGCGAAGTGGTTATCGTCGCGGACTCCCGGCTGTGAGGTCGTAGGTTCGAATCCCATCAGAAGTCATGTGGGGTTTTCTGCCCCGACCGGCTCCTACCAAGAGTTGAGTTGCTGCGGACTCAGTTGGGAAGACTGGGACCACACAGTCGAGTTTCATCCACTTAATGGATGCGTTTCTGAGAGTGTTGCTCAAATTTCCTGACCAACACTGCAGGTGCCTGTATCTCTCGGGCCTGGTTGACGCCGGGATATATTATACAAGGAAGCGTTGAGTACAGCCCTGTCATGTAGTCTCAGACCGAAATGGAAATCCGTAATGCTGATCGATGAGAATGAGGATGGTTAAGAAACCATCCTCATTCTCATCGATCAGCATTAAAAAAAAAAGTCTCAAATTCTGTGGCCCTTCATGCCCTGCTGTCATGGTGACCTCAATTTCGATGTCCTCTCCACGTCTGTGGCCTTGGTTTGGTTCCGTCAGGGTCACAGGTATCGGCGACTTCATGGGGGCTGTCGTTGGACGGACGTGGTGGCGCCCTCCAGAGGGAGAGCTCACTCACGCCGGCTCCGCGACTAAGCAATTATTGTCGTCAGTAGGGGGCTTAGTAGGTGGTGTCCTGCGTATGTTAGATCAGAACAGGCGCCACTGAACACCACCGAAGTGACTCGACAGCAGTGCAGTGTCTCCTCCGGTGGGTTGCCTCTTGACGACTTGACATTGACTGCTCCCTGTGGATTGCCGGTGCCGGGGCTGCGGCGGGGCCGACCGGGCTGTGGCTGTGGACGGGTTGTCGGAATGAGCGGCGTGGGTGCACTGCCTCTGAGGTGGCGTGGAGGTTGGAACAGCAAAAAAAAAAAAAAAAAAAAAAAAAGATCCTCCCGTAACCCTGACAGGTTGGAAGGTTTGGGGGTAAGGATGACGGGAAGGGAGAGGGGGGGGGTATATTCCCTCCTGTAGCGTGATCTGGGTGAAAGTGTTGGAGGGCAGTGGTGGAACTGAAGGCAGAGGAGGAAGGAGGCAGGAGACTGGTGAAGAGCCACGGTGTCTCCTCTGCCTTCATCTGTTGTCTGGATTTGATCAGTCAAGGGTTGTGATAACTTCCTCAAAGTTTTGAAGCTCTGTGCTGGCAGTTTGGAGTTGGACTATAAAAAAAAGCACCTGACGTAGCAACGTATGAGACTCACCTCAGTTCTATGGGCTCTTTTAGCTACGATGTTCAGTTGCTGACCTTTTCCTGTCTTTGGTGTCTCTTCTCTTTGGTGTCTAGGAGGGTTGCATTGTATTCCCTGTTTCTCTCGATTGTAAATTTACCAGCACACATTTTCCATATGAGTTTTCTTCGCTTATGTAAATACATAGCTGGTAAACAGGAGCTCTGTGCACCTCCACGAAATTTTATGTCCTCGGTCACTGCACTTGAGCGTTTTTCTTTGATGACTTGCGTCAACACTCTAGATTTGTGCTTACGTATCCATTTTCAGTCCTGCCACTGTCATGTTCACTGGCACTATGAGCAATTAGCTCCAGATTGTTTTCAAACACTTGCTCCCCATCACCCCAGCTGGTCGGTAGCGAGTTAATCTGGAGCTTAGGGCAGTCAGCCAGTCTTACGGCTGCCTAGCCACCCAATCATTGCCTGCCCCAGTTAGTCAGTCTTATGGCTGTCCTAGCTGTCAGTCTTTATGGCTGTCCTAGCTAGTCAATCTTTTGTTAAGAATTTTGATTTTTTGAATTGTTTTGAACGGGAAATGTCCTAGAAATCCAATCTTATGGCTCTCCTAGCTTGTTCCACAGTTTCATAGACATTTACAGAAGAATATGGGCAGCCGGTCCTAGATTGAGAGGCTGTATTCCAGCTCAAGTAAATTCCCTCTCTTTTACCTACACTAGGTGCATAAACATTAGATCCACATTAGTAGTGCCATTTTCACAGCACTGGCTATGATATATCGTTGTTTACACAACAGCGTACTGCTGGAAAGTACTCTCAGCCACCATCTTGCTTCTCTCCCTCCTCTCTCTCTCTCTCTCTCTCTCTCTCTCTCTCTCTCTCTCTCTCTCTCTCTCTCTCTCTCTCTCTCTCTGTCTGTCTGTGTGTGTAGCAAAGTCGTGGGGAGGATGTTTGTAGTGGTGAAAGGATAGGTAATGCTGGAAACGATGGAAGACGAATCAAAGCTGCCGGAGACATGATTTTGTGTGTTTTGTAAATGGTTTGAAGCAGACAGTATTGACAGTGTGCTGCACAAATGTTGCTGACAGCAATCATGAAGATGATGAGGAGGATAATGAGGATAATGATGATGATGAATTTTTCTCCTTTAATTCATTTCCTGTATGGACATACTCAAGACTTTTTCTTGTCTTTGCATGTATCTGTTTAGTCCTCTGGGAGCCCCATCATTGTCCATGCTTCTTTTCAGGTCAGCCTTGCTTCATGTCCTTGTGTATTTCCACGTACTGTTTTAAATCATCACATGTATATAAGTGATGTAACCAACAAAATGATTTCATAGAAAAAACTTACAGATCTCTTTCAAGATCGGTACTGATTTTTTTTAATCGTGTATTTTGAATATTAGACGGGCTGAGGAGCAAAATAAAAAGGAAAGAAAACAGAGAAAGAAAGAAAGAAAGAAAGAAGTGGAAAAAACCTGTTCAACTCCACTGTTCATTTCTTACATCCATCATAAAGGTCAACAGTGCGGTCAGGTCACATTGCCATGTATGTTACGCCATCCACTATCATCATATCATTCTTGCCAGGGGTGAACGACCGCAGCGCTGGCCACCTATAGCGGTAGTTGGAAAAGACCGTTACGCACTTGTTTCCCTGTTTTACTGTCTTGTATCAATGTGACACTTTGTGCCCCGTGTTTTCGGGACCAGATTTTCATGGTTTGGTCGTGACAACACCAAGCACCTGAGATATCATTGGAGTATTTTGAATGGGAGATTTTGAGAGATTTGGTCCTCAGGTACAGAGACAAATCGCTTGGGAGTATTTTGAATGGAGATTTGAGAGATTTGGTCCTCGGGGTACAGAGACAAATCGCTTGGCAGTCCCAGCCATGATGTCTTGCCTTCATGGTTTGCTATCCTCATTCGTTTGGGTTTGGGTTTCTTGTTTGTTTGTTCTTCATTTTTTGGTGCTTCACACTGTCCTCTTCATCGCTAAAAAAATTAATTAAAAAACAAATTCCACCACTAGCTTTTTTTTAAAAAAACTTTTCTTTCTCCTTTTTTCTTATTTTTTTTCTTTTTTCCCAACAGTCTCTTACACACCATGCATAGTCTTATCTTCTCTTACAAATGGACATATTCTTGCTGATTTGAGGGTATGTGCGTTTGATACAAAGTGTCTGGGTTTGTTAATGTTCTAATGTGGGGTGTACTGGCACACTCACACTGATAATGCGCTGCTTATACAAAGAAAACAATAGCCAGACAGCGAAAAAGAAGGAAAGATTGGAAGGAAGGAAGAAAGAAGAGGAAGAAGGAGAGAAGACAAAAGCGAAAAAGAATTCGTAGCTGTGTAAAAACAAACCAAATAACAAAATGAATATACGTCCACCCTCATTCGTCACAAAGTGTTTGAATTCAACCTCAGTATAAAGGCAATCGCAATAATGTTCGTGTCGTGTTGATAATGGATGTAAATAGGCATTCATCCTAGGCCAAATTATCTGTACATTGTAAAACATTACTGACACAATAATTGTGCATTAAGGGTATATAATCACTTTGACCAGAAAGGTTATCACATTAAATATGTAATTAATTATCATTTCATGCATACTCACCAGGCTGTCTCCGAAAGTTGAATTGTAAAGACAGCTTTTACTCCAAACAAGAATTAATTGTGGAATTGGTCACTCTAGTAACATCGATTTGTCAGAAGATCGGGGAGACAAAACAGTGGCCCACAGAATGGACTCAATCACTCATCATCCCCCTGCCCAAAAAGGGAAATCTACGCCAATGCCAGAACTACAGAACAATAAGTCTCATTAGCCACACCAGTAAAATCATGCTCAGAGTCATCTTGAATCGACTGAAGAAAGAGGCGGAAGAACACCTGGCGGAAGAACAAGCTGGATTCAGGGCAGGCAGAAGCACAGTAGAACAGATCTTCACCTGCCGGATACTGATGGAGAAACATCTGCAACATCAGAGAGACCTGTTCCACAACTTCATTGACTTTAGGAAAGCGTTTGACAGGGTGTGGCACAAGGTCTGTGGCAGGTGCTCAGAAAGTTTGGCATAGAGGAGGGTCTCGTCCAAACCATCCAGGCACTGTATAACACCGCCAGCAGCGCAGTCCTCCTCAACAACCAGATAGGGGACTACTTCAAGACCACAGTTGGAGTCCGTCAAGGCTGCCTGCTATCTCCCGTACTGTTCAATCTCTTCCTGGAAAACATCATGCGTGAAACCCTCCATGACTTCCACTCCACTGTCTCCATCGGAGGAAGAATCATCAATAATCTGAGGTTCGCAGATGACATCGACCTGATGGGAGGCAGCAACGAAGAACTACAAGACCTGACAAAGAGACTGGAAGAAAGGGCAGGTGCATATGGAATGGAAGTGAGCACAGAAAAAAGCAAAGTCCTGGTCAACAGCACAACCAACACCCATGCTGAAATCTACATGAACGGACAACAGCTTGAAGAAGTGGGCGCTTTCAAATACCTTGGCGCCACTCTCACCAAAGACGGTCGCTCTACAACAGAAATCAAGACCAGACTAGCGATCGCAACAGCAGCAATGGCAAAGCTAAACAAGATCTGGAAGAGCAGGAGATCAGCTTTCCTACAAAGATGAAGCTGTACAAGTCCCTGGTGCTGTCCATCCTGCTGTATGGCTGCGAAAGCTGGACCATGACAGCAGAGACCACCAAGAGAATCCAGACGTTTGAAACTAAATGCTTCAGGCGCT
>CM031607.1:64788289-64813289 GCA_018398815.1 Conus ventricosus | reverse complement strand
TTTATCTATGTATTTATCTGTATTTATCTTCTCCTTCTTAGTATTATTAACTGTGAAGTAGACTGTTCGCAGACTGTTTTGAGTGAACAATTTGTTCATAAAACAAAGGACATGCTATCTGAAAATAAATCTTAAATAAATGTTAGCGAACCGCCAAGAGAATCGTGGACAAACGAGTCACAAGACAAAACACAACACGTTTCGACCTTTTAGGTCTTCTTCAGGCAAGACAAAAACAAATAATACAACGAAAATGAACGAATTTGGTACTCAGCTTTGATCTCTTCACTCTTCAGCGCAAGGATGCCAGGCGTTGAAAATAGTCTGAAAATAGTAATGTAACATAAACGAAACCATTCGTGAAGCTTCAGAAGTATCCCGCCTTTCCTCCACCTTTTACTCCATGCTTCTCTGTCCCCTCTTCTTTCATTCTACCATCACACATCTTTTCTCTCTCTCTCTCTCTCTCTCTCTCTCTCTCCCCTCTCTCTCTCTCTCTCTCTCTCTCTCTCTCTCTCTCTCTCTCTCATTCTCACTCTCTCCGTACGTTTCCAGAAAACTGGACTGAATCAGTTATTTTGCCAATTTTTAAAGAGGGTGATGTTAATAACCCCAACAATTACAGAGGGATTTCTGCTGGTGATATCAGTAGTAAAATCTTCGGGACAATTATCATTAACCGACTGCAAGAATGGGTAGAGGAAAATAATATCACAGGTGATTATCAAGCAGGCTTTAAGAATGTTTACTCAACTATTGACCACATGTTTACTTTGCTTGCACTTGTGCAGAAGCAGTTTATTTACAATAGGAAGTTATACGTAGCTGTTACAGATTTCGAAAAAGTGTTTGATTCCATTAATAGAATTCTCCTCTGACCCATTTTGACAAAAAGTGGTATTAAAGGTAAACTCTATAGATGTATTAGAAGTATGTATGATAGAGTGAGAACCAGAGTTCGTTGTGGAGCGAAACTTACTGACTATATTAATTGTTCTAGAGGAGTAATGCAGGGAGATGCATGCAGCCCTGTCTTATTTTCTTTGTTTATTAATGCGTTAGCTCTTGATGTAATCAACAATGGTAAACATGGTGCGTTATTGTCGCTCGACGCTTTTGAATTGTTTATCCTTCTGTTGGCCGACGATGTTGTTTTGATGTCCGAGACTGTTATAGGGTTTCAAACACAATTGAATAGCTTGCACCGAGCCGTTAAATCACTGCAGTTGAAAGTCAACACGAAAAAACAATATCATAGTATTTCGTAAAGGTGGTTATTTAAGTGTAAGGGAACAGTGAGAGTACGATGGTACTCCTACGCCAGTTGTCAATGCTTATAAATATTTAGGAATATTATTCTCAACACGCTTGAGTTTTGTTGGTGCGTGCAAAGACCTTTCAAGTATGGCGAAAAATGTTGTGCTTTCTATCATGAAAAAGTTACATGTTCTTAATAATTCTTAATTCATGTTATTTATAAACCTATTTGATTCTCAGGTTCAGCCGATTATACAGTACGGCTCTGAGCTATGGGGACTAGAAAAAGCGGCTGTCTGTTGTGAATCTGATCATATGCTTGCTCTGAAAAGGTTTCTTGGTGTAGACAGATGGACTCCAAAAACGATCTAATTTACAGTGAAACTAACCGATTTCCCATTGACATTACTTCTGCTGTAAGATGTATCCGCTCCTGGCTGAAACTGATACAAATGAAAGACTTTAGAATTCCTCGTAAGGCGTACAATATGTTCCATGACTTAGATACTAAAGGCAAAAGTAATTGGGTGTCCAAAGTGTGCCTTTGTCAATTTGAATATGGATTTGGACTTGTTTGGCTGAATCAAGGGTTGGTAATATTAAAGAGTTTTTATGTCTTTTCCGTCAACGGTTGGTTGACTGCAGATGGCAGAAATGGACTGATCATATTCATAACGGTAACAGATTTGATTTCTACAGAACTTAAGCGATGTTCATGACCTGAAAACGTACTTAACCTTAGATGTAGACAGGCACCTAAAACATGTAACAGCAAAAATCAGATTAGGAATATCTGCATAGGCCACCCATTACTTTTAGATAAAAGACAAAGCAATCACAATCATTACATGTTCGATATGTAATAATTGTGATTTGCTTTGTCCTTCATGTAAAAAATCAATTGAATCCGAATTACACTTCGGCCTGTCCTGTCCAGCTCTCATGAGCATCAGAGAAAAGTTTACCAAGCCCAGATATTACAGACATCCATCCTTGTTTAAACTGAGCCTACTTTGTTCATCAACTTCTGCAGAGATTGTTAAGAATTTTCTTTGTTTTTGTACAAGGCCTTTAAGTATAGAGACATCTTCACTTCTTAAAGTTGCCCTCGAATTATTCTTGTTTCGTTCCGTAAATTAATTTCATATAACTATTGTCATTGTGTGTTCACACACCCCTTCATCAGGGGCCTTGGCCTGTTATATGAATACGTCATCTGAATCTCTCTCTCTCTCTCTCTCTCTCTCTCTCTCTCTCTCTCTCTCTTCATCATCATCATCATCATCATCATCATCATCATGCCTCTTAGCATCGCCCACTCACTGCTGCTCACTTCCCATTTGATTCCATTTTCCTTTGATGCGTCCACCCCCAACTTAATCAATAACAAATCTGAATTAGTAAAACATGACAACATAGAGTACATCTTGTCCGCAGATCTCCTGTCCCTGGCGGAGTCACCCAAAGGACCAAAACACTAGACAAGCAATACAAAGGAGTACATAAAGCGATTATCATGGCGCATTTCTTTCATCTATTCACTGATTTTTTTAAAACGAATCAGTCTAAGTATTCTTCCGTCATTTCTTAGCTGACTTTCCATACATTACAAAAAAGTGAAAATGGGAGGGGAAAATGAGGGCGAGGGATAATCAATATAAAGTTCTTTGTCAGAGTATGGGGACATCGTAATTAATCTTGAACTTGAAACGGAGCCATTCATTTCGCCTGCTCAGAAGTTTTTCGTCCACTAATTCGGACTCGTCAGTGAGGCACGGCTGTTTATGCCTGCGTTTCCTTGGCATCAAATGGAGATAAACCACAGGGCATAATTCTGTGGTGTTCTTATCACCAAGGGTTCCAAAACAGAATCCAACGGCACCCCCAAGAGCCAATGACGTTTAGAAACGTAAACGAGAAGAAAGCGACGTAAGGAAATAAGTTGCTGAAAAAAACACTAAAATTATTGCATAAAATTTCAATGCAGAGGGATATCTTTTTGTCTACTCTTGGGGGTTCGTTTAAGGATAAAGGGAGGTCAAAAGGTGACATTAGTAACATTAGCCAGCTCCACTATTTAATAACTCAAGAGTTGTCGATTACTTAACTGCTGACAGCAGCTGAGAATTGTGCAGAACAAACCTTTACTTGGATCTCTTAAGAGATGCCATTTCCAATTGATTGACTGGTCTGGGTTTTTTAATTGTTGTTGCTTACAAATGTCTGGTGTTTTCGTCGCTTCAGTGAGTAATGTGTAGATGCACACAGACAAAATGAATAATTATGTTTCGAGTTTGCTATATTTGACAACAATGTAATACCTCCACCTTTAACTACCTTGCAAGAACGACATTGAACGTACGTATAAAACTACAGACGCATGCGCGATTATGAACGAACTTCCTATTCATATTTCGGATTATCATTACTGCTTTCTTTCCCTATTTTCCATTTATTCGTCTCTTCATTTTCCATGTTTGTTTCAACCTGTGAAGCGCTGAACACTTCATTTATTCAAATCATCTTCTATGAATGGACAAAGCGAAAAGGGTTTGGGGCGCACATGTCCCTTGGGCCACTTACGGAGAAGACAAAATGTATTTTAAATTGCAAGGATTTTGTTGTTTAAGAGCTATGAGTATGTTCATTTTAAGTATTTGCACAAGGCTTGTTTTTGTGTTTATTGTGACTGGTTACAATATTTAATGATCAGTTTCCTCAACAAAGAATATATTTTAAAGTTCTGGAGACAGAAGGCAGCTGTGATGAACTCCCACGGCTGTTCAGAGCAAGTTACTTAGATTTGAGTCGCAGGGGAGTTTACAGCTGCAGAGGCCAAGCCGTGAATGCAGGTCAGGGAAAAGGGTGTTTTCTGCAGGCCGCTCCCCACCAGCCAGCTAACCACACTGTACTCGGCCAACTGAATGTCATCTGTGCATAGATGGTCTGGCAGCAATGTGTTTGGCATGGTTGAGCGGCCATTACAAATGGGGCTATAGGTTTGATCATTCGTTATTGTCATGAAAAATATAACATATCTGCGCTCTTGAGATGACTGAATTGGCGAATTCCCAACAATTCTTTTAATACCAAACTCCACTAGGTTTATTTTCCTGTAGATAACATAGATGCGGCATGAAAGCTTGTACGCAAATGGTCAAGCAATATTAGAACAATGACAACATACACAAAATTGTGCAAAAATGACGTCATCACTTTCTGGGAATTTAATTTTCCATAGTTAAGTAGTACACAAGTTTGATACATGCCTCTGCTTAGACTACAGCAACAAAAATGTTGGATCAGAAATGTGTAAAGCCTTGGTTGCTCTTTCACTAAGTGTCTCATGCAGGACGGAAAAATAAAGCTGTGAGCTCCGTAAATGGAACAAGATGCAAAGCATATAAACGTACTCCCAGTTTATCCTGAATACGCGTGAGATATTCCATAAAGAGGAAAAACCGTCTTGGGCTGGTGTAACCGTTAGTAATGGCTATTCTGGTAAACATCGGCTATCGTCTGCGACCTAAAATGAACATACTTACAAATTTTCAGAAAGATCGGCCAAGAACATTCTGAGATTTTCCATAAAGAAGAAAACCATTATGGGCCGTTAGTAACGGCTATAACGGTAAACTTAAACATCGGGCATCGTCCGTGACCCATAATGAACATATCTACAAATTTTCAGAAATATCGGCCACGTACTGTCATGAGATATTCCATAAAGAAGAAAAACCGTTACAGGCCGTTACAGCCGTTAGTAACGGATATAGCGGTAACCTAAAACATCGGGCATCATCCGTAACCCATAATGAAGATGCCTGCTAATTTTCACAAAGATCGGCCAAGTAAAGAAGAAAAAGGGTTACAGGCGGTAACGGCTGTAACGGTAAACTAAAACGTCGGGCATCATCCTTGACCCATAATGAACATACCTACAAATTTTCAGAAAGATCGACCCAGTAGTTTTGTCTGGAGCGAGTGGAACACATTTTGACCACTGACACACACACACACACACACACACACACCACACACACACACACACACACACACACACACACACACACACACACACACACACACACACATACACACACATACATACACACACAGCATTTCTTCGTTCCCATTCTAAAGTACTCCCTGTTCTTTAAGAACTGGGAGTACAAAAAGGAGCCTCTCATCTGTAGTGGCCTGCTGGCTACAGCATGCATCGCTTTGAATTGTTTTGCTGGATGGTGCTGACTGGCATTTGCCTGATTTTAAATTCATTTATTGAAACCCATACCAGCTTCTGCCAAACTCTCTCGAACACCATACTGAAGTGTGTACAGACCTGGTAGATCTCGTGATGTTGGAGGTGTTTCGTAAAGGGTGTGCAGTTATTGTTGTTTTCAATTGATGATTGTATATACTTGTGGCTGCAATCTATTCAGAATGGTTTTCAACGACTGATTTGCTGGCATTAATGATCACATTGTTAGTATAGGTAGTTCTTAAGGAACATTAAATCATAGAGCCCATTGTGTCAGCCACATGTAAGTATGTCCTTTGCTTTTGTTGCAGATGACGGTTAAGATGTCCGTTACAGCTTCCTGCCATATTGAGTGAATGTTGTCAATGCCTGCTGCTGACCTTTTTCAGTGAGTTTACTACCGCAACAAACTCTTCCCGGCGTATCAAGAGGTCGTTTTCAGTTGGTTGATTCTGTACTGTTGGCACACTTGGAACTCCTTCGCTTCGATAGTTGTTGACTTCAGAGCAATATTCACTCCACATTTTGCTATAATTTCTTCTTCCTATGTGAGGCAGTTGACGTATTTATCCCTAACTGTGCAGGCTTTGCTCATGAATGGCCAAGTCTTTTCCAGTCATGTTTGTGTTGCTGTTTTCTTGGTTTTCCTTTGTGTAATCACACTATTTCTTTTTATACAGCTTTCCATTGCATTCTTCATTTCTGAACCGATCCAGTTTTCTTTCTAGCAATGTTGAGCTTCTTCTACTTTCACATCTCCATGATATTGCTAATGAGTCATAGTTTGGGTTTCCATCAGCTTCTCTCTGTGCCCTCTGTTCTTGTTTCAGTCAATTTATGATTGAAACGGCTTCTAAGGGCTTGAAGGTCCACTTCAAGTAGAAATAACTGAGTTTTCTTCCTCCCATGGCCGCTTGGAATTTTCCATCAGTGTCAGTATCTTTGTGTTTGTCGGGACAGAATCTGATACAGTTGTTTTTCACTCTCCTGTCCTTCTTCAGCCGTACTTTGAAGTTCACCAAGACAAAGTCGGTCACTTCGGGTCACTTCACCTTGCTCTTGTTCTTCATTCCTGCTTGAAAGTTCAACATGACAATGCGGGGTCACATCACTCTCCCATTGTACTTCAACCATACCTTTAAGCTCTTATGACAAAGTCGGGCCACTTCCGTGGCCGGTTTCTCAAAAGTCCCTTGTTGTAACCTTACACATGCTAGATCTGTTCTGGTTTTTGACACGAACATAGTTCATAGTCTTACTGTCTGTGACAGTGACCGTTTAGAAAATGTCATGTCTTTCGTTGGGATGCGTTATTGCTGATTGAGAGTATTAGGAAGAACCAAGTCAATGTTACACTGGGAAATTAACAGAAGCGCAGTCTCTGGTGGTCTCAGCCCGAAAGGGTTTGCAGAAACTCCTCCAGTATTCAAGGGCACCTACATCCGCCTTGGCTGTCTATTCATGCTGAACGATATAGATACTTTTCTCGTCAGCTTTGTTGATGACCGTTTGAAGATGAGTATAGAATTCTTCAATCTGGCCACCATCATAGTCTGATATGGGAGGTTATATTAATTCTTCACTTCCTTGATATTGACTGGATTTGGTCAAAGGCAGGTCATCGTGATTCCGCTGGGGACAAGGTAATATCCGTGTACAGCGTGTCTGATAGTCTTTTATATCATCGTTCTCTTCTTTTTTTTTTATTTTATTTTTTTTTTTTTTTTTTTGGGCTGTCTCATCTTCTGTGCCACCTCAGTGACATGCACCCAAGCCTCTCATTCCGATCCCAGTTCACAGCTGCAATCCGCCCGGCCCATCTCAGCCCTGGCACCGGCAATCCGCAAGGACAAGTCAATGTCAAGCCGTCAGAAGGCAACCCACCCGAGGAAACACTGCGCTGCTGCTGAGTCATTTTGAGCCACCAACGGTGCCTGTTCTGAGCCAGCATGCGCAGGACACCACCTGTTAAGGTCCTTACTGACGACAATAATGGCGTAGTCGCGGAAACGGTGTCAGTGAGGTCTCCCTCGGAGGGCGCCACCACGTTCGCCCAACGACAACCCCCATGAAAATGCCAGTACCCGTGGCCCGGTCGGAGTCAAACCAAAGCCGCAACGCGCACAGTACATAGAAAATGAGATCACCATGAGAGCAGAGCATGATGGTCCATGAATTTATGACATTTTCTTTCACGGTTTTTTTTTTTCTTTGTTAATCGGTTCAGGTTGGCTTTACACATTTTTCTTTTTTTCTTTTCTTTCTTTTTTTTTTAACAGTCTGCCCTGTCGTCTGTGCCACCTCAGTGGACTGGCATTGCACCCAAGCCGCTCTTTCCGACCTCCCGTCCACAGCTGCAGCCCGACCCGACCCTCCACAGCCCCGACTCCGGCAATCCACCGGGAACATTCAATGTCAAGCCGTCAGGAGGCAACCCACCAGAAGAGACACTGCACTGCTGCCGAGTCACGTCAATGGTGCTCATCGGTACCTGTTCTGATCCAACATACGCAGGACACCACCTATTAAGCTCCTTACTTACGACAATAATGGCTTAGTCACGGAGCCGGCGTGAGTGAGCTCTCCCTCCGGAGGACGCCACCACGCCTGTTCAATGACAACCCTCATGAATTTACCAATACCGGCGATCGCGACAAAATCAAACTAAAGCCCAGACGTGGAGACGACTTCGAAACTGGGGTCACCATGACAGCAGGGCATGAAGGGCCACGGAATTTGAGACTTTGGGCTTTGTTTGATTGTTTGCTTTTTGAGGACGAACATAATGTTACATATTTCCATTCTGGTCTGTGACAGCAGGACAGGGCTGTACTCTACATTTACTCTCATAATGTATACTGGTGTCAACCAGGCCCGAGAAATACAGACACCTGCAGTGTTGGTCAGGAAATTTGAGCAACACTCTCAGAGACGCATCCATTATGTGGTTGAAACTCGACTGTGTGGTCCCAGTCTTCGCAATGAAGCCCGTAGCAAACTCAAGTCCGGGAACGAGCCGGTCGGGGCAGAAAAGTCCCGCAAATAAATGGCTCTGATGGGAATCGGACCCACGACTTTTCAGCAGGGAGTCAGCGGCACTAACCACTTCGCCTTCGTCACAGCGGCCGGTGCGTGTCTGCCAGTCTTGTTTACGACACACGACCACTGCGCGGACATGTATGTCTTCTTGTCTATTGTAGTTCAGGACATGCCTTTCTTCTGTCTCTGGTTCTACGTTGTTATTACACCTACCTTCACAGATACATGCAATAGGCCTTATTTGACCACTTCATGGATTGCTTCTTTCTGTTTGCTAAATCCTCTCTCTCTCTCTCTCTCTCTCTCTCTCTCTCTCTCTCTCTCTCTCTCTCTCTCTCTCTCAAAAACACACACAAATACACGCGCGCGCGCGTGTGCATATGCATATGCATATATGTATGCATGTATGTATATATATATATATATATATATATATATATATATATATATATAATATATATAGATATATATACATATGCATGTATACATGTGTGTGTGTGTGTGTGTGTGTGTGTGTGTGTGTGTGTGTGTGTGTGGTGTGTGTGTGTGTGTGTGTGTGTGTGTGTGTGTGTGTGTGTGTGGAATGCAATCTCCCACTCATGGACCAAAGAATAAAATGTTGATAAAGTAAGTAGTGGAGGAAAATATTTGCAAGCTAACAATTCTCCCACCATCAAGATTGCGACTTAGCAAAGTTTTTTTTACGGTAGGGGGGGGGGGGGTGGTGTAGGGGTGTATGGTGTAAAAGATAATAGGAGTCAGAAAGAGGGCATTATCATATAAACACAACATTCTTCACTAGCAGCGCACAGGAACATTTTGCATTATCTGTCCAGAGGCCTTTCGTTCACTGATTCTGAGTCATCAGTGGATAAAGTCACTGTGTTGCCGTTCATACTTTGGCATGCATTGCCTATGATTCTGTGGTATTCTCACCACCAATGATTCAAAAATAACAGCCAGTGGTACCCAAGAGCAGCCACGGTATCGTAGGCCTGAAACTTGAAACTTGTTGCATAAACGCACGCAAAAATTATTGTGTCAGAGTAATGAATGTTGCAGGCGCATGGGGAGAGAGAGAGGAGGGGGGGGGGGGGGGGGTGGAGTTCTGAGCTATGGTTAAGAATCCATAGAACAGAACTTAAGGGGAATACGGAAGAAGCTGGAGGGGAGTAAGACACGGATTAAAATGATTAGAATAAAAAAAACTGATAATGAAAATGGTAGTATTATAATCTAACAACAACAATAACAGGAGCAACAACCACAACAACAATAACAATGATAACAATAATAATAGTAATAACAATAGCAATAATGATGATGATGTTGATGATAGTAATAATAATAATAATAATAATAATGCCGATGATGATTATGATAATGATATTGATGTTGATTATTATCTACAAGGCGCCAAAACAACATCATACTTCGTATCTATCGAAGAAATTAACACTGGCTCAAAATTGAGCGCAGGATTCAGTATAAGCCTGCGTGTTGATGTTTCCCAATTATCACTGGTGAAGCGCCTGCCTATCTCTCTGATCTCTTAAAAAAATATATATTCCTACACGTACCCTCCGTTCTTCCTCTGATGACCGATTTTTTTTTTTTCGAATTCCCTCATATAACCGAAAGCAACACGGCTCTAGAGCATTCTCATTTTCTGCGGCGAAACTCTGGAATTCACAGCCTTTCCATCTACGTCATGTCTCTTCCTTCTTGAGTTTCAAGTCTGCACTTAAAACTTGTCTGTTTAAACGCTAGTTACCGAACAACACTTGAAATATTCCTAATTTCTACATGTCACTTGCACGCTTTGCTCGTGAACAAATGAGATGTTCACCGTGTTGTATAGCGTATGTGTTTATGTATGTGACATTGTGTCCCAGTGTGTGTGTGTGTGTGTGTGTGTGTGTGTGTGTGTGTGTGTGTGTGTGTGTGTGTGTGTGTGTGCATATGTTTATGACCCATGAACACAGAAGTGTGTGTGTGTGTGTGTGTGTGTGTGTGTGTGTGTGTGTGTGTGTGTGTGTGTGTGTGTGTGTGTGTGCATATGTTTATGATACGTGAAAGCAAAAGATTGTGTGTGTGTGTGTGTGTGTGTGTGTGTGTGTGTGTGTGTGTGTGTGTGTGTGTGTGCACGTGCGCGCGCGCGCGCGCGCGCGCGTGTGTGTGTGTGTGTGTGTGTGTGTGTGTGTGTGTGTGTGTGTGTGTGTGTGTGTATGTGTGTGTGTGTGTGTGTGTGTCCTGCGTATATTTTACATATTGATTGTTGAAACTTGTAAAGCGCCCTGTAGCCTACGTTGTTAAGATGGGCGCTATAGAAATTGTCCATATTTATTATCATCATTATTATTATCATTATTATTGTTATTATTTTTATTATTATTATCATCATCATCATCATCATCATTATTATCATTATCATTATTATTATTATTATCATCATTATGATAGTCACTACTACTACTACTACTACTACTACTATTATCACCAGTACTACTACTACTACTACTACTACTACTACTACTACTACTACTACTACTACTACTACTACTATAATGATGAATGATGATGATGATGATGATGATGATGATGATGATGATGATGATGATGATGATGATTAAATAATGTCAAGACCCATTAACAGGTCGCTGAAATTAAATCGAATTTAGAATTAGAAGATATAAGGTGAGATTTAAATCCAGAGGTGAGAAGATAAACTTGGACAATAAATAGTCCAGTGCAAAAACGTTGGTTGTTTTTTAATCTAATTTCCAGCACTTTGTTTCACCGCTCAGTGGGTACATCTCTTTTTACCTGATTAAAGAATTGATTGTTTCTTTTCATACTTGGACCAAAAATTTAGGGAAAGACGTATGCCTCATGGAAGAGTAGTGTTTATCATTGAAGACTGAAAATACTTTGGCGAGGTTAATCTTCACTTAAGTGGTTGAGGAACATATTTGCCCATGCACCTACAAAAGAAATACAGTTTGTTACAGATAATTAATTGCTTTTCAATATGGTGCTTATGCAAATTCGAGCGGGTACCATTTCATATACAACATGTAAAAAAGGGGAAAATAGTGATCGGAAAAAAAAGTAAGAAAAACCAATCTGTAAAAACAACAACAAAACGGTTCTAATACACAGAGAAACAAACAAAAAAAACCAAAAGTAAAATCGAATTCATTTTACTAAATGGGGAAAAAAGATGAAGGGAGTCTAACTTCGATCATGTACAAGGTGGATTGTAAAAGGAGAAAGGATCACTCTTCATATTTGCCGTCTGAAGAAAAGAAATCATGTGAGGAAGCAGATACTGATTTAAAGATGTAGTGAGAAAAACACACCAGAGACAGACGTAGCTTTGGAAACTGAATATCTTAATTTTTTTTTTTTTTGCAGGATAATCATGTTTCAGATATGATCGCTGAACTGTCGTGCCTCGCTGAACAAGAGTAGAACATGTCTGAAAGTGAAATTTTACTTGAAGAAGCAAGTTAACCATTGAAAATGATACTTTAAAAAATTCCCAGGAATAATCATTTTACAATGGAGTTAATCTCTTTTGACGAAGTTTTGGGGAAAGTGTAGTAAGGTTAGTTTAATGAAGGCTTTCGGAAAGGAAAATTGTCAACGACATCAAAAAGAGAGGGGTTTTATTTGCGTGATGTAGTAATTTGTGGTGTAAGTGCAGTAATGCTGTGACGTCAGCCTGTTCAGTGAACTGTAGGAACTGTCCGAATACACATACGTAGTTTAACGTTTGGATGACAATACACCATCAGTACCTAGTTTTTATTTCAGGGTGTAATATTTGCTACCAAGTGGTATTAGTCTGAATTAACTACAAGTTGAAAAACTCTCGTCTGTCTGCTGCATGGTCCATTCATAATAATACTTAACTCGTTGCTATCCTAAACGTTTAAGTCTAGCAATAATATCCTTGAGAGTAAATGTTTTCGACTATGTCTAAACAGCTGTCCTTGTAGTATATTAGTTTCGGGGTAGTCGGCTGTTGCGCATACAATTAGTATTCAGCACTCTTCTGTTGTCTTATGTGATATGTATCAATAGGACACGGTTAGAGTTATGAATACATCATACCCCTTTCATCATCATCATCATCATCATCATCATCATCATCATCATCATCATCATCATCATATGAAAAAACAACCTGGCACTTGTAGCACCACGCCACAATAATGGTACTGGTAATAAAAACAAATTATATACCTCGCTCAAAAGAATCGCCACCACACTCGCAGTCCGCTTGAAAAATGATTGTGTTAAATGATTGAGCTACACAGATGCCACATATACACAAACGCAAATACACACAAACGCAAACGCAAACACACACACACACACACACACACACACACACACACACACACACACACACACACACACACACACACACACACACACACACCTGGGTGAAAACAAGTTTGCCTCACCTGTTTACAGTTTTCCCAGTGCACGTCTTGTCCTTACCGCTGCATTCAAATATATTCGCTTGTCTGTGAATAATCTGTGACAGTCAAGTTGTGCAACAGCATTGTGTTGTTCGTTCTTCAGCTGGTTGAAGTTGCTATATTGTGTATTCCCCCATCCAATCCCCTCACTTAGACTATGACAATACGTGTCTTTTCCACCGTCCACATCTATGATTGTCACTGCCTCTCAGCTTGATTCATTATTGAAGGAAATGCCCGGTACGTTATCACTGGGGAAGTGACTATGTGGCGAGAGTTACACGGCGAATTGTGGTCCCTTTCTGCACCATGAAAAGTTATCCTGATATGTGTGCTTAAAGGAGTCTGTTTGGCTGTGTGGGTGCTGGTATCTGTAGTCCTCCTTCGGTGTCACGGCATCCATTTCCTGCCTGCTGATCTTAGTGAATGGACAGGTTTCCCTCAAAGTGGTCATGGCTGACCTACCACATCACAGTATCATCCTCACGGCTATGGCCTGCTTTGGGTGGTAGTGATAGGGGAGGGGGGCGGGTTCTTTTGGTAAGGGTCCCTATCTTTGGTGTTTGTCTATGGATTAATGTGTTTCTTAAAGCCCAGATGTTTTCGGTGCCTACGCGTATAGCGGGTCTCCAGACTTGTTGCTTCACAGCAGGCACTGTTGGCACCTGGTCTCTGTCGTGCATTCACTGGCTAGAAAAATAAAACCAGCTACAATGTTTATAGCAGAGATTCAAAAAGGACGTCAATGTACACACAAAAACAAAACAGCTGTTCGTCTTGCAGGGACTTTGTCGGCCCTTAACCAGATGTTTTCACTTCAGGGGATTCCTCTACAACGCTTTATATTGTAACTATTTGTATGTGAGAGATGAATAGTCCAAATTACAAGTCAAACGTCATCATCATCATCATTCTCTTGCCCATGATGGGCGTAGAGGAGAGATGAGAGAACACTCTCGAAGCCAGGCACCGCCATCCGGCCCTGTCCTCTGCCTGTCGCATCAGCGTGGGGCCATCCATCCTGGTCCATTCTTTGATGTTGTCCATCCAGCATTTGGCTTGTCGTCCCCTTCGTCTGCCGCCTTCCAGCGTGCCCTGGATGACTGTTTTGGGCAGTGAATTGTGGCGTATGACATGCCCAAACCACGACAGCTTCCTCTTCTTGACTGTTGCCAAGAGGGGTTCTTGGGGGCCTGCAAGTGATGTTATTTGACTCCTCACAAGGTCGTTTGTCTTCCGGTCTTGCCAAGAGATCCCGAGCAAGCGCCTGAAGCATTTAGTTTCAAACGTCTGGATTCTCTTGGTGGTCTCTGCTGTCATGGTCCAGCTTTCGCAGCCATACAGCAGGATGGACAGCACCAGGGACTTGTACAGCTTCATCTTTGTAGGAAAGCTGATCTCCCTGCTCTTCCAGATCTTGTTTAGCTTTGCCATTGCTGCTGTTGCGATCGCTAGTCTGGTCTTGATTTCTGTTGTAGAGCGACCGTCTTTGGTGAGAGTGGCGCCAAGGTATTTGAAAGCGCCCACTTCTTCAAGCTGTTGTCCGTTCATGTAGATTTCAGCATGGGTGTTGGTTGTGCTGTTGACCAGGACTTTGCTTTTTTCTGTGCTCACTTCCATTCCATATGCACCTGCCCTTTCTTCCAGTCTCTTTGTCAGGTCTTGTAGTTCTTCGTTGCTGCCTCCCATCAGGTCGATGTCATCTGCGAACCTCAGATTATTGATGGTTCTTCCTCCGATGGAGACAGTGGAGTGGAAGTCATGGAGGGTTTCACGCATGATGTTTTCCAGGAAAAGATTGAACAGTACGGGAGATAGCAGGCAGCCTTGACGGACTCCAACTGTGGTCTTGAAGTAGTCCCCTATCTGGTTGTTGAGGAGGACTGCGCTGCTGGCGGTGTTATACAGCGCCTGGATGGTTTGGACGAGACCCTCCTCTATGCCAAACTTTCTGAGCACCTGCCACAGACCCTTGTGCCACACCCTGTCAAACGCTTTCCTAAAGTCAATGAAGTTGTGGAACAGGTCTCTCTGATGTTGTAGATGTTTCTCCATCAGTATCCGGCAGGTGAAGATCTGTTCTACTGTGCTTCTGCCTGCCCTGAATCCAGCTTGTTCTTCCGCCAGGTGTTCTTCCGCCTCTTTCTTCAGACGATTCAAGATGACCCTGAGCATGATTTTACTGGTGTGGCTAATGAGACTTATTGTTCTGTAGTTCTGGCATTGGCGTAGATTTCCCTTTTTGGGCAGGGGGATGATGAGTGATTGAGTCCATTCTGTGGGCCACTGTTTTGTCTCCCAGATCTTCTGACAAATCGATGTTACTAGAGTGACCAATTCCTTCCCCCATGTTTGAGCAAAGGTTTCCAAATTGTCCGGGGAGAGAAAGCAAGATTATCAAAACAGCAAAGCAAAAATGCTATGCAACACGTTTCCGAAAATAAACACGTTAATATTAGCAGCAGCAGCAGCATACTGATAGTAATGATATGATAGTAGTAGTAGTAGTAGTAGTAGTAGTAGTAGTAGTAGTAGTAGTAGTAGTAGTAGTGGTAGTGGTAGTAGTAGTAGTAGTTAGTAGTAGTTATACGCTCCACGTATGTTCCAAAATATTGGTCAAAAGAAAATGTAACCAATTTTGGAAAGATATATTATGACTTATGATATTGTACGCGCATTTTGAAAGAGAAAAGGCAGAGGAACATATTATGCCCTTCAGCAGAAAGCTCTATTGTAATAAACATCCTTTCTGCAGTCTGGCTCAGAAAACAAACATTTCTTTTTTTCCGAAACCTATCCTGGACCAAATGACCAGTACTTTAACAGTTATGAGATTTCAATGAAATTGCCAATGTAAATGAATTGTCTTAAATGTAACAAAATTGTATTCAAACAATTAGCAAGAAGAAGAAGGAGAAGAAGACAATACAACTGTATTTTTACAACTGTAAAGATTTAATACACATACGGAACAAAGGATTCGCATTAATTTCCTCTTCAAAATCGTTATGACGTCTATTTTTTTAATAGAAAATTAGGCTTGATACACCCGCTGGATGTGAGCTTGTCTGAAAATCAAAATCAAGAAAAAAAAACGACTCAGCTAGGATTATGCCATGGAATTCTAGCATCTAATATTATACAAAGAGGTAATATATGCAGATAATCAACTATGTAGAGTTTTTTTTCTGTCATGGGAACAAAGCACTGTATAATATTCCATGTGAATTTATTCAGTTTCCAAAATATTTTGGAAAGATTTAAAAGGAATGTCCTGAAGATATGCGAAATGCTCTCACTGTATGTTGAACTTGTCTTCTTTGGCTCAAATGACGAAACAGCAACTGATGATGGTTTGGGTTTATTCTTGGGTAGGCCAGGCTGAACATCAGTTCTGGGTGAAGTGAAACGCAGAAATTGATGTGGAAGGTGCGCGCGCTCACACACACACACACACACACACACACACACACACACACACACACACACACACAACACACACACACACACACACACACACACACACACACACACACACACACCACACACACACACACCACATACGCGCGCGCACCCACAGAGAGAGAGAGAGAGAGAGAGAGAGAGAGAGAGAGAGAGAGAGAGGGGAGAGAGAGAGAGAGAGAGAGAGAGAGAGACACTGTGTTTAAAAGTAACTGTCTAAAATAGTCTGAGTACAGATAGCATTGTTTCCGATGTTATGTTTATAGTATGAAAGGAATTTTTCCCTCCAGTTAGCCAGAAGTACTCAAGTCTTCTTTGCAAAGTTGCTCTTTGTTTACCCTAGTGCTTAAGCTGAAAGAGCTTGTAGATCGATGGTCTTTCACTACCGATATCAGTTTATGTCGCTTTAAACACTAGTTTGAAAAATCTTAAGGAATTGACTATGCCGGCTATCGTTTGGCTCTAAATAGCATGCCACAAACATCTGCTTGCACTTTATAACCTCATTCGTTTTGTCTATGTACAACTCGAAATGAGCAACCGCGCATATTTGCGCTGTCTGTAGGTCTGTATTTCAAATAGTAAATTCCTGATGAATACCGCGTCTTCAAAGTTGCGTGTTGAATCTAACACACTTTTGTCACAGATGTGCTATCATAAACATTAAAAGAGTGCAGGGATTGACGTCTTCGTTCAGACACAAGAGATACAAGCATGAACGTATTCAGTGTCAGTTGTTTTATTGCCACCAAATGAACGGGGGATGGAGTAAAAACAGTCCAGCACCGTGTTCATAGACTAGATATTATTGTAACTGGTCTTTTTTTTCATACACATCTTTCACATCTTACATATTCTTTGGTGACTAGCAAGAACAGTTCCTGCATACAAAGTAGCATATGACATGCAGTAGCAACAATAGTTTCGGTATACAAAAGCGGAATAAGATAAGCACATAAACAACCCATATATAAATATATATAGCTGCATAGCTTGCCCATCTATTCAATGAAGAAGCAGAAAAGAGAGGGATTTTGCCTATTTGACTCACATGTGATGAGTACATGAAATAGCAGGATGAAGAGAACAGGGTGGGTGAGAGATGATAATGATCATAATAAAATCTATAGTATTACGCTTAATCTTCAATCATAAACCCTAAGCGCTTACAAATACAGAAAAGGTTACAGAAAACGAAAATGAAACCAATAAGAAGATGAATATTACAATAACTACCATGCACCTACAGATAAGGATGCATATTCATAACACACACACACACACACACACACACACACACACACACACACACACACACCACACACACACACACACACACACACACACACACACACAAAACACACGATCCCACACACACTATATCACAACAACGGACACAACAGCATGCGCACACACACACACACGCGCGCGCGCGCGCGCACGCACACACACACACACACACACACACACACACACACACACACACACACACACACACACACACACACACGCATACACACACATACACACACACGCGCGCGCGCACGCACGCACACACAGTCACACACACACATACACACACACACACACACACACACACCACACACACACACACACACACACACACCACACACACACACACACACACACCACACACACAGAGGAAAGTGACATGTGGATACATTTCCAACAACACTTGACGACAAGCGGAGTAGGTGTTCGTGGCAATCAGTATTAACAGATGCAGATAACATGGCTGGTTTTCGCATTTGTGAATATGTTGTTGACCTGCTATTTCTCCAGTGCTCTATAGTGCTATCACTCCCCACCGTTCGCATCCCCTCTACCTCATCCTCCCCCTCTCCCCTCGATCCACTTACTTTCCCAACCACTTGTCCCTTTCCCGCCCGTATTCTTGCTTTCATTCTGCCCCTCTCTGATTGCTATGAAGGTCGACAGTCTGCCCCTCTCTGATTGCTATGAAGGTCGACAGTCTGCCCCTCTCTGATTGTTATGAAGGTCGACAGTCTGCCCCTCTCTGATTGCTATGAAGGTCGACAGTCTGCCCCTCTCTGATTGCTATGAAGGTCGACAGTCTGCCCCTCTCTGATTGCTATGAAGGTGGTTTTTTCGACAGTCTGCCCCTCTCTGATTGCTATGAAGGTCGACAGTCTGCCCCTCTCTGATTGCTATGAAGGTCGACAGTCTGCCCCTCTCTGATTGCTATGAAGGTCGACAGTCTGCCCCTCTCTGATTGCTATGAAGGTCGACAGTCTGCCCCTCTCTGATTGCTATGAAGGTCGACAGTCTGCCCCTCTCTGATTGCTTGAGAAGGCCCCCGATCAGTCGATCTGCCCCTCTCTGATTGCTATGAAGGTCGACAGTCTGCCCCTCTCTGATTGCTATGAAGGTCGACAGTCTGCCCCTCTCTGATTGCTATGAAGGTCGACAGTCTGCCCCTCTCTGATTGCTATGAAGGTCGACAGTCTGCCCCTCTCTGATTGCTATGAAGGTCGACAGTCTGCCCCTCTCTGATTGCTATGAAGGTCGACAGTCTGCCCCTCTCTGATTGCTATGAAGGTCGACAGTCTGCCCCTCTCTGATTGCTATGAAGGTCGACAGTCTGCCCCTCTCTGATTGCTATGAAGGTCGACAGTCTGCCCCCCTCTGATTGCTATGAAGGTCGACAGTCTGCCCTCTCTGATTGCTATGAAGGTCGACAGTCTGCCCCTCTCTGATTGCTATGAAGGTCGACAGTCTGCCCCTCTCTGATTGCTATGAAGGTCGACAGTCTGCCCCTCTCTGATTGCTATGAAGGTCGACAGTCTGCCCCTCTCTGATTGCTATGAAGGTCGACAGTCTGCCCCTCTCTGATTGCTATGAAGGTCGACAGTCTGCCCTCTCTGATTGCTATGAAGGTCGACAGTCTGCCCCTCTCTGATTGCTATGAAGGTCGACAGTCTGCCCCTCTCTGATTGCTATGAAGGTCGACAGTCTGCCCCTCTCTGATTGCTATGAAGGTCGACAGTCTGCCCTCTCTGATTGCTATGAAGGTCGACAGTCTGCCCCTCTCTGAGTGCTATGAAGGTCGACAGTCTGCCCCTCTCTGATTGCTATGAAGGTCGACAGTCTGCCCCTCTCTGATTGCTATGAAGGTCGACAGTATGCCCCTCTCTGATTGCTATGAAGGTCGACAGTATGCCCCTCTCTGATTGCTATGAAGGTCGACAGTCTGCCCCTCTCTGAGTGCTATGAAGGTCGACAGTCTGCCCCTCTCTGATTGCTATGAAGGTCGACAGTCTGCCCCTCTCTGATTGCTATGAAGGTCGACAGTCTGCCCCTCTCTGATTGCTATGAAGGTCGACAGTCTGCCCCTCTATGATTGCTATGAAGGTCGACAGTCTGCCCCTCTATGATTGATATGAAGGTCGACAGTCTGCCCCTCTCTGATTGCTATGAAGGTCGACAGTCTGCCCCTCTCTGATTGCTATGAAGGTCGACAGTCTGCCCCTCTATGATTGCTATGAAGGTCGACAGTCTGCCCTCTCTGATTGCTATGAAGGTCGACAGTCTGCCCCTCTATGATTGCTATGAAGGTCGACAGCCTGCCCTCTCTGATTGCTATGAAGGTCGACAGTCTGCCCCTCTATGATTGCTATGAAGGTCGACAGTCTGCCCCTCTCTGATTGCTATGAAGGTCGACAGTCTGCCCCTCTCTGATTGCTATGAAGGTCGACAGTCTGCCCCTCTCTGATTGCTATGAAGGTCGACAGTCTGCCCCTCTATGACTGCTATGAAGGTCGACAGTCTGCCCCTCTATGATTGCTATGAAGGTCGACAGTCTGCCCCTCTCTGATTGCTATGAAGGTCGACAGTCTGCCCCTCTCTGATTGCTATGAAGGTCGACAGTCTGCCCCTCTCTGATTGCTATGAAGGTCGACAGTCTGAAGTGTCCCGATCTTAATTATTAACGCTACATTTCTAAGAAAAAAAAGGTCCTACTTCTAGTCTATCGCCCATCAATGGTAATGCATGCATATATATTTCCAACTCCACTTTTTTTATGCTGATCGCTGAGAATGAGGATGATTAAGATGATGCTACGGATTTCCATTTCGGTCTGAGACTACATGACAGGGCTGTGCTCTTACGCTTCCTTTAATAATATATCCCGGTGTCAACCAGGCCCGAGAGATACAGGCACCTGCAGTGTTGGTCAGGAAATTTGAGCAACACTCTCAGAAACGCATCCATTAAGTGGATGAAACTCGACTGTGTGGTCCCAGTCTTCCCAACTGAGTCCGCAGCAAACTCAACTCTGGGTAGGAGCCGGTCGGGGCAGAAAAACCCACATGACTGATGGGATTCGAACCTACGACCTCCCAGCCGGGAGTCCGCGACGCTAACCACTTCGCCACGGCGGCTAGTTCCAACTCCACTTAGAGGAGTGGCGTGAAATGGTCTTATCTTACCAGAATTTCTTACAATACTTGCAAATGATAGTATCAATATGTAATAGTAATAATGACATGTGTAGAAACCTAGCTGTGAGAACTGCACCACATTTGCGAGTCATTACTTGTTCGAAATTGAAGTTGACTGTATGTACTTCTTAAGAAATCATTCGCCTGGTTACTTCGATTAGCCGCATGATTTGAGTATTCATAGTTGGGAAATGAGGCGTTGTTAATCGCCGGCTTGACTTAGTGCCACGCACTCCATGAAATCAAGAGCGTGTTTTGTACAGGCGAACAACTTGACAAACATGTAATGTATGATGGTCTTCATAACTCCAGCGACCAAATGATCTCCTTGATTCCAGCAACAAAAGCTGGGTCCCTCCTCAGAAGGAAACGAAAATTGATACAGATAGATTGATAGATGATAGATAGATAGATAGATAGATAGATAGATAGATAGATAGATAGATAGATAGATAGATAGATAGATAGATAGATAGATAGATAGATGGGTAGATAGATAGGTACGTAGGTAGGTAGGCTGAAAGACAGACAGATAGAGGGACAGATAGATAGATAGATAGATAGATAGATAGATAGATAGATAGATAGATAGACAGACAGACAGACAGACAGAGGGTAACGCTTGTGAATGGTACAAAATCAAATCAACTCATAAAGTCTTCCCGGAATTAATATAACGTCAACTGCCAGATGGCGCAAAATAACCGACTCTCATTATGAAGTGAGATCAAAGCTTTACGCATAATGCCTATTTAGCACAAAGCAGAGATAGGAAATCTTCTGAAGTTTTTTTCCTTCATTTTTTTTTTCATCAATTTTTCAATTTCATCAATGTTTTTTTTCATCAGTTAGAGTCACCTTCTTTGACAATGGTCTGGAAATATCACTAATGAATGTTACTACAGATTTGCCGTTTGAGTTCTTTCCTGCAATCTTGTCCTTGTTCCCAGGATAAATAATAATAATAATAATAATAATAATAATGAATACTTATATAGCGCCTATTCTCGGCTAGAGGCCAAGCTCTAAGCGCTTTACAATCAACACTCGTTTACACAACGGGCTGCCTACCTGGGTAGTGCCGACTGAAGAGCTGCCAGCTGGCGCTTCATTCAGTCGTTTCCCGTGTCATCCAGTCAGTATCGTTCAATATCGATCACTCATTTTCCTTACTTCCTTCATTCTTTCCATTTCTCACGCAGGGTGCATGCTATGTGTAACGTGTCATCCATACCAACGGCCAAACTGGCCTACTCTTCCGAAAGTTGGTGATGGGATTTGACGTGTGTACAAGATGTTATACGTGCGTTCACACACGGAACCTCGGTTTATAGTCTCATTCGAAGGACTGTATGGGAAATGGAGTCAGAACCAATGTTAACTCCGAGGGAAAAATCCCCCTGGAACGCTTCTTCGGCCATCCAATGGCCTCACCTACAGGGTCTTGTTGCCCTGCCACATTTCTAACAGGTGTCACCGCTCCCCTACTTCAAAACACGAGCAGAAGGATCGGACAAGAGCAGTAGCAGCTAGAGCACAGGCTAGGGAATACATCAGAGCTGAAAATCAAACAGATCAATCTAAAGTTGTCTCTTGTTTGACAGCTAAGCTTGGAGTCAAAGCAAGTCCGTAAAAGAAATCCCAAGAAATACGTTAAGGTAAAAAATATATTTCGCCGGGTTTTGATTTTAAACAGCCAGAAACGTTGAATTTCAAGAACGATTTCAGATTCGAATCATTCTCACTCATGGTCTCAATTAATCCGTGGGTCCCGTGGACTTCAACAGACAGCAGGCTTGAAGAGCTGCACCTTCTGAAGACTCACATACATCTGTGCCCTAATTGGCGAGACCACAATCGAGGTATGTGCCTGTGATTACTCTTCGGAAAGTAACACGTGCACACAGTGCGATTGGTTTGTCTCTTAAACAAAACCTCCTGCAAAAAATGTGTATGCCAAAACAATAATAGAAATTGTGGAGAAAAAAAAGATAGGGAGATGTCTAATGTCTGAAAGTGATAACTTAAATTGCATATGGTGATGAGTTATTGCTACCTCCTGAATCGTTGCAGCAATACATTCTTTAACTTCGTTTGGGTGCTGGTTTTACACAATATGGTGCGTCTTCTTTTTCCTTTCGCTTTGGGAGAGGGGTGTTACTTTTTAGCGCAGTTACTACTTTGAAGATATATTGGTTATATATGGTTCGAATTGTTTATCTTATTTTGAAACATGCCAGCTCATTTCATGAAGTTATTCACTCACATGAATTGGTCGTGGCGGGCCAATATTGCCAGCATTGAAGGCCCTGCTGAGGTGTTTTTTTATGTTTCACTGAGGGAAGAGTCCAACCACTTTTTATGGACGGAGTGTGCGTTCTTTGGTGAATGTGTGTCACGACACGAATCATTTGAATGCGTGTGCACGCGTAAGATAGAGCAGGGTATTTCAGAAGATATCGAGATTAGACGAAAGTTCAAAATTACAACGATGTTTTTTCTACATAAACTTACGGCACACAACAGTTTACAGAAAGCAAAATAGGGTATTTACTTTGACAGCTCAATTCTTCCAACTTGGAACACAGTTCTATCCAACAAATAGTATGCAAGAGGCACACCGATTTCCAAGTTCATGTATACAGAGCCAAAAGAAGCTTGTGAATGACTATATCACTTCCAACACGAAATCAAGATGTACCGCGCCAGGACAGTTCCAACACATATAACAAGAGAGGCAACGTGCCTATTTCGACTCACGTTTCATCTATTTCAACCATAAAGGCAATTATCATAGACATCAATTTTTGTTTGTTTATTTCATATATAGAAGGTGCATGAACAAAAAGAATCCCCAGGCATACTAAGTAGTTAGCGCGCACCTGATGCTCCGAGGTAATAGTGGTTACGTCCCTCCCCCCTTTCACTATCGGGAAGGTTCGAACTCGGGAGAGTCCTTACTACCGTAGGTGCCATCTGTCACCTGACCACTTCGTTCTCCTTGACACAGTTCGACCGTGTGCGGCATACTGGTTAATGGGTCTATTACCCACTTCGGTACTACGTACAAACATTCCTTACCTCTAAGCGCTTAAGGCCTTTTGTGAGAGGTTTCACTCCCTTGACACACTGCAAACTGAGTAGCAGAGGTCTCCACATTTTTGACGTAAGTCAGCTTCTTTCACTTCCAAGTTATTGCTCACCATGTGGCTATAACAGCAAACTACTCCCCATACATCACTGGCAGGTTCATATTCTTTCAGATTAAGTGATCATGCGCACATGATATCACAATGATCTGCACTTGACAAAATCAACTTGTTTGTATACACAAGTCCCATAGGCAATAAAAACAGTGAAAACAGTGAGCATTAAATTATAATTTATTTTGTGTGTGGATTTTAGCTCAGTTATGATGACCAAAATAAACATCACTTTTAGTAAGGAGCACGGCAAGAATGAAGGTGATACAGTCTCTCAGTTTGGATCATATCTAGAGCTCCATGACGTTGGAGACTTCTGCAAAGTTACCTGAAAAGTTCAAAAGCTAAAGGACAAAAATTGAATAGTGGATTCAGAATATGGCCATGGTTTCTCTTAGTCTGAAGATGTATGGTCCCGCCAGTAAAGGTCATGACATTTTATTCTCACGTCTGGTGAACGAACAAAGGAACTACGGCAAACTGCATAAAATGTGTATTCTTAAGGCTCAAACTGATACAGTCATGTGCGTATTTGAAGCATTATAACTATTACGAAAGAATGTGAGGTCTGACAAAATGCATCAGGATTTGACATTGCACACTATTGAAAAGTCCAGGTATGACTATAAGCGTTAATGAAAAAAAAACCTAGTTTTGTATTTAAAAAATTCTGTATATTTAGCAAACAAGTAGATGTACCGAGTCTACTGAAAATATGTTCCGACAAGTGCGGCTACACATGTACCAGTAACAAAGAACGCAAAAGTACGAACAGAAATCCTAGAAATCCACCTTACCACA
>CM031607.1:64770789-64783289 GCA_018398815.1 Conus ventricosus | reverse complement strand
GCAACGGCCACACAATGCTATCATCCCAAATGACACTCAGGACTGCTGTAGGGACACTCACCTGTTTCATCCGTCCGTCTTCACATTCCATCTTCAGGTTACAGGCCATGTGGTGTTGGAAGCTCGTGTAATTCTTCACAGAACAGTTCCGAAACCAGTGCTTCTTACAAGGAATTTGACCCCTTTGGGGAAAAATGAAAGAAAATTTTTAAAGTTACGGTATTTTTCCCGTTTGATATTGAAAAACTCAACACTTTTGGAGAATTAGCAAGCTACGAAATAAACTCAGGATCCCCAACGCCCGAAAATCAGTTTTTTTCCCCACATAAAAGTAGTTGAAGGGAAAATTCATTTGGGCATACGAAAAAATTTCCCCAAGAAAGCTTTTTTAATTTGTTTTTTTTTTGAAGCTGACGACCGCGTTTTTGGTAGCTTTGGGTAAGTCCATGACATGTTTACATGACTCAGCATCACTCAATTTTTTTTTGGGCTCAATACACCAAACGGATTCATAACAAGATCAAAAGGGTTTGCAGGGTACACCCCCAGTCAAAAATTCGAAACGTCGATATTCTTTTCTTCAAACCCTTTGAAAGAAAAACAACGCACCCCGTTAGCAACAAAAATCGCAACAAAAACAGGGGGGACACCACACACACACACACACACACACACACACCGCCGCGCGCCCCGCCACCACGAAGCACCCCCCACACGAAAACCCCAACACACACAACATGGAGAGCACGCACGCACCACGCACCACGCACGCACCCCAACACACACACACCCACACACAACCAACAACACACACAGGGGCCGCGCGCGCGCCCCCTAAAAAGTGGGGTTGTGGGAAAGAAAAACGATGACATGTGTACATAAAAGCCCTATGATGGGGGTGTGAGGGGGGGAGCTTGCATTGCTAAGGTCCCCACTTTAATTTTTTTTCTCACAGTTTGTGAGAAATTTATCACTGAACAGGGATTATTGCATCCCCGGAACACCACAGCCCATACTTAATGAAACATTTGGAAGTGGGGGTCATTTTTAACCCCAAGGGAAAGGCGTTTGTTTTTTTGGGGTCTGTTTGATGCCTGGAGATTTAAAGAACGTAAGTACACCCGTATGCGTCTAAAAGAAGGGAAAAATCCGTACCCCCTTTATCATCATTCTCCATTTTCCATTACCCAAAAAGCTAAAAAATATTGGCCTACTCCCTTCTCCAGGGTGAATCCGTTTCACTCATTCCACACTTTGGCTTTGAACTGTGCGATTCGATCCGCTTCGGTAGGGTTTTGGGGCTGTCGTTGGGGGAAGTGGTGGGGGTCTCCAGAGGGGGACCATTTGTCGCAGTAGGTGACTTTTGTTTTGGGGGTTCTGCGTATGTTTAAACCCAAAAATATCACAGAAATTCCCCCAAAATGACTTGGAACTGTGCACTGTTTGTTGGTGGGGCCCTTTTAAAACCCTTTACCTGAAGCCCGGGATTATTGGGGATGACAAAAGGGCCCCTCAATCCCCCCTTTCTCCCCCCCCCCCCTCCTTCCCCTCTCTCTCTCTTCTCTTCCTTCTCTCTCTCTCTCTCTCTCTCTCCTCTTCCCCCCCTTTCTCACACTTCGTCTCTCGCACACGCGCGGAGCGCGCGCCCGCACCACACACACACACACACAACAACCACACACACACAACCCCCACACACACACACACACACACACAACAGCCTGGGCGCGCGTGACAAACACAACCCCTAACCAGACGCATGCAAGTACGCACGCGCACGAGCGGCGCCACACCACACACAACACAACACACCAAAACCCCAAACACACCGCACACACCACACACACACCACACACACACACCACACAACACACACCACCCACACACACACCCCCTAACCACACATGCCCAAGACACACCTAACACCAAAGGGCACACACCAAACCACCGCAACACACGTACACCAACACACAAACACACACCCACACCCACACACACACCACACAACCCACACACACAAGTGAGAGAGAAAGAGAGAGAGAGAGAGAGGGGAGAGAGAGAGAGAGAGAGAGAGAGAGAGAGAGAGAGATGGAAAAATACGCGCGGGCAATGGGCACTTATTACAACAATGCACACACCTGTTTGCGCCCCGAGAAAAAAACAACCCCCCCTTGGGTTTTCAAAGATGATACCCCTGCAAAAAGGTTTTGAATTTTTAAAAATTGGGCTGTAACCCCCAGCAAATTGTTTGTGTTTGGGGGAGGTTTAGCTCGTGGACCCCAAAAGAAAGGAAAAAAAAACAACGTGAATTTTGCATCATGAATGTTGAATTGGAAAAAGTGTTTTTTTTATTTTAGAATATTGTTGAATGTTCTCTCTCTCTCTTTTCTCTCTCTCTCTCTCTTTTCTCTCTCTCTCTCTCTTCTCTCTCTCTCTCCTCTCTCTCTATATATATATATATTTTATATTTGTATGTATGATGTATGTATGTATATATATATTTATGTATGTATGTATGTTTGATGTATTAATATTATATAAATATATATATATATATATATAATATAATATATATAAAAATGTGTGTGTGTGTGTGTGTGTGTGTGTGTGTGTGTGTTGTGTGTTGTGTGTTTTGTGTGTGTTTTGCAAAAAACAAAACAAAATTGAATAAGAAACATCCCGCGCGCCAAAAGAAATGAGGCGCAGAAGAAAGGGGGGGGGGGGGGAGAACTTTGAAATGTTATTCTCATTTGTGTTACTGAAAGAAAGGATTCAGGTGTGTGGGTTGCGTGCGGGGCGCATATTGTCTTTGCATGTGGGGTGTGCACGTAGAGACTGTCGTGTAAACTGTGCTGACCCTGACTGAAAGAAGCTTTGGAGTTTTTTTTCTGTGAGCTTGGGGTCGAACGTAAAAAAAAGCTTTTGTTTGTCTCCCCTCCATACATATTCTAAGTAAAATTTCCTTTCTTCCTCCTCCCTGTTTGTTTTTGTTTTTGTTTTGGTTCGACTAGGGGTTTTTCCTCTAGGCTTTGATTGTTTTATATATCTATTCATTTGATCGTTTGCTTTGTGCCCTTTTTAGAATTTCATTAGTTAGGGTTTTTTTCATGTCAGTACCCTGGAACGATAGGGTCTTCCACCTCCTCTCCCTAAAAACGCAGAAACGGGATGCAAGAATTGGAGAGGTTTCCCTCCCTTTCCTACTAAGTATTCCTTCTTTGAAATTTTTTGGTTAGGTTCTTTTCGTTTCCCTACCCAGGACACTCAGGACGCTGTAGGGACACTCACCTGTTTTTATCCCGTCGTCTTCACATTCCCTCTTCAGGTTACAGGCCATGTGGTGATGGAAGCTGGTATAATGCTTCACTAGAACAGTTCCAGAAACCAGCGGTTGTCTTAGAAGGAATGTGACTCCTTGGAAAGAATGAAAAGAAAAGCTTAAAGCTCTCGGGTACTTTCCGTTTGATTTTGTGAACTCTAACACTAATTTGAGTGACATTATGCATGCTAGCGAAATCAGACTCAGGGACACCAGACACCCAGAAAATCATATCGTTTTTCAAGTAATAGTCACTGTCATATTCAGGCTTACAAAACAGTTCCACGATTGTTCTTGTAATTGTTGTTTGTTTAAACCTGATCATGACCGAGTTATTGGTAGGCATTGGTATGTTCATGACATAGTCACAATTCTCAGCATCACTCAGATTTTTGATTGGCTCAATGAAACCAGATGTCTGAGATGTCATAACAAGATCAACATATGGTTCTGCACGGTAAAATCCCCTGTGAAGAGATTCGCAACGTCGATATGTCATTTTCTGGAAGCCTTGAAGAGCTCAAAACAGACAACATCACTGTCAGCAACAAAGCATCGTCCACACAACAGCATGGGACACACACACACACACACACACACACACACACACACACACACACACACACACACACACACACACACACACACACACACACACACTAGCATTTAAAGTCAGGATGGTAGGAAGAAACGATGAAATGGTGCATAGAAAAGACACTGGGGATGAGGGTGGGGGTGGGGGAGTTTGGATTGCTGCAGATCCACCACTTTCATCTTTCTCATAGTATTGATGAGTAGGAGTATCATATGAATAATTGATTATTGTATCAGGGAACCACACAGTCGAGCTTCATCCAATTAATGGATGCATTTCTGAGAGTGTAGCTCAATTTTCATGACCAACACAGAAGATGTCTGTATGTCTCCGGCCTGATTGAAGTCGGGATATATTATGAAAGTAAGCGTAGAGTACAGCGATGTCATGCAATCTCAGACTAGAATGGAAATCCCTAGCGTCAACTTCGTTCTCCTCATCTTCACTGTTCAGCATTACAAAAAAGTCTGAAAATATGTACTCTGCATGCCATGCTCTCATGGTGACCTCAGTTTCGACATCACCTCCACATCTTTGGCCTCGGTTCGATTCGATCCAGTGTTGACAAGTTCAGGCTGTCTTTGGACGGATGTAGTGGAGCCCTCTAATGAATGATCATTATTTTCGTAAGTAGGGGACTTAAAAGCTGGTGTCCTGCGTATGTTGAATCAGAAGAGGTATCACTATTGTCACCGATCGGCGGTATTAAATCAGCCGTCCATGTGTTTGGAGTAATGGTAATTCGGAAATAGAGAGCATGTGCGCGTGTGCGTGTGCATATGTGTATATGTGTGTGTGAGAGTGCGTGTGTAAGATTGGGGTTTTGGTTAAGGTGGAAGGTTAGGCTAGGTAGGGGGCTGGGGAAATAAGACATACAATATTCTTGCATTCCAGTCTTCACTTGTTGAGGGGATGGAAGCGAGAGGTTGGTTTCGTTCCCGATTGTTACCCTTTTGTTACTTTGGTTCTACACCAGAGAAGGCGGAGCAGGATATCGGCTGTTGTTGGTGTTGTCAAGTCTGTGAGTTGTTGTGGTAAATTGTCGTGTTGTTGCACGAGCAACAACTAGTCCGTTGGTCGGCGTGTCAGCTCGGCGGAGGGATACGCTGCTCTGACCAATCGCTGTTTTGTGTTGTGAGTAGAGTTCGCTTGATTCCGACCAGGGCGGAATGCGTTGGGGTAGCTTCACTTCGGTCCCTGGTGTTCGTCGGAGTGGACGTGCCTTGTAGTTGCGGCGGGAGCGCCGTTAGTCGAGCTGAGTGACTTCGAGTCATAGTTAGGGCCAGGTCCTCGTTGGGTCTGGTGTGCCCTTGGCCTGTGCCGGGTTCTGTGTCGTCTCTGTTGGCAGCCACTTCAGCCAGTTGCAGAACTGGTGTGGTTGAACGTCTGTCTGTCCAGGTTGGTGATTTGTTAGGTTCATGGTGGTGTCATTCGTCATGTTGTATTGTATTATGGCGAGTTGTACTGTAGTTGTCTCATGTTATGTTTAGTTGTATTGTGTTTGTTGCGTATACTGGTTGTCTGGTATGATGTCGTCTTGGTTCTGTGATTGAAACTTCTTGTCAGCGGGTTTGTGTTGTTACCTCTTTTCTGTATATTCTGTAAGTAGTGTACATAGTGGTTCCTGAGTTCAATTGTCATGTGACAGTTTGGCTAGACAATGTGGGTTTGATATAACCGTTGATGGATGGTGATGTAGATATTGGTTGTGATTAGTTCATGTTAATTTCAGGGGGGGTCAGTAAGAAGGTAATACGAGGTTGCATTTTGTTGAGGATCATAGTATGAGTCAGGTGCAGATGTGTCTGCGTGAGTCGTAAAGGGATTGTGCTCAATTTCAGTTGTAAATAGTAGTAGTTCGTAGAAATTGATTAACGATTTCGGAGTTGACCTGCACAGCATTGGAATCGGTTAACTGTGCAGTAGAGCCAAGGCTGATTGGTAGTCGAGTGGTTCATACTGGAGTACGGTCGTGACTATTCATCTTTTATTGGTGTCTTTTCACTTTCGTTACGAGTCATGGTTCTCGACGCGGGTGTCGTGCGCGTGCAGACTGTATCTGTGACGTATGTATTTGGTACAGGACAATGAGTCCATATGGTTAGAGGTTTTTGTTTTTTTTTAAGTAAATGACAGTCGTCACACATGCAGGGATGTGCGTGTTTGTGACGGAATAGGGTTGGAGAAAGGTATCTTAGGTTGTAGGAGACAGTCCCATTATGAATTTTTAGTAGTCGGAAAGAAGGGTGAGGTAAAGTTTAAGGCGGGTAGTTCAGCAGTTGATAGGATAAAAACGGAGGGTGTGCAGCATGTAATATTGTAGGAAGTATGGTTGTGTTGGCATAACAAGGATTAACCACTGGGTTATCTGACAAGAGATGACATGAGAGTGGGGTGCTGGATGGAAATTTTGGCGAACAAATCATGTTGTGTTGATATATGATTATAACTGACAGTGCAAAGAGGGGTAAGAATGTGAAGGATTGTGGCTGCGAGCCGATTCTCTTGTATGAATATGCTAGAACTGTGAACCGTTAAAAATTGATAAGTTTTTTTTTGTTCTTTTGTTGTTGTTGGTTTTTGAGATGTGTATTACTACTGATTACTATGTGGAAACATTTCCTTGTGAGATGTGCCCAGTTCCTAGTTTATTTAGTATTTCCTAAGGAGGCCCATGGAGTCCGTATTGGAGTGCTTAGATTGGGTTTATTTCTCCGAGAATTGGGTGTGAGTCATAATTTCTTATGTAATAGCGTAGATTGGCTCAGAGAGAATATTGTTTTACTGCTGTTGTAAGGGTTGGCAGGGAATGGATCTGATAACCCCAAAAGAACGGGTTGGGGAAGTGTACTCAAAATTCAAGGGGTCACTCTCATGCCCGAGTGGGAAGTCGGCAAGGGAGATGGAGAGTTAAAGCTTTACCAGGTAGCCTATGGGCCTTGATAACTCGGGTAGTAGCAACATTACAGTAGTGGCCTACAGTTGTGTCGGCAGGTATCCTGCTCTGTCCTGAGGCTGGGGCCAGACCACCGCAGTCTACTGCCGCGTGCCGGCAGGTGAGCGGCGATTTCCCGTTGCCTGCTGCTGTTCCGGGAGAGGGAGACCATCCAGGCCGTCTGCCGTCGGTGAGGCAGCTCTCCTCCTGCTACCAGGGTTTTTTTTCCGGGAGTTCTCCAGCCACCTGTTGCTCTTCCCTGTTCGGGCGTCCTGTGAGAGGGCGCTGCACCCGGCCTTACCTCACCCTCAGTGTCCGGCGGGGTCTTTCAGAGGAGGAGGAGTCCTTCCGAGATCCGGACTCGTCGAGGGGGCGTCTGGTGTGCGTAGGTGTCGTGCCCAGCGCGGGGGAAGAGTCAGACTGCGGGGGGGCCACGGACAGTGCTGAGGAGTGGAGCTTTCCGGGGAGGAGGGGGTGTCAGGTTTTTGTAGTAGGAAGGGGGTGTAGCTTTAGGCAATAGGGTTAGGGGGGTTAGCTACTGCCTCCTTTTGGGACGTAGTGGCCAGCACTGTGTAGGGTACTTGTCGTTGCCTCCCTTAGGGACGCAGTGACCGGTTCGGTAGTGGTCCCAGGTCAAAAGAGAAGGGTGGATCCTGGGGAGAGATGTGGGTGGCAGTAGTTTAGAGATTAGAGTCCCTTGGGTTGGTCCTTGTCCCTAGTAGTTAGCCACCACGTGTGCGGGCTATCTCTGCGTCCCTAGGTCGCAGTGATATACCGCAACTGGTGCTTTACCATACGTTAAGGTTCTTAGGGTCGGATCAGGGTAGTGTGGGTCAGTGAAGAAGTGAGATACCGGTGTGTGGTTGTGGATGGACGTGAGTGGTGGCGCCATGGTGTGTGTGTGTGAAATAAAGAAGTGCGTATGATTGTAAAGCTGTGTTCGTGTGCTGTGTTGTCTGCTCTAGTGTGTAATAGGCGTGGGTAGGGTGGT
This sequence comes from Conus ventricosus, assembly GCA_018398815.1. Classification (NCBI taxonomy): domain Eukaryota; kingdom Metazoa; phylum Mollusca; class Gastropoda; order Neogastropoda; family Conidae; genus Conus; species Conus ventricosus. The sequence goes on along the minus strand of CM031607.1, from coordinate 64,775,449 downwards.
AGGGCCGTCCGGCTTAGCGACCGTGACAACTATACTCCACCGAAGTGACTCGGCAGCAGTGCAGTGTCTACTCTGGTGGGTTGCCTCTTGATTGGCGGTGCCGGGAATACGGTAGGATGGGCCGAGCTGTGGCTTAACACGGGGAAATGGAATGGACGGCGTGGGTGCAGCTCCACTAAGGTGACACAGAAGATGGGACAGTCAAAACAAACAAACTAACAAACAAAAACAAAACATTCACTGATCGTGGTATTTTTCACAAGTACATGAACTCAATACGTCAATTCATCAATTTTCATGTACTTCCTCATATACTTCCTCACTCACTGCCTCCCCCAATTATCATTTGTGACACCAGTCTTAACTCGCGCGGCCTACTTCACAGCTACAGCTGAAAATTGCTGGTGAGGGTCTACCTGGGGCATTTTGACTTTTTTGCAGAAATGTGTTCCTTACACCCTAAACGTTCACGTGGCACTATCCATTTGCTCCAAAACAACCAATACATTAGTTAAAATTGAGATTTAAAAGCCTAACCTCGAATCAAAATGAACTTCTTTTAACGCAAAATGACCCATTTTCACTCGCCTAAAACTCAACGCAACCCTTACAGAACCCCATCGTGTTATATACCGTTCGAAAGCGTGTGTGACGCTCTCCCGGTTTCTCTGTGTGTCATCTAAAAATAAGTATGGTAAAAAGTAAGATGCCGTTGCTAAGGAAAATATGCTGGAGATGATAGCAAAAACTTTAGAAGCCGTTTTCTCAAAATGGCCGTCGGCACAGTAACCCACTTCAAATGACCATAACTTTCTTATTTTGTGTTTGCGTCTTATAAATCAAACTCTAGAGGAGTGGCTGTTCTCTTTTCAAACAACTTTGAATTTAAAATAACTAAAGTTCATCGTGATATAAACGGAAATTTTATACTGGTATCATTTACTGCTTTTGAGAAGGATTTCCTTTTGGTAAATGTCTATGGCCCAAACAAGGATAACCCGACATTTTATCATTCACTTAGGGAAACTATAAAAGGTTGTAAAAATAACAATGTAATTGCAGTTGGTGACTGGAATATTGTATTAAACCCAACCATTGATAGTTGCAATTATGTACATGATAATAACCCGAGAGCTAAAAGAGCACTTGAAAACATGATAGAAGAACTTGGATTGACAGATATCTGGAGAGAGAGCAATTCAGAATGAAGGCGCTACACTTGGAGAAAGCCAACACCACTAAAGCAAAGCAGACTAGACTTTTTCTTGTTATCTGATTATTTATACTGGTATTTTGAAGATGCTGACATCATCCCGGGATACCGTTCTGATCACTCTATCATTACATTGCAACTAAAATTTGGTAAAAATGAAAAGAAACATATTTTTGGGAAATTTAATTGTTCCTTGCTTAAGGATAGGCAATATGTGGATGAAATTAATCAGGAAATCATAAATGTGACAAAAGAATACGCCGCAGATAACTGCAACAATGAAAACCGTTGATGAAATAGATAAAGGTAAAATTGAACTTAAAATCTCAGACAAACTATTTTTAGATTTTCTACTAATGAAAATAAGAGGAAAAAACTATCGCATATGCCACAATGAAAAAAAGAAAACTACAGAAACTGGAAAGGAACTCATGAAAGATATTCAAACTCTTGAAAAGATGGACCATAAAACAGAAGACGTAATGAAAAAACTGCACGAGAAAAATCAGGAGTTGAGAACAATTAGAGATACGAGAATGGAAGGTGTACTCTTAAGATCAAAAGCCAGATGGGTTGCTGATGGTGAAAAAAATTTCTAAGTATTTCTGTAGTCTTGAGAAAGAAACTACATTAGCAAACAACTGACAAAACTTGTAACTAAGGATAATGAGATAATAGACGACCATAAAGAGATCTTAAATGAAGTGAAAATATTCTATGAGAATTTGTATAGGGAAGAGATGTAGAAAATTGTGCAGTAGAAAGCTTGGTTAATGAAATTCCAAAATTATCACAAGAACAAAGAACAATGCTAGATGGTCTAATAACTATAGAGGAAGCTAGCCAAGTTCTGAAAAATATGAAAAATGGTAAAAGCCCTGGCACAGATGGATTTACGGTAGAATTCTTTAAATTCTTTTGGAGGCAACTGGGACCGTATGTAGTGAGGGCACTAAATGAAGCATTTAAACATGGAGAACTTTCATCAACACAAAAAGAAGGTCTAATTATCTGTATCCCTAAAGGCGATAAACCTAAGGAATTTATAAAAAAAATGGCGACCTGTATCTCTTCTTAATGTAATATACAAAATAGGATCTTCGTGTATTTCCAATAGAATTAAGAACGTCCTACCAACACTTCTAAATGAGGATCAGACGGGATTCATAACTAATAGATATATAGGAGATAATATTAGATTAATATATGATTTGATTAACTATCTACAGATGAAAAATCTTCCTGGTTTACTACTTAGTATTGATTTTGAAAAGGCCTTTGGACTCATTGGATTGGAGTTTTATGTTTAAGGTTTTAAAAGCATATGGTTTTGGAGATGGTGATTGCCGTTGGATTGAAACTTTTTATAAAGACATCAGATCAACTGTTAGTATAAATGGCCACACTGCACAATGGTTTAAAGTTGAAAGAGGTTGTAGACAGGAGACCCTATCTCTCCATATTTGTTTGTCCTGTGCGTGGAAATTTTAGCTATCATGACCAGGGCAGACAAATATATAAAAGGAATAAAGATAAATAATATTGAACATAAAATTTCGCAGTTTGCAGATGATACACAGTTATTCAATGAGGGTGACGAAGAATCATTTAACCGATCCATATTTATCCTAGACAGATTCAGCAAGATTTCTGGCCTATGTATGAACTGTGATAAAACACAAACAATTTGGCTAGGAAATAAAAAAAAGATCAAAAAGTGTATTGCCCCCATCTGAAAATGATATGGAATCCCCTAAATTCAAAATACTGGGAATCTGGTTTACTCAAGATTTAAATAATTGTGAAACCATAAACTACAATGAAAAATTTGCAGAGGATAAAATGTTATTTAAAATTGGTCACAAAGAACCATCACTCCAATTGGGAGAGTAGCTGTGTTAAAATCTCTAATTCTGTCTAAACTAATACATCTTTGGATTTTACTACCTGATCCACCTGACCATTTTGTACAAAAACTCCAAAAGTTATGTTTTCAATTTGTTTGGAATGGAAAAGGGGACAGGATTAGTAGAAAAACGGCAGTAAAAAGTGTACAACAAGGTGGTTTGAACATACCAGATATTCGAAAGTATATATATGCTCTGAAACTTTCATGGCTGAGAAAATATAAAACAGCGAATCATAAATGGATAAATATTGCAGTTGAAATGTATCCTTTTCTTAAAAACTTTGAATGTTACGGACCAATGTACGGTTTAAATTATTCAAACATTAACCCTTTTTGGACTCATACTTTCAAAGCATATAGAAACTTGTGCCTCAATATTACGCCAAAAAATGTTTGTGAGGTGCCAGATGAACCTGTTTTCTACAACGAAAAAATCAAAATAGGTAATGCTGTCATGAAACAAAACAATATAATTAAGAAAGGAATATATTCCATCAGGCATTTTCTGAAAGAAAACGGGGAATTTTTCAAACATAGAGAATTTATATTAAGTACACACTTGTCTGTTGACTTTATCACATACAATGGTACTAATTACATTCAGGATGTGCCTAATGCATTGAAAATTATAACAAACACCAATAAAGGAGCAAAATGATATTATGAATAGAGAAGAAAATGGTGGAAGAGTGCACTCACCAGGGTTTGAGTATGGTGATCGGGGGAACAAGAAGGAAAGCAAGCTTTCTGCTCATAGAGCTGTCATCAGGCTTAGAGTTAGTGGGTGACAGAGACAGATCTTATATGAGGACTAACAATAAAAAGAAGAAGGAATGAACAGAGCTCAGAGACAAAAGGAAGTTAACTGGGGTTAAGCAGTGAGTAGGAATCATGAGCAACTTAAAGTAGAAAGCAAGAAGGCCTGTTCAAAAAAAAAAAAAAGAAAAAAAAAAAAAAAAGAAAAGGGGGGGGGGGGAGGAATTAGTACAGAAGGGGAAGGGGGTGCCTGAAGCTCAGGTGCTGTCACTCTCTGGTGTTCAGGCCGGCAGGGGCGAGGGTCCCCCGTCGTGCGATGATGGATGACTCCATAAGAGGCGATAGAGTCCACTGGACCGGTTCTGCCAGACAACAGCCACTCTCGCATGGGTGAAGTTGTGGTAGGGGCTGTTGAAGTGGGAGCCTACGGGATCTTCATATCCCAGCCGCATTGAGCGAAGGTGCTCAGAGAAACGCTCATTCAGGCTGCGGTAGTCTCCCCAGTGTATTTCTTTGAACACAAGGTGCAAGTAATGACGTACACCAGGTCTGCAGATTGACAGTTGAAGCTTGCCAGGACCCTGAACTGGCCAGATGGACCAGCAACTGTGGTGCAGCTGTCAATGAAGGGACATGTCTTGCACTCTTTGCGAGTGCATGGGTGTGTGCCCAGGAGTTGTGCTCTCGCCTTGCAGACAGAGGCACGCACTAGATGGTCCCTCAAATTTGTGTCTCTCTTGAAGTGTTCATTTTGTAATGAGGAAAGAGATTCCATTGAACAT
>CM031607.1:64758289-64765789 GCA_018398815.1 Conus ventricosus | reverse complement strand
AGCTATTGTACTGGAAATCTGCCTAGCTGCAGAGCGCATCACCAGACAAGGGTCAGTTGGAGGGCTTTGGAGGATCTACCCAGCTACTGAGGAGACGAGGTCCCAACTTCTTGTGCGAGGCATACGGCTCAGAGGTACTGTACTACATAATTATGATGATATTAATGTACATGATCTTTTAAATTCTCAGAAGTTGATTGCACTAGAAATAATGAAGGCAAGACCTTTTTTTATTATCAGACATTGATATGCTAACAAAAGAAAGCTTAATTTTCCCTTCAGAATTGCTCATTTCTGGAATGCGCTGCCTACTAACAGCAAATATGCATCAGATATCAACAGCTGTAAAAATCTTTTGAATGAAGACCCTAAATTGGAAGACATTTTCTTTGGTGTAGATTGAATGTAATGTTATTTTATAAGATAGGCATGTAATCAGACCTAAACAAAGTTAACAAAATAATGAGGGGACACAAATAGGCCGCCACGCCAAAGACCAAAAGCCAGTGCCTACTACTACTACTACTACAAGTCGGTAACACTAATCCTTACATTTTGAGAAATCTGACAGGAGAAAAAAAACTGCGACTAAGGTCTTTATTGACAATATTCCGATATTAGTGGCTGATAGCGAGATCGAGCATGCTCTTCGAAAAGCGGGGTGCGAACTTCGCTCCTCTTTGAAGTTAGAAAGAGCAAGGGACAACGACAACAAACTGACACGTTTTCTTACCGGGCGACGGTTTGTATTTAATACACTTACGTGTGTCCTCCTAGAGAGATCTTTGAAGGTAAACTTTTTCACCGCAAAAATTCACCGTAAGGAACAAAAACCCGTGAAAAGGATAGTGATATGCTCGAACTGTTTGGAAGCAAATCACCACGCATCCATGTGCGTTAAAGATGTGGTGTGCAGGGCCTGTAAAAAGTCGGGGCACAAATGAGGGGATCCTGTTTGTGAACTCAGTGTGTTGGATCAGCCTAGCGAAGAGGATATGTGTGAGTGTGGAAAAGAATGGGCAAATGAGTGAAGGGAGGAGAGCGATGGTGAGAAAGACGTGCATGCAAATAAAGTATAGAGTGAGGAGAAAAGTGGAGGAAAAACCACCCTCAAGAACAGAGGCCGTTCCATTACACGACAGGCTACGCTGCGATCATCCCTAGAGTTGCAGAGTCCACTGCGTCACCGCTCAGAAACACCTAAACGACACCGATCTCGGGAGAATGCCAGTCCCGATAAGAGAGGTAAAACAAACATGTGAAACGTGACCGAGGGCTTCTCGCCGCCATCAAACGCCAAATGACGACCGCTCCAATGTGGATGTGCGCCGCTAACGTTGGGTTTCACTGGGTGTGGTATATCCATGGCGACCTGGCTCTCTAAAATGGACTGCAAGTTTGAAAAGCCCTTCTTACATCGAAATCTAATTTCTAATATGAATTCAGGTAAACGGGAAGGCAAAGAATATATAATGGATATGCGAGAAACTAAAGTATATTTTAAAACTTTCAATGGGTAAAATACCTCACTGCATTGTAGAGGATTGAAAAGCAAATATAAAAGAACCTGTATTTTTCATTACTTGAAATACGAAAAGTTTGACTTGGTCTGCTTACAAGAAGCACATATAACTGATAACGATATATTTGTGTGGGAAAAACAATGGGGAGATAAAATTTTCTATAACGGAGGTACCAACAGGAGCAAGGGAGAATTGATTTTCATTGCAAAAACTTTTCTGGCAAGGTAACATTAGAAATGGTACAAGATAGAATCTTGATAGTTTCATTCATACACGATGAATACGACTTCTACTTAGCAAACATCTGTGCTCCTAATGATAGAGCTGTAAAGTTGGCCTCTTTTTAATCTACTGCAAGAAAAAAATTAACAAATTAAGTGATAAAAAATCTTATTCTGTTTGGAGACTTTTAATGTGTTCGTAACAACGCTCCAAATAAAGTATCAGGTATGCCTCATCGCGAAAATGAAGTACAGGATTTCAACAAAATGACAAAAAAAACTAGAATTGAGTGATGCTTGGAGAGTATTTCATGCTCATGAACATGATCATACATGGCACAGGTGCAGTTCATTTATAGCCCGCAGACTAGACTATTGTTTTATAACAGAAGACATATTACGAGATTGTGTATCATGTGAACACTTGACTCTCCGCAGCTCTGACCTTAAAGCTGTGATAATTGAACTGAACTAGAGCGAAATTATACGTGGACCAGGGTACTGGAGATTTAATAATAGCTGTTTAAAAACATGATTTTGTACAACGAATGAATACTTTGTTGGACAAGCATCTTAATGCTGAAATTGAAACCAAATTGCCTAATATCAATAAATGTGAAATGCTGAAAATTGAAATAAGAAATTCCTGTAGCGAATTTGGAAAAGAATTATCATGCAAAAGGAAACATGACTCCCTATAGCAAAACCTTCAAATCTCAGAAATTGAAAAAAAAACTTATCAAAGACCATGCAACTGAACAGTTGCAAGTGACATATGTGCATTTAAAACATGACTTTGAATTAAAGCAACTAAATGATGCAAAGGGGGCAAATATAAGATCCAGAGTGAAATGGATTGAAGTTGGGGAACGAAATATTTCTGCAACTTAGAAAAAGCTAGTGGAAAACAAAAAGTCATCACCAGGCTGTGTAGAGAAACAGGAGACTATTAACTGCACAAAGTGATATTTTATTAGAACAAGTTTCGTTTTATAAAAACCTGTACAGTCAAACAACACTGGCAGAAAATGTTTATAGAGGAGACTAATAAATTTATAGTTAGAAGTTTTTTCCACGTTTAGAAGAGGACGATGCTTCCTTATGTGAAGGACTGGTTACCTTGGAGGAAACAACGAATGCACTTAGAAAGCTAGGTAATGGTTCGGCACCAGGGTGCGATGGAATCACAGTAGAATTTTTTTAATTCTCCTGAAGTAAACTGGGCAAATTAGTCACAAGTTCCTCCATTGAATCTTTTCATAAAGGTGAATTATCTTACACCGAACGACAAGGAATTATTACTTTATTACACAAAGGTAAAGATTTAGAAAGAGATCAGTTAACTAACTAGAGACCAATTACCTTGATTAATACAGATTGTAAAACGCTAGCAAAAGTTCTTGCTGAAAGATTTAACAAAGTTACTCATAAGTTAATTAACAACGATCAGGTTGGCTTTCTGAAAGGCAGAAATATTGCAACAATCAAAAGGTCAATAAAAGATGTAAGAAGAAAAAGAAACACCCGAAGGTGCTGGGGAGGCCCCAGAGAAGCACTGTCTTCGCCTGCCTTTAGAGCAGTCCTGTACCACCCTTGGAGGCCTGAGCTGTGTTGACGATGGGTACAGGCACGCACAGGACACTCCATTAAGATATCAAGGGACATAACTGCTCCTGAACAGAGGTAAATTAGACTACAGGATGCAGCTCATAACAGCCTTAAAGTAGCATCCCCATGGGTGTACCAGCCCGTATTTCATGACTACCTAATAAACTACCTAAACACACTTAAAGAAGCTGGATATCTACTAGCAGTGGACTACTCTAAAGCTTTCAGTTCAATATCCAGAAAGTTTTTGTTACATTCTTTTGATGCTTGTGGTTTTAATGATGACTTTAAAAGGTGGGTATATTCTTGACAACGGTTGTTCAATCACGGAGGCTGGATTCCTTAACCTTTTGATATTTCGTGTGGTATCAGACAGGGCTGCCCTTTTTCGCATGTGGCGTTTGTACTGGCTGTAGAGCTACTCGCGATCAAAATTAAGAACAGTTCAGTAGAGGGCATTAAAGCGCCAACAGAAGACATGTTACGAGATTGGAGACTTTTAATGTGTTCGTAGCAACGCTCAGAATATAGTATCAGGTATGCCTCATCGCGAAAACGAAGTACAGGATTTCAACAAAATGACAAAAGAACTAGAATTGAGTGATGCAAAAGTTCTTGCTGAAAGACTTAGCAAAGTTACTCATAAGTTAATTAACAACGATCAGTTGGCTTTCTGAAAGGTAGAAATATTAGTAATGACTTAGTAGTCTTGCACAAATCCAATTTATATCAAAATTAAGCAAATGGCCGACGACACAACACTCTTTCTAAAAAAAAATTAAAAAATAAACGGAACAGATATGATATGAGCTTTAGAAATACTTGTTGGGTTTGAAAAAAAAAATTCTGGCCTTAGATCAAATGCACAAAACAACGTAGACAAAACGTAGATCTAAAACTCTTGCCTTTTGTCTAGGATTGCCAGGAACGCGTGTTGTTGAAAGAAAGAGAGACGTCACAAAGATTTACGTAATATGTGTGTTACATAGGATAGCCTTCCGGATTCTCAGAGTGGAAAGCACACGACTACAGCAGAAAACGTGTTTGTCTTCTTCGACATCTTCTTGTCGAAGCAGTCAAGAGGGCTCTGGTGTCGACGTGTGCACTTGGTAGTCGCTGCAAGATAATGGAGCGCTCTATGGGATGGATTTATCCGCCCTGTATTAAGCTTGATGCTTCTCATGTTGTTTTACAGATAGGTATAGCAATGCCAGGAATTGGCTGCTTACATCCCTTATCATTAGCAACTGGTGAAAATGCCCATTTAAGTGCCTTGTTTTGGCCCAATCAGGAAGGATTCAAGTGGTTGCTGTCTTTCTTTCTTTCCTTCTTTTCTCGTCTTCTTTCCTTTCTTCTTTCTCTTTGTTTCTTTTGTTTCTTTCATTTTTGTACTCACAGTTCTTAAAGAACAGGGAGTATTTTAGAACGGGAACGAAGAAATGCTGTCTGTGTGTCTGTCTGTCTGTCTGTCTGTCTGTCTGTCTGTCTGTGTGTGTGTCCGTGGTCAAAATGTGTTCCACTCGCTCCAGACAAACCTACTGGGTCGATCTTTCTGAAAATTTGTAGGTATGTTCGTTATGGGTCAAGGATGATGCCCGACGTTTTAGTTTACCGTTACAGCCGTTACTAACGGCTGTAACGGCCTGTAACGCTTTTTCTTCTTTATGGAATATCTCAGAAAGTACTTGGCCGATCTTTCTGAAAATTTGTAGGTATGTTCATTATGGGTCACGAATAATGCCCGATGTTTTAGTTTACCGTTATAAACCTTTAAACTAACGGCTGTAATGGCCTGTAACGGTTTTTTCTTCTTTATGGAATATCTCAGAAAGTACTTGGCCGACCTTTATGAAAATTAGCAGGTATGTTCATTATGGATCACAGATGATGCTGGTGTTTTAGTTTGCCCTGTTATAGCCATTACTAACGGTTGTAATGGCCTGTAACGGTTTTTCTTCTTTATGGAATATCTCAGAAAGTACTTGGCCAATTTATAAGCGGTTTGGATGATCTTGTGACAAATCGGATCCTCTTTCCATATGTAAGTGATGTAATGCTGAAATGGATTAAACAACCGTTAAAAACCGTTATTCTGCCGTTATTTGTTATATATAGGTGGATTTTAATGAAATTTGGTATATAGAAAGGTTATCACACACAAATGGCACTTCTATATAGTGTTCCAAAATTTGACCGTTAAAAACCTTTATTCTTGACATATTGTCCAATTTGGATGAAATTTGATATGTACACAGGCTTTAGCCTAGTGAGTACTAAAATACCGGTTTCAAAGTGCATATCGGTTTATATAACCGTTAAACCGTTATTTTGCCGTTATGTTTTTTATATATTGGTGGGTTTTAATGAAATTTTGTATATAGAAAGGTTATCACACACAAATGGCACTTCCATGCAGTGTTTCAAAATCTGACCGTTAAAAACCGTTATTCTTGACATATTGTCCGATTTGAATGAAATTTTGTATGTGACATACACAGGCTTTAGCCCAGTGAGGACTAAAATACCGGTTTCAAAAGTGTATATCGGTTATATAACCGATAAACCGTTATTTTGCCGTTATTTTTTTTATATATTGGTGGATTTTAATGCAATTTTGTATATAGAAAGGTCATCACACACAAATGACACTTCCATGCAGTGTTTCAAGATCTGACCGTTAAAAACCGTTATTCTTGACATATTGTACGATTTGGATGAAATTTAGTATGTACACAGGCTTTAGCCCAGTGAGGACTAAAATACCAGTTTCAAAAGTGTACATCGGTTAAATAACCGTTCAAACCGTTATTTTGCCTTTATTTCTTATCTCATAAAGCACTTGGCCGATTTATAAGCGGTTTGGAAAACTGGGAGTACGTTTATATGCTTCGCATCTTGTTTCGTTCTTTCCTTCTTTTTGTACTATCTGTCAAACACTTTATATATCCCATCAAACAAACAACTTATTATGGATCATGAGACCTGACATTTACTCCTCCCAAAAGATCTCTTTTCTTCAGATGTCAAACTGTGGTCCCAAATTTCGCCATTGTTAAATGGTTCAACTGTGGTGCAGCTTTTTTTTTCTACTGGCAACAGTACCTGCCTTACGAATGACTGCTCTACCTGCTAATTTTAGATTTTGCGGTATGAGCATGCTTTGGCTTCAAAATGATTTAGACTGTGCTGTGTGTTTTGCTTACTCACTCAAACCTCAGAATGAACCCTTGCGTTGGGGCTGGAAACATACACTCCATGAAGTCTTAAGCACGCAATGCTATCTCATATTTCTGGAATTAAAAAAGACCCGCCCAAAAAGGACTGTTTACTTGGATTCTCTCTCTCTCTCTCTCTCTCTCTCTTCTCTCCTCTCTCATCTCTCTCTCTCTCTCTCTCTCCTCTCTCTCTCCTCTCTCTCTCTCTCATGATTATGCACATACACACGCACGAACACATATGCGCGCATGCACGTACACAACAACGCACGAACACACACACACACACAATACACACGCGCGCGCGCACACACACACACGCACACAGACAAAGACACACACACACACACACACACACACACACACCACACACACACACACACACACACACACACACATGCACGCACACTCGCACTCACGCACGCACTCATTCACACACACAACGATACAATTATACACAGATACTCTCTCTCCTCTCTCTCTCTCTCCTCTCTCTCTCATCTCTCTCTCTCTCTCTCTCTCCTCCTCTCTCTCTCTCTCTCTCCTCTCCTCCCCTCTCTCTCTCTCTCTCTCTCTCTCCTCTCCTCTCTCTCTCTCTCGCTCTCTCTCTCTCCTCTCTCTCTCTCTCTCTCTCTCTCTCTCTCTCCTCTCTCTCTCTTTCTCTCGGTCTGTCTCTCTGTCTCTGACTCTGTCTCTCACATGCTATCTCTCTCGGTCTCTGCTCCGTCTTCTGTCTGTTCTCTGTCTGTCTCTCTCTCTCCTTCTCTCTCTCCTCTCCCTTTCCTCTCTCTCTCTCTCTCTCTCTCTCTCTCTCTCTCTCTCTCACTCCACCTTCACCTTCCCATCACGCACTGACTCCTCCTCCCTTCCCCCCTCCCCCCAACCCTGTGAGTCTTTTCCCCTCCCCTCCCCTCTCCTCCCGCCCCCAGCCTT
>CM031607.1:64747926-64758189 GCA_018398815.1 Conus ventricosus | reverse complement strand
GGGCGTATGGCAGGCTAAAGTAGCCTTATGTTTTCCTGTTGTCTCTGGGGTGATTCCTCGTATAGTGTTGACGATGCTGTAGCAATGGCCACACAATGCTATCATCCCATGACACTCAGGACTGCTGTAGGGACACTCACCTGTTTCATCCCGTCCGTCTTCACACTCTGTCTTCAGGTTACAGGCCATGTGGTGTTGGAAGCTCGTGTAATTCTTCACAAGAACAGTATCCAGAAACCAGTGCGTGTCTTACAAGGAATTTGACTCCTTGGGAAGAATGAGAAGAAAAGTTTAAAGTTCACGGTACTTTCCGTTTGATATTGTAAACTCGAACACTGATTTGAGTGACATTATGCAAGCTAGCGAAATCAGACTCAGGATCACCAGACGTCCAGAAAATCATGTCTTTTTCCACATAAAAGTAGTTGTTAAGGAAAATGTCATATTCAGGCATACGAAACAATTCCAAGAAAGCTCTTTTAATTGTTGTTTGTTTGAAGCTGATCATGACCGCGTTATTGGTAGGCATTGGTATGTCCATGACATAGTTACATGACTCAGCATCACTCAGATTTTTGTTTGGCTCAATGACACCAGATGACTGAGATGTCATAACAAGATCAGTATAGCGTTCTGCATGGTACACTCCCGTGACAGAAAAATCGCAACGTCGATATGTCTTTTCTTCAAAGCCTTGAAGAGCTCAAAATAGACAGCATCACCGTTAGCAAAAAAACATCGCAGATACAAAAACATGGACACACACACACACACACACACACACACACACACACACACACACACACACACACACGCGCGCGCGCGCGCGCACGCACGCACATGCAACACACACACACACACATGGACGCACGCACGCACGCACGCACGGACGGACGCACGCACACACACTCACACACGCACACACACACACACACATACACACACACACATGCGCATGCGCGCGCGCGCGCGCTCCTGAAAGTCAGGTTGTAGGAAGCAACGATGTCATAGTGTACATAAAAGACGCCTAGTGATAGGGGTGTGAGTGGGGAGAGTTTGCATTGCTATAGGTCCACCACTTTAATTTTTTTTTCTCACAGGATTGATGAGTAAGATTATCATCTGAATCACGGATTATTGCATCACCGGAACCACACAGTCGAGCTCCATCCACTTAATGAATACATTTCTGGAAGTGTGGGCCATATTTAATGCCCAGCACTGCAGGCGTTTGTTTGTTTCGGGTCTGATTGATGCCGGGATGTATTATGAAAGTAAGCGTAGAGTACAGCCCTGTCATGCAGTCTCAGACCAGAATGGAAATCCGTAGCATCATCTTCATCATCATCATCTCCACTTTTCAGCATTACCAAAAAAAAGTCTAAAAAATATGTGGCCTACATGCCCTGCTCTCATGGTGAACTCCGTTTCGACATCATCTCCACATCTTTGGACTTTGAACTGTGTCGATTCGATCCGCTGTCGGTAGGTACGTGAGTGCTGTCGTTGGAGGGGAGTGGTGGGGCTCTCCAGAGGGAGACCATTATTGTCGTCAGTAGGTGACTTTGTTGTTGGTGTTCTGCGTATGTTGAACCAGAAGAGGTATCACAGAATTCCACCAAAGTGACTTGGCAGCTGTGCACTGTCTCGTCTGGTGGGTTGCCTCTTGACGACTTGACGGTGACTGCTCCCTGTGGATTATTGGTACTGAGCTTAGGACCTCTCAATCCTCTCTTACTCTCCCTCCCCCTCCTCTCTCTCTCTCTCCTCTCCTCTCTCTCTCTCTCTCTCTCTCTTCTCTCTCTCTTCCCCGCCTTCTCTCACACTCTCTGTCTCTCGCACACGCGCGACACACACACACACACACACACACACACACACACACACACACACACACACACACACACACGCGCGCGCGCGCGCGCGCGCGCGCGCGCGTGCACGCGCGTACACACACACACACACATACACGCACGCACGCATGCAAGCAAGCACGCGCACGCAGGCGTGCGCTCACACACACACACACACACACACACACACACACACACACACACGCGCGCGCGCGCGCATACACGCACACACGCACACACATACACACACACGCACACGCACACGCACACACACGTACACACACACACACAACACACACACACACAGAGAGAGAGAGAGAGGAGAGAGAGAGAGAGAGAGAGAGTAGAGAGAGAGAGAGAGAGAGAGAGAGAGAGAGAGAGAGAGAGAGAGAGAGATGGAAAGATACGCGCGCGCGCATATGGACACTTACTTACATACACATGCACACACCTGTCTTGCGCCCTGAGAAGAAAACTAAGCCCTCCTTGGCCTTGCAATGATGATATCCGCTGCAAAATGATTTTGAATTTTAATGATTGGGGCTGTAACCCAGAGCAAATTGTTTGTGTTGGGCAGGTTCAGCATCTGTGTGACCCCCAAAAAAGGAAAAAAACAACAAAGTGAATTGTGCATCATGAATGTATGAATTGGAAACAGTGTATTTTTTATTTCAGAATATTGTTGAATGTTCTCTCTCTCTCTCTCTCTCTCTCTCTCTCTCTCTCTCTCTCTCTCTCTCTCTCTCTCTCTCTCTCTCTCTCTCTCTCTCTCTCTCTCTCTCTCTCTCTCTCTCTCTCTCTCTCTATGTGTGTGTGTGTGTGTGTGTGTGTGTGTTTGTGTGTGTGTGTGTGTGTGTGTGTGTGTGTGTGTGTGTGTGTGTGTGTGTGTGTGTGTGTGTGTGTGTTGTGGTTTGCAAAACAAAACGAAATGAAAAAGTAACATCCCTGCGCGCCAAAAGAAATGAGGCGCAGAAAGAAAGGGGGGGGGGGAGAACTTTGAAATGTTATTCTCATTTGTGTTACTGAAAGAAAGGATTCAGGTGTGTGGGTTGTGTGCGGGGCGCATGATTGTCTTTGCATGTGAGTGTGCACGTAGAGACTGTCGTGTGACTGTGCTGACCCTGACTGAAAGAAGCTTTGGAGTTTTTTGCTGTGAGCTTGGGGTCGAACGTAAAAAAAGCTTTTGTTTGTCTCCCCTCTCCATACATATTCTAAGTAAAATTTCCTTTCTTCCTCCTCCTCTGTTTTTTTTTTGGTTTTGGTCGACTAAGGTTCTTCCTCTAGGTTTTGATTGTTTTATATATCTATTCATTTGATCGTTTGATTTGTGCCTTATTAGAATTTCATTAGTTAGGTTCTTTTCATTTCAGTACCCTGGAACGATAGGCTCTTCCACCTCCTCTCCCTAAATCGCAGAAACGGGATGCAAGAATTGGAGAGAGTTGTCCCTCCCTTTCCTACTGTGTAGTTCCTTCTTTGAATTTCATTGGTTGGGTTCTTTTCGTTTCCCTACGCCAGGACGATTGGCATCCGCCTCCTCTTCCTAAATCGCAGGAAGGGGATGCAAGAGTTGGAGAGGACTGCTCCTCCCTGTCTTTAGTTCCTCTTAGGTTTCCTTTGTTCCCCACATCTGCCCCTGTGGGTTTTTTTTATAATTCTATTTCTTAGGTGGGTTCCCCGTCTCCAGCGTACAGGCGGCAGAAGCCACTACAGTTCTACCAGAGGGCCTCTTTCACCATTTCTCCTGTCTCCTCTCTATCTCGGTGCAGTACCACCCTTAGTCTCTGTCTTCCCTTTCAAAACGTCTCCCCTCCCTCTTCACCATAAAAGCCTTTCTGGTTGCATTTATTAATTTTCCTATTTTACTTAGGGAGATTTCTGAATAGCGTGTGTATTCATCCCCGTTTTACTCGTTAGCCTTGTTCTTGCCTTCATTTTCTTTATCGATACCAATCTGATGACATGCATGTAAACATGTTTGATAGATCTTTCCTGCCACATCTTTCGGTTTTGCCTCAAAGATGTTCATTTGTTTCCTTTTTTTCAGTTTGTTGGTTTGAAGCTGCATCTTGATATTATGAGCCATATTCCCTTATTTATTTGGCTGTTTTCGTTTATTACTCCGTTTGTTTTCCGTTGAATCGTTCACCGCTGAATTGTTTAATACTTTACTTACACGTATTCTTCTCCACTCTGGCCAATAGCTGTGCTATTACCAGCTTTGGGTCTCAAACAAAAAATTCATGTTTACCCTTTTCGCCTTTTTCAGTACAAATGTTCATACTCCCTATTGTTTTAAGACCAGTTTTATCGTGCAAGTGTTCTAATCTGCGTATTTGTTTTATATTTTTTCTCATCGGGTTCCTGCTTAAACGTCAATCATAGAGTCATATAATGTGTAATTGGCACAAGGCCAGCAACATGGTTTGGACGGCGAAGAACTCGCCAGTTGCATTACTCAATGTAAAGATCGAGCGGCACGTGCTCTTCAAAAAGAAAGTCAGGAAAAAGAAATACTAAAGACAGGAGGAAAAAAAAGGAGCGGCAACCTGGTCTTGCATTACAGAAAGAGGAAAATAAACAAATTATCAAATTAAAACAGATGGAGATGGAGGAAAAAAACACAGGAAAGAGAATTTCAGCGTCTCCAAGTGCAGATGAAATTGACCTTAAGGAAGCCCAGGCTGTTGGATTCTGAAGAGTCTAAATCTGACCTCCGTTTCCCCAAAGACCCTTCTGTTAAAATTACTTACACTCCCAGACTTCCTGTTTTTGACGAGTCTAAGGATGAGATTGACGCTTTTCTCTCTTGTTTTGAATCCCACGGCAATTATTTGCGGCTGGCCCAAAGACAGATGGGTCTTGTACATTGCGTCCCTTTTCAAAGGAATGCCCTTACTCTCTACCATTCTCTGGTTACTAAAGAATCGCTCACCCGGGAGGACTTAAAGCCGGAACTTTTAAAAAAGGTTTGAATGTATCGCTGACGGATTCCAAGAAAAATCCAGATTCATGCGGTCCACGAAAAATAATCTTTTTCCGCCTTTTTGATCCGCACTTCTCTTTTTTATCGTTAGGTCGAATTGTCTGATACTGGCAAGGACTTCCATTCCCTTTGTGACCTTGTTCTCCGGGAAGAAATTTTACAGAGCATCTCCAAAGATCTTGCTGTCTTTCTCAAGGAATGTTCCGTCAAAAGTGCTGAAGAAATGTGTCGTCTTGCCGATCAGTACAAATCCGCGCATCCGCTTGGAATTCCGCTTCTGAGGCAAGTGTGTCAACAGGCTATACCCAGGAACGTGGTTTTAATCAAAATCGAAACTTTCAAAATTCTCGCGGTCAATTATCTTACACTCGTAGGTCTTCTTACAAGGGTACTCACGTCAGCAGCATACATCACTGTCCAACTTTATGCAAGAGGGGTATCAGCAGAGAGATGCTTCGACTTTTCAGCGTTGATGCTTACTTCGTCGTGATCAAGATTTTGTTCGTATTCGTGGTTTTGGTCGTGTTCGTGGCTATGGTTTCAGTCAAAGGTAATGTCATTGTTGGTTAGGTGGCTGTACATTTCACTATGGAAATGAGTGCCCGTACAAAGCTAAACCTTCTCAAGCTTCTCAGACCCGTCCTAAAAGAAAGGAAGGTTATTGTATGGTCTCTCATGTTCTCACGGATGGTCGCTTTATTAAGCCTTGCTCTGTCAATGGCTTTCAGGCTACTCTCCTCAGGGACTCAGTTTATAAGAATGCTGGAGTGCGCAGGTATGTTAGGACCAGCTCACTGGTAAGACCCAGAAGTGTCGTCTTTTGGTGCTCAGGTCGAAGTCTTATGCTTGAGTTACACGTACACGATCTTTTCTCTACGACCTGGTACTATTTCAACATCTACGACTCCCCCGAGATCATCCGTGTTCTTGAGTTGAGAGCGTGAGAAATTGGGGTAATATTTGGTCACGATAGCCTCCTGGCCCGTCCCCTACGCTCTACTACGACTTGGCAGGTTCTCGCACGATCTGGCGCGATCTGATAGGCTTTCGTAGAGCCGACATATCATGCGACATGCCCCGACTTCATACGCTCTCACCCGATGCCTGACACGATCTCACCCGATCACACAGGCTCTGGCACGCTCTCACACGCTCTCATACGCTCTCACACGATCCCCCACGCTCCCGCAGGAGTCTACTCCTAAGTCCGCAGTCGTAGCTTTAAAGGGGTCCTCACCCATAAATAGCATGTTTGGGTTGTTCAAAAGTATAATCGAGCGTGTTTCGATGTACATGCTACTTTTCTTCTAGAACTCACTTCTATCCGTGTTTCGGGTCGTGCAAGTAGCCAAATCGTGACTCGCCACGGAGATTGCCGAGCACAGTACGGAAAGAGACGAGAGTCGGGGATTCCGCAAGTGACGTATAAATGCCAACACCTAGAGGCGATAATGGCAGATGCTCCCAGCTACGAGTATTATGTACATGTACACACATACGTACCACACAGATAGTACATGATAATTATACACATGCACATACATACATCTGTTCACACACACACGCACACACACACACACACACACACACACACACACACACACACACACACACACACACACACACACACACACACACACACACACATACACACATTACCGTAGTATGTAAATAACTTTAAAATGATTATGTGATAAACCACATTTTCCTTCAGTTGTTTAGATCAATCAGATAATGCCTTTTCCTTTGAACAGGAGTTTGTCGGCTACTACATCATCACACTAATTCTCTTCCCTGCTGTAGAAATCTTTTCAATAGCTGTTCACTTTCAGCCCCCCCCCCCCCCTCCCCTCCCCTCCCCTCCCCCCCTCCCCCCACTCACACACCCTTTGTTTTTACATTCCTCATTTTCAATCTCATTCTCTCCACTTAAATTCTGAAGTCCCACAATGACAATTAGAATCTGAGGGGTCTTTTACAGTATATTGCAGTCAAAGATTCTGGCTGTTATTTTAAAAACTGATGCGTGACATCAGATCTAAGCTGCAGATCTAAGCTCATTATTCTCTTACTCACCAGGGCAGTTTATAGCATACAGACATACCACACCTGCATACATCTTAAAATGCACACTAAGTCACCATCCTGTATCCAAATACTGATACATAATTCACTTACTAAAGCATACGGTTGTTGGGCGGAACCCTGAACTTACAGAGGTGCCTGATGTTCAGCAATGTCCTGAAAAATAAAAACCCAAAGTATTATTCGCTGGAGTCTAACAAGCTGTTATTTGTGGACATGGACACTTTCTTGTTAATAAGAATCATAACTTTAGTTTTGTTGGAAACAGCAACAGCAGGGGGAAAAAATCAATCACAAACATGCAACAGTTTCTGACTGACTGCCACTATGACTCTGGCATATGTGACTGAAAGTAACAATGTATGTTTCAGTTTGATGGCAACACTCAACAAAAACCAACAACAATCTTTACAACCAGCCATGCACTGAGAATGAAATGAAACACAAAAAGATCAGCCACCCATTCCACAAACCTTACTTTCTTTACGTCTCTGAGTTTGGCTTTCTTGCTCCTGACAGAATCCGTGTCACTGTTGCGTTGGAGGCTTGCACTAGCAGCTGGCGAATGAACAGAGAGTGCTTTAATACATTTTTCTGTTATTATAGTTGGCACAGCATCCTCTTTCAGCTGTCTTCGGACCCGAATTCCAGCTTCCACCTTTACCTTCCAGGTGTGTTGGTCTTGGAAAGTGTGCTCTTCGAAGTGACGACCGCAAATGCCATGATAACTGTCCCGAAGAACAAAATCTTTTCTCGTTGTGGTGACAAAATTTATCCACAATCGCCTAAACTGGCTGGAAGCAACTGGAAAAGCATGAACGCTTACTCTTTGCTTATTTCCTGATGAAATTCCGCAATCAGACACAGCACACATTCGCCCCATCTCACTTCAGCCGAACGCGAAGAGCGACTTGGCTTTTCGACGTCATCAATCGGGAAATCCCCTTTTATCGAAATCGAGGCTCTCGTTCCTGTTTTAGCCTCTCGCTTTCCCAATCCGCAGGAAATGCTGCTTTCACTGCAAGATGAGAGCACAGGCGGCTGATTCGGGGCTTGGTTTCGCAATACGACCACATACCAAAACCGTGTATTTGGTCAAAATAGATTTGTAAAAATGGGTGAGAAACCCTTTAAAACGGGCCCGCTTTGCGACGATCCTCAGTACGCTCGGTGAATTCACAGAGGACACAACTCAAGAAGCTCCCGGAAGTTCTACCTAGAAGTGAGGCAGAATTTTTTTTCCAGAACTTCCAGTCATGTCAGGAAGAGGCAGAGGTAAGGGGAAGGAACAAGGGAAGGCGGAGGCAGACCCAGAGGTAGGAGGAGAGGCAGACTATCTCCACTTCCATCAATGACTGTGGGCGAAGACTCGACCATTCAGAGGTGAGTTTCAATGCTGTTTTCACTGGGATGGGTGCATTTTTTTTTCAGAAGGGGGGTGGGGATTACATTCATGGAGGTGGGGCCCTATTTTCTATCATGGGTGGCTTTTTTACTACAGTTACATATGGCATGTTGAATTTGTATTTTTCTTCTCTCACCCTTTATGTTCTTGTTGTCATTCACAGGTACAGAGTGGGCACAGAGTGAGGAGGGCCGAAAAGCCAAAAGCCAGAGCCAGAGCCTAAGCGACAACCAGAGCCAGATGCAGAACACTCAGCTGACGAGGGTTGACGAGGGGTGACAACAACAGGAGCGTGCGCCATCTCAGGAAGGTGTGAAGAAGAGGAAGCCAAAGGCACCTCCTGTGAATCTCTCTGATCAGCAGTGGAATGAGATGGCAGACTTTGTCCAGGACAGGCTTTTTCTCTAGCAAAAAATGTAGTTACTGATTTTTTTTCCATATCTGTGCATCCGAGGCAGCGCCTGCAGAGCCACACACACACCACTGGAACTTGTAGTCTGCGTCGACGAGGGCCAGCAGCACAATGGAGAAGTCCCCCCTTGTAGTTGTCGTACTCGGAACTGACTTGGCTGGCTTCTTGATGGCGATGTGTTTACCATCGAGGGCACCAACAGCATGGGGAAAGTTCCACCTCTCCTGGAAACCTATGGGCTGCCGCCTTCCACTCGTCAGGCTCTGAAGGGCACACAAGGACCTCCTCTGCATAGTGCTGATGGATGGCATCGCACACTCTTGGACTTAATTGCAAAGAGCGGAGCTTGAAACCCTGAAATTTGTGGCTCAGGTCTGTGTATCTCGTGCCGGATGCCAGGTATTTGAGGGTAATTGCCAGCTTCAGGCCAGGTGGGTGGGCCCTCCCGGCAGAAGGTGTCTCGTTTTTCTGATGTATGGAGTCAGAGCCTCCAACAGTTATTGGTACACCATAGGGGTGACCCTCAGCATCCGCTTGAACTCAGGTTGGTCCTCCCTCCGCAGCTCATCCCTCAGTTTGTTGTAGACACCAAATCTGTCCTCCTCAGCAGCCATGGTCTCACCCACACTCTTGGTCGCCTGTTCTTGCCTCTTCAAATTGCTGCCAGCTCCGCACGGTCCTTCGCCTCCTCAGCATCCAGTCGCAGCATGTCTTCCTGCTACAGCCATGCGGCAGCCACCAGTCTCAGCCTTCTGCGTTCTCTTGCACGTCTCTGGAGTCTCAGCATCTTGGTTTGACAGTTCACCGTGGATGACCACGCAAGTGGAAATCCCCCGTTTTTATATCCAGGGGGACATCACGATCAGGGACACGGTTTCCCACGTCCTTGTACGACCTCGTACGATCTGATGCATATCTGGTACGTTATCATACACTCTGGTACGCTCTGCTACGACTGGTACGCTCTTGGTACGATGCATGACCCATACGGGCAAATGAAAAAAGTGTCCAAACATGTTGGTAACTTGCATGCGATCTCGCTCGACTCCAGCCCAGCAGGGGTAATATCTACGTTCTTACCACGACCGTGTACGCTTTTAACACGACTTTCTACGATTCCCTCACGCTCTCCCACGGTTCCAAATTTTCGGCCGGAAGTGGAATCGTGCCAGGTCGTAGAGAAAACATCGTGTACGTGTAAATCCCGCTTTACCCCTTGCCTTGGTGGAGGTTTCTACTCCTTACTTTACGGTTCAAGTTAAGGCTCGAGTCATTGATCATCATGTGAGTGTGTACGTAGAGACCGTCGTGTGAAAACACCATGCACACGTTCCGGGTTTATGTTTTTAGCCTATCAGTTGTTTTACACGAGGCTATGCAGTCTAACTGCTTCTACTGTAAAGAAAAACACAATGGTGTCTTCATTTATAAAGGTATAAAAAGGTATGCAAAGTTTAGACATTTGAAGTAACTGGCAAAACTATAATGACACCAACAGTGATTCTTCATGAGTTCATGTGCG
>CM031607.1:64725426-64742926 GCA_018398815.1 Conus ventricosus | reverse complement strand
TTTTTTTTTTTTTTTTTTTTTGCCTGGTAGTGTTTTAGTTCAGATATTTTGGTCACATAGAAAGTGAAAACAAAATCTCGACATCATCCCATCCCTACAGCAACCTCATCCCTAAAAGAGAAGGTAATACTTCAGTTACAACTGCTATAACGGCCTAAAGCTTATATAGGAATGTCAATTACCACGCCAAAACTCTGTGTGTGTGTGTGTGTGTGTGTGTGTGTGTGTGTGTGTGTGTGTGTGTGTGTGCGTGTGTGTGTGTGTGCGTGCGTGCGTGCGTGCGTGCGTGCGTGCGTGCGTGCGTGCGTGCGTGCGTGCGTGCGTGCGTGCGTGCGTGCGTGTGTGTGTGTGTGTGTGTGTGTGTGTGTGTGTGTGTGTGTGTGTGTGTGTGTGTGTGTGTGTGTGTGTGTGTGTTTGTGTGTGTTTGACTATACCTTAGCGTTCATACTATTTTGTCTTTCGTTTCTCTCTCAGCTTATTTTATTTTGCAAGTGCACACGTCAAGCAAGGAAGGCACAAGTCTATGTAAGTAACTTTGCACTCTGAGTGTTCAGTGTGTGTATTCATAGGCCCATTTATGTTTTATTTCTGAAAGGAATGAGAAAGGGCAAATTGCAAAGAACTCTGATGACCATTTAATGACTCTTTTAAACTAGAATTTATCAACATGACACCTACCGCTCTTCATTCCCTTCTGTAAGAAGAGCTCGAATAGAATTCAGTCGTTTCATGCCCTTCCACTTTCTGGTGCGTCTGGTGCAGCCAACTGAAGATAATGAGCGGTAATGCACAAGCTCTATCTCCACACAACAGCCTAAGTACCACAACTATGATGCAATTGAGTATGGTGACATCTACTGATAGCGTATTTTTCAGTTCCATAGTACTGATAGCGTATTTTTCGATTCCATAGTAATACTTGCTATAATACTAAACATTGGGGCAGGTATAGTCACATATAGGAAATTGTAACAAATAAAGAAGTCCACACACCCATGCCCATTTCTTCCACTTCATTTTCAAATTTTCGGCACACACACACACACACACACACACACACACACACACACACACACACAACACACACACACACACACACACACACACACACACACACACACACACACACACACACACACACACACACACACACACACACACACCGCGCGCGCGTGGGCGCGCGAGTGCACATACACATATACGTGCAAGAGTGAGCACGGAAAGATACACACGGGAGCACATACGCGCACAGACAACCACACACGCACATACACACACACGACCACGTGCACACACACACACACACACACACACACACACACACACACACACACACACACACACACACACACACACACACACACACACACACAAGTATATACCAATGTACACAGACACGCACATACACACACACACATGTACACATACATGTGCAAATGCCTTAGTGCAGGAGCATGCTAATACAAGCGCATACAACACACACATCCAGCTGGGGCACAAACACACACACACACACACACACACACACACACACACACACACACACACGCACGCACACACGCACGCACGCACGCACGCACGCACGCACACACACACACACACACACACACAGACATACACACACATACATACATACACACTTGCATATACACAAAGGAGCACGCTCATGTACGGAAACGCACACACATAGACACACACACATACGCACGCATATGCACACGTGCACCACACACTGGCACACGCGTGGACCTGTGTCAATACTTGGCCTGCTGGGCATGCAGCGCTTTTTCAGATTTAACTTGTTTACCATCTACCCTGAATCTTAATCAACAGCACGAGACTCAGCATCTGCCACAGTTTTACACTAACCAGGAATGGGTGAATTTTAGCAAAGCACCATTCCCAGAGAGTGTGACTGATGATGTTACTTTGATTTGAATGACAGGTACGCATTCGGCTCACACGCTCAGGGGTTGTGGAGTTATTCATTAAAATGCGCATTTGCTTTTGTCCGTGCAATTTGGGAAACTCTACAATGCAAATTAATGTTTCCCCCCTCTTCACTTCTAAGTAATTGATTTGCTTTTTTAAATCACCATGCTCACATCATCCCCTATTACACTTCCCAATTTGATATACTGAGATCAGAGGTGATGAACATTTCTGATCTTCTAACAAATCACTGCATGCATCAGCAGCATGATACATCCACTGTTGTAAATCTGACTTTCAGCTCAAACAGTTTTCTTTCATTCTGTCTGAAAACAGTGGTCATGCAATATTCCTAACTTCGCAGCTGGGAGTGAAGCAACATTTCTTTTATCACTTTTTGTCAGTTCTATTATTGTCAGGTTCTATTTTCTGACCTCCAAACAAATTTGTATTCTGTCATAAGTTAATGGCATTTCGAGAACCGTCCTTCCGTTCTAGAAATATGTTTGGCAGGCGAACGTGCTGCTGGTCAAGGTTCCATTCTCGGCGCCCAGAACATACGTGGCCTTTGGCGCATTTATCCGGCCACGAAGGAGGCACGCACGGACATCCTGGTGAAGGGGATTGGAATGAGAGGAGCTATTCTCCAGGCATCGAGCACTGGCCCTTTCATTCTCCGCAACGAGACAGGTGAGGAGAAACCTACAACAAAACTGGGGATGGACAATATTCCAATATCAGTCGCAGAATCTGAAATTGAACATTCCCTCACAAAACTCGGATGTAGATCAAGATCTACTATGAAAATGAGAGAGCAAGGGATGCTGACCACAAGTTGACTCGTTTCTTAACGGGTCGACGATTTGTTTTCATAACAGTCCCTCCCACTCCTCTCGATAAATTCATTAAAATAAACATATTCTCTACGAAGCTTTTGCACAAAGAACAAAAACAGGCAGAGAAAACTGTTGTGTGCACCCGATGTCTCAAATCTAACCACCATGCGTCTCAAAACTCAGGTGAGATTGTGTGTAAACCGTGCGGCAAACCGGGACCCAAACGAGGGGATGCAGTGTGTGATCTTGTAGACAAGCAAACGGGAGATACGCAACCACTGCCCAAAACAAAACCAGCAAAACGAGGCCAAACATAACAGTAAGTTAACAGAACCCAGCACTAAGTCTGTTGGCAGGAACGACAGAAGCCGCCCCCCCCCCCCCCCCCCCCACCCACGCAACATGCTACGCTTGTCACCACCCTTGACCCCTCTCCCCGTCCCAGGTCGAGCACCCCCACCGGACGGCGCCTTTCCGGACAGCACACCAGTCCAGAGCAGGGAGCGGGGAAGCAGCAACGACGAGGCGAGGAGGCCGACGACCCTGCGGATCATGTTAAGGATGTCACCGGCTCCCGTTCGGTAACAGCGGCGCAGTGGCAGTGGCGTCTGTGTCACGATAACTTGGATTTGACGGTAAACGACCCTGATAATGTATACGGATTGCGATTTTGGGCTGTGATTTTTGTGAAATGTTAAAGTAAAAAAAAAAAGACATACCAATATTGTTTCAATGGATACACTGCGTGTAGTGCCTCTAAATGTCAGAGGTCTAAAAATTGTAATGAAAAGGAAATCTTTGTTCTCTTACTTTAGAAAACAACACTTTGATATATGTATACAGGAAGCTCATGTAATGGATACAGATGTAGAAGCATGGAAAAGGCAGTGGGGCGGGAACATTTTCTGTAATCCAGGTACAAATAGGAGTAAGGGGGGAGTTATTTTGGTGTCTAAAAATTTTAAGGGTGAGGTAAAGCCAATACTGTTACAAGACAGGTATCTTAATTGTCTCTGTTGTGAATGAGGTATGCAATTTGTCAATAGCAAATGTGTATGCACCCAACAATAAAATAAATAGCATACTTTCAAAATCTAATTGAAACTTTAATTCCTGTTGATGATAAAAATGTATTGATTTTTGGTGGTTTAAAATTGTTCACTCAGTAGTGACCTGGACATAGTATCAGGAAATCCACACAATAAATCTGAAACTGATGCCTTTAAACTGACAATAGATACGTTCGAATTAACTGATGCATGGAGACTGTATCATCCAAATGAAAAAGAGGCAGCTTGGATGTGATCAAATCCATACATTGCGCGCCGGCTGGACTATTGCTTTGTCTCCAAGAACGTTTTGAGTTTTTGTACCTCTTGTGAACACTTTACAGTTCCAAATTCCGACCATAAAGTTGTCGTTCTGGATCCACCATAATGCTGTCGTTATAGATGTACCATAAAGCTGTCGTTCTGGATCTACCATAAAGTTGTCGTTCTGGATCTACCATAAAGTTGTCCTGGATCTGCCATAAAGCTGTCGTTCTGGGTCTACCATAAAGTTGTCGTTCTGGATCTACCACAAAGCTGTCGTTCTGGATCTACCATGAAGTTGTCGTTCTGGATCTACCATAAAGTTGTCGTTCTGGATCTACCATAAAGTTGTCGTTCTCGATCTACCACAAAGCTGTCATTCTGGATCTACCATAAAGCTGTCGTTATGGATCTACCATAAAGCTGTCGTTCTGGATCTACCATAAAGCTGTCGTTCTGGATCTACCATAAAGCTGTTCTGGATCTCCCATAAAGCTGCCGTTCTGGATCTACCACAAAGCTGTCGTTCTGGATCTACCATAAAGTTGTCGTTCTGGATCTTAATGAGAATAGTTTTGTATGAGGTCCGGGATACTGGAGGTTTAATAATAGTCACTTAAAAACCAATATTTTTGTGCACAAAATGAACGAGACTTCAGACTAACTTTTCTCAGAAAACAGGGACTTGAACAACGAAGAGAAGTGGGAGTTGTGTAAAGTGGAAATACAGAAGTTTTGTATGGAATTTGGAAAAAAAAAATATTATGTCAGAAAAGAGACGGATCACTGAAACTTGGAACACATTTGAAAGATTTAGAAAAACAACTTGTAGACAATCCCGAAAATGAAATCATTCTTGAAAACCAAACAAAAACTAGAGAGAATGCAAATTCACAAAACTAAGGCGCTCAGGTTCGAGCTAGAATCAGATGGATAGAGGAAGGAGAGACGAATTCTAAATGCTTTTGCAGCCTGGAAAAGGCGCGAAGTAAAAATAAGGTTATTACAAAACTGTGCAAAGAGTCAGGGGAAATTCTTACAGATCAAAAAGAAATTTTACATGAACAAGCCTCTTTTTATAAAAAGTTGTACAGTCAGATGACTGAAGTGGATGATGTAAAACGTGCAGCCCATACATTCATGGAAAATGGATCACTAAAACGCTTAAATGAAAATGAAGCAATAGTATGCGAAGGTATGGTTACGCTTAGTGAGACAACTTTTGCTCTTAAAAGCTTGAAAAATTATTCGGCTCCAGAAAGCGACGGTTTGATAGTAGATTAAAAAAATTCTTTTGGGGTAGGATTGGTAGTACTGTGACTATATCCTTCATTGCATTAGTTTATGAAGAAACGCTCTCATTTAATAAAAGACAAGGCATTATAACTCTGATATATAAGGGGAAAGATTCAGAAAGAGATAAACTTAGTAACTGGAGACCACTGACCTTGACAAATACAAACTATAAAATCTTGGCAAAGGTTCTGGCAGAAAGATTAAGCAAAATGATTCATAAATTGATAAATGAGGATCAAGTAGGATATGTAAAAGGAAGAAAATAGTAACCGTTTAACGACCCTTTGATGATGTGATTAATTACCTGAATAAAACTGGTAAAGCTGGGTACTTACTGGCCTTGGACTACTCAAAAGCATTTGCCTCCATTTCAAAAACGTACCTAGTGCATGTATTTAAAATATTTGGTTTGGGGACGGATTTCCAGAAATGGATACAGGTTTTGACCAACAAGAGCTAAAGCAGTGTTAACCGTGGTGGATGGTTGTCTGAACCATTTGATGTGGAATGAGGTACTAGGCAAGGCTGTCCATTTTCACCTTTAGCCTTTGTATAAGCAGTAGAACTACTGGCTATTAAAGTAAGAAACTGTAACTTAACTGGCATCAGGGTGCCAAATAATGATCACGAACGAAGGCTATAGAAATAAAACAACTGGCAGATGACACAAGATTATTTTTTAATACAAAACAAGGCATGTTGTCATATTTTTATATTCTAAAAACATTTGAATGGAATTAAAATTCTGGGAATTTATCTTCGAAATAACACCATAGCAAAAAAACATTGAAGAGAATTGGAAAGGGCAAACTGAATATAATTATACAAAAACTAATAACGGACTGGAGCAGAAGAGATCTTAGCATTCAAAGTAAAATTATAAGTGATAAAGACTTTTATACTGAGCCAGCTTGTTTTCGTTATGCAAGCCATTGGTATTCCCGAAAACATATTGAATAAAATCAACACAATTTTATACAAATTCATAAACTGATCTAAAGTTTCCAAGTGGCACTTGAATAAAATATTAAAGCATAATGGTATATTTCAAACTAATTGTAGGGCAAAGCATGTATGGCAGACAGAGAAATAGATAACGAATTCTGGAAAAATGTGCTGACCATATACTTGGACAACATAAAAGAGATCACGTTAAAAGAAACATCTTGCTGTAACTTTTTGTCCCAACCATTATTTTTCAATAATGTGATAAGGTATAAAGATAAAACATTATATTTCAAAAGATGGAAAGAAAAGGGATTAGAGCATGTAAGAGATGTAGTGAACACAACCGAAGGCAAACTGCTCCATGTTGAAGGAATAGACTCTGTTTTAGGATACAAAACTGGTGAGATAATCTTCGAATACAATGCGTTAAAAATTGCTTTGCCTTCATCCTGGTTGCAATGGATAGAGAGCAACAGAAATTCTGGGAATGACATTGGTTCTGTTGAATGTGATGCGGTCTTATCTAATACCAAACCCCCAAATATAAAACAAATACTTGACAAAAGGAAACAAACAAATGTAACACCACAGTGCAAGGTCTTTTGGCACGGAGAATTGAACTTTAAAATAGACGACGAAAATATTTGGCTTTCACCAACATTAGCTTCAAAGGAAGTTAGACAATGAGAACTTCAATGGAAAATCATCCATAACATACATATCCTACAAATATACTTTTACACAAAATGAAGGTAACAGAAACAAATAAATGCGACAACTGTCCGACCGAAATTGATTTTATTGAATACTTTTCATTGCCCTCCTATAAATAAACTTTTGAAAAGTGTGGAAACGCTTATTTCATATGAAGTTGGCATGTCGCTAAAACTCTCTTTGATTGACGTTCTGTTCGGTGTTCAATCAGACCAGATGAATAGATATACCTGTTCAAAAATAAATCATATTATATTAATTGCTAAAATGTCAATCAGTATTGCTCGAAAAACCAAAACATTATCCACAATACAAATAATTTTTGAACAAAACATACAATTAAGGAAATATATTACTGGGTACATCGCATAATGCACCATTCATCATTCCAGCACGGTGTTAATCATCTGTTGACTTGTAATCGTAGAAAACAATGTCCATCTCATTCACAAATTGCACACTCACATCCACTCTGACATGCGCGCGCGTGCACACACACACACACACACACACACACACACACACACACACACACACACACTCACTCACTCACACACACACACACACACACACACACACACACACACACACACACACACACACACACTCACTCACTCACTCACACACACACACATCCACACACACACACACACACACACACACACACACACACACACACACACACACACACACACACACACACACACGCACGCACGCACGCACGCACACACACACACACACACACACACACACATTTATATACTTATTATCTCGCTTCTTGGCTTTCCTCATGTCTTCCTTGTAGACTGCCTTTGCTCAATGAGGATAGCATCTTTGGGGAACTGTCCAGTTTCCGAGAGTATGTGTGACCATCGTCCGTGTCTCCTGCATACTTATATCTTCTTTCCTAGAGTCGTCCTTGCATTTGTTTTCGTCGTCTTTCGTCAAGGATGATTACCGGGAATGTTTGGAAGCTCAGGTTTGACAACGATGGGTGTCGATACTCACTTTTTTTTATTGATCACTATAACATTCCTCATTCGTCACACTTCTGTACACTTGTTGCGCATTAATTTTTTGGTTGATTGTGAGGCCGAACTCGGTGCAGGCATCCGCGAGGCAGGTGATGAGCCATTGTAGCGTCTCCTCAGTGTGGGCAATGAGGACGGTGTCATCTGCAAAGGGCATCTCCCTGATGATGACTTTCCTCAACTTCGTCTTTGCTCGGAGGTGTGCCAGGTTGAAGAGGTTTCCATCACTCCTCGCGTGGAGGAAGATGCTTTCTTCAGACTGTTGGAAGACGTAGCGCAGCAGCAGGGAGAAGAAGACGTTGAGTTGTGGGGGAGGGGGGGGGATCCAATCCGGTGTAGTAGGGTGAAGAGGCCAGAGCTACTGACCACGTCGAACGCCTTGGTCAGGTCGATGAAGACGATGAACAAGGGTCGTCTCTGCTCGCAGTACTTCACTTGTAATTGCCTCTTCTCCTTCTTCTTCCTAACATACTGGTTCACTCAAAAACGAGTAGGTCACCAGCGCGCATGTTAAAAAGTAAAATAAAATAACATAAAATAGTGCGACTTAGACTGTTGGCCCCTGGAGCAAATTTGGCAAAAAGGGGTCGCACTCGATATTCAAGAAGTTAAAAGCAATGGCCAAATTCAGGCCCAGGTAACAGTAAAATATCTGGGGAAGTTAAAATAGAAAATCGTCAATATGCAGATCTCAAAACTGTCGTATCAATTTGTTTTTTAAATGAGACTGCATGTGTGGCAATCTTGATGGCACCCGGCAGTGAGTTCCACAGCCGTAAAGAACTAGGATAAAATGAATGTAAGTGGCTGTCAATATTTGATGCAGGTATGGTATAACATTGACCGCCACTCCTGGTGCTACTTTTATTCTGTACTAGTTGTTCCATTGAAATATTAATTAGTTTAGCTCTGTCTTTGAAGAAGATGTTAAGTTTGATAAAAGCTCTTCTCTCTTCTAAGGGTTTCCATTCTAATTTCCTCATGTTCTTCCTAGTATTCCCCTTTTCTCTGATGTGGTTCCCTGTTACGAACCGTGCTGCTCTCTTCTGAATCTTTTCGAGGTTATCAATGTCCTTTAGATGGTAAGGATCCCAAACTGAGCAACCATATTCCAGTACTTGTCTAACCAGTGTTTTGTAGCAGTCGTCTTTAACCTTTTGGGGGCAGTCATTGATATTCCTGTATAAGAAAGCTAAGATGTTATTTGCTTTCTTACATACTAAATTGTAATGTTCTTTCCATTTGAGACGACTATCTATAATCACGCCTAAATATTTTGCAGCATTGGTTTCTTTTAGAATAGTATTATGAATAGAATATTCTGATCTAGTTGGTGAGCGTGTGTTACATATACGCAACACTTGGCACAGTAAATATATTATGTCAATCGTCGACTTCGCAGCTCTGAAGCCGCACTGTGCCTCTGGGAACACTCGTTCGGCGAATAGCTGCAACCTGTCAAGGACGACGCGAGCGAAGCCTTTGCTGAGAATGCTGAGGAAGAATATTGCGCAATAGTTGTTGCAATCGCCGCGGTCCCCTTTGTTCTTGTATGGCGTGATGGTGTTTGCATTGCGCATGTTATGGGGTACAGTCCCTTTCTTCCAACACTGCAGCAGAAGCTCATGGAGGTGACTGAGGAGAGAACTCTCCATAACTTCTGGCGGAATGCCGTCAGCACCTGGAGCTTTACCACAGGCTAGCAAGTCGATGGCCTTGCTGAGCTCCTCAGTGGTGGGTGGGGCCATCAGCTTCTCCATGGCGGGCAGGGAGAGCGGGGGGGGATGTATGTTCTCAATGGCTGTGTGGGTGGCTGAGTTCTCCCTGGAGTACAGCTTCTGGTAGTTCTCCACCCATCTCTCCGTGTGTTGGCTGTGGTCGGTGATGACATTCCCCAAGGTAGATCTTAGAGGATCGTGGTCGGTGATGACATCCCCCCCAAGGTAGATCTTAGAGGATCGATCTTGATGGCGGTAGGGTCGAACTTGCTTAGTACCCTCATACATGGCGTGGATGTTTCCGCAGTCGGCGGAGATTTGGATGGCCCGGCACAGGTTCAGCCAGTACTCACTGGGGCATTTACGGACAGTCCGCTGGGTGTTGTTGCGAGCTTTTCCACACTTTGTTTCTATTATTGTATTCCACTTGGATTGTTTTTAGGTATCTTTTTTTTCTCTCGTTTATCCTGTATGGTTTGCTTTTATGTCTTCCTGTACTGCTTTACTTTAAACAGATTGGCTTTACGTCCTCCCCCCTTTTCCCCCAAACTGTTTTGGCGTGTTATCTTGAAGTACTTATAACTGTTTTACCCTGTATGAATTGGTTCTATCTCATGTTTACCTTTTATTCCAGTTATTACAGGTGTTAACGTTATTCACCGTTTAGGAGTTTGTAACTGCGTTAATACATCCAGCTTTAATTGCGTTCCATGATTGATGTATTTGACTACATTCCTTCCCCTTTCCGCTAAGCCCCCCCCCCCCCCCCTCCCCCCTTTACGGTTTGACGAATCTTCTGGTTCTCTGGGGCGCAGGTAGTTTTGTCGCTTGCGTGCCTAGGTAGGAGATGATTTGTACCTGCACAGACAGGCATATGTGTGAGGCCTGCTTTCGGGTATGGCAGACATGTGCTTATGCGTTAGACACTGCTAAGAATTATGTTTATATTAGCTCCTACTCATGCAGATTTGTGTGCATGTATGTGTGTTCACATGCATGAGGATGTGTGGGCATGGGAATGCGTTAGTCGTGTGTGTGTGTGTGTGTGTGTGTGTGTGTGTGTGTGTGTGTGTGCGTGCGTGCGTGCGTGCGTGCGTGCGTGCGTGCGTGCGTGCGTGTGTGCGTGTGTGTGTGTGTGTGTGTGTGTGTGTGTGTGTGTGTGTGTGTGTGTGTGTGTGTGAGCTGCTTTTGGATTACTTCCTGCCATTTGCTATATGTATACATGTCTTGCATGCCTTTCCACTTTCGCGATTATATGGCGTTTGAGGGGCATGCGTGTGTGTTTTATTTCCATTTATATTTTTGCATGTAGAAAGATTTCTCTTCACGGGATGTGAGAGTTGGTAAAATGGGGGGTGGGGGGTGGACGGGGACCCACGGGGAGTGGGCTGGAAAAAGAAGAAGAAAAGGAAAAAGAGAACAGGTGACAATGTGAGAACATCTGTGAATTGTTTTCATTAGGTGATGACTTGATACCTGGTCTCATTCTTGTCACAGAGTTCCCTGAGGAACACGGTTCGGTCGAAACATTGGGAAGAATTTTATGAGTGTGTTGTTTTTAATCTTCATTTTATGTGCGTTTACACACACACACACACACACACACACACACACACACACACACACAATATATATACATATATACTGTTTGCATAATGCTTTTAGTTTTTCAGCGACTTTTTTTCCTCTCCACATTTTCGTTGTATTCCGTTTACTATCCTTCACTGGCTGCTTTGGGGGTGCTGTTGGATTCTTTTTTTCAACCCTTGGTGGTGAGAACATCGCAGAATTATGGACACCAGGAGCGCAGACACAATCAGCCGTGTCTCCCTGATGAGTCCGATCCAGCGGACGAAAGGCCTAGGAGCAGGCAATACAAATAGATCTGCCTTTGAGAGGGTTTTCGATGGTTTCCTCAGGCAGCTAGTGAAGGGTTTCTCATTATTTATAATATATCCCCCCCCCCCCCCCCCCATTTTCTTCATCTTCAATTTTTTTTTTCCTTTTTGTTTTTCTAAAAATTCAAATCTTTGCCAAGTCATTGCTATAATGACAGAAGAATTGTTAGCCTGCACTTGTTTTCCCCCACTGCTTAATTGTTCAGCTTTATATATAAATATATATATATATATGTGTGTGTGTGTGGGGGGGATATATATATATATATATATATATATATATATATATATATATATATATATATAATATATATATATATATATATATATATATCAATCATATCTATCTATCTTTTTATTAGTATTATAGAAGCAGGGAAGAAGGGAGGTAAAAAAAAAGGAGGAAAAGGGAGAGGAGCACACACCTACGTCTAGAAACACACATAGACACACACTCCCGCTTTTTAGTCTCTCTCTAATTTAGTTATTGTATATACATATTGTTACTATTACTACTAAAACGTTTTCCTGGTAATGGGATTAGTGATGACAGGACCTAGTAGTTGAAAGCATAATGGTAGTGATAATAATGGTAGTAATAGCAGCAACAACGGTGACACCAGTAATAATGATGATGATGATGATGATTATGGAGATGATGATAGTAGTGATAATAATATGACACGATGATAATAGTAAATATATTAATACGGTAGAGGTAATCTTAGAAATAGTAATAGTTTTTGGAAAGGAATAGAAGTGGTCAATGAGTAGAAAGCAAACAGTACTACTTGATGATGATAATAATGACAGTACCAATGATACATGTAGTAATATTAGTAATGATAATAGTGGTTGGAAAGAAATAGAAATGATCAGTGAGTGCTGGTATTCCTATGGGTAAAAGAGAAAGTTTTTGTTGCTGTTGTTGTTTGTGGTGGTGGTGGTGGTGGTGGTGGTGTAATTGTGTGGTTATCTGTTCGTTCCTTTCTTTGTGTGTTTTCTTCTTATTTACACTTACACCTATACACAATATGCACAGGAAAGACGGAAGAGAAACTCTTGTAGAGGCGGACAGTACATGTAATTAAATGACAGCTAGATGAAGAAAAGGGAGTGGATAAGTATCTGAGTAAGCAATAGATTAATGTAGCAAACAGAGAGAGTGTAGTGAAAGGGGAAAGGAAAATAGCTGTAACTTATGTATGGGGTAAATAGTGGGAGGTATGGTAGTATGTGTGAGTAGGTGGAGGATTACGGTGGGCTGATATTGCGGTGGTGGCTAGGTACATGCTACTTGTGGATGCTGAAGCTATGAAGATGGATGGAAGAAAAGGACGGGTTAACGTGAAATAATAGAAAGTGAAATACTAAAGGAAGAAATGAATTTTTTTTTAATTTAAAAGGGGGGGGGCTAACGTGACTCGACCTTACATTATGATCTCGTGTCGTGCTAACAACACTAAGACTCTTTGAAAGCCCCCCAAAGACTTTACTTGACCAACCCGAAAATCAACTGTTGGAATAGCATCATCAATAACATAGTCGATGCGCATGCCGGAAAAAGATGCTCAGGAAGTTGTGGATTCAGTGATTCTTTCTTCTGCGTACGTCTTCTTTCTTCACAGTGACGACAAGACTGTATCATGCTGGCAATGTCTTTGTGCATTCTAGGCCACCAGACTTAAGACTTGGCACATTTAAGGCATTTCGTGATTCCCTGGTGACGTGACCAGCATGAATCAGTTTCAAAATGTTTTCTCTCACTGTGGTTGGAATGACGATCTGACTGCCTTTCACAAGAAGAGTTCCATGTACACTCAGTTCATTTCTGACGGAGTACAACTCGTGTAGATCTGGGTTGACTTGGGTCTTGTAGAGAGGCCATCCGTTTGCAGTGTACCGGACAGCTTCCTTGCGTTTTCATCTTGTCTTGTCTTTTCTGCAATTTCTTGAAGTTTCTTGTCTGTCGCTGGCCATGATGATCGAACACAGTTGAGGTGAGCTTCAACATCATCAGTCATGTGGCAAACTTTCTGATCTCCTTCTGTCAGCAAAGGGTTTCTTGACAAGGTGTCCGCAACAGCTAGCTTTTTTTTTCGTGGAGTGAATGTAGCTCTTAGGTTGAAGTGCATCAATCTGATGAGTATTCGTTGTCAGCGTAAAGGGGTCTCATGCAGATACTTGACATTAATCAATGGAACCAATGGCTTGTGGTTCGTTTCCAGCTTGAACGATTCCAACCCAACGAGATATCTTTCAAATTGTTCACATGTCCATACTGCGGCGAGGCGTTCTTTTTCGATTTGAGTGTATCCACGCTCTGCTGAGCTCTGGAGCAGAAAGCCACTGGTTTCATGACACCGTCATGCTCTTGCAGTAGAACTCATCCAATTCCATAACTACTGGCTCTGCACTGACAGTAGTTGGTCTTCTGAGGTCGAAGAACGCAAGTGCCGGTTCTTGTGACAAGAGTTCTTTAACCTTTTTGAAGTCTGCTGATTGTAGTGTGTCCTAGAACCATTCTCTGTTCTGCTCAAGCAGTTTGGTTATTGGCCGAAGAGTTGTGGATAAATTTGGAATAAATCTACCCAGGAAATTGATCATTCTAAGGATTCTCTTGAGTTCTGTTGTATTCTGTGGCTCTGGAATTGGCAGAATGGCTTCAACCTTCACAGGATCTGGCCTTATTCCATCCCCACTGATTCGATTCCCAAGAAATCCAATTTCTTCTTTGCGTAGTTTTGTTTTTTTCCTTTTTTAGTTTCGGACCTACAGACTGGAGTTTCTTGCAGACACTATCCAAGTGTTTCTCATGGGCTGGGGTGTCTTCACTGTGAACAAGAATATCGTCGAATAAGCATATGACATTTTGTTCTCCTGCCTAAATTTCTTCCATGGTTCTTTGGAAAATCTGTTGTGCCGAAGAAATTCCAAATGGTGGCTTCTTCTAGAAGTGACGACCATGATGAGTGATGAAGTTTGTTAATTTGGCAGTGTTCTCATCCAGCGATAATTGCCAGAAGCCCTGAATTCGCATCTAATTTGCTGAAAATCTTGGGTCATTTCAGTTTGTGCAACATGTCATCTAACGTTGGAAGAATATATCTCTCACGTTTCACTGCTTCATTCAAGTACTTGAAATCTGCAGAAATTCTGACATTGCCATTTTTTCACAACTGGAACCATTGGCGCGCACCAATCAGTTGCTTCGGTTATTTCTTCTATGATTCCATTTTCTGTTATGCGCTGTAGTTATTTTTCCACTTGTTCCAAGAGCGCAACTCTACGTGCAGTAGTCAGACTGAGTGGTTCAGTATTTTCTATCAGTTGTATGTTACCTGGTTTGCATTTGATTGTAGGACCATCAGTATCTCCAGAAACTGTCTTTTCAATGTTGTCTAGTCTCTCCATTCTCTGGACAAGGCCTAAGCCACTTGCCGCACCACAACTTAGCAAGTTATCAGTGTCAGCATCAACAACGAAAATGCGTAGAGAAAATTTGCAATTTGCGCCATTTTTCACACTTGTAGTAAAATGTCCACGGCATGTCATGGTTCCACCTGCTGATTTGAGAGTTGTTGATGTTGGGTTTAATGCTGGCTTGGGGTGAATGTTGTTGGACTGTTTCACTAAAAATTACGGTCACATCAGCACCCGTGTCAAACTTAATTTGACAGTTTGTGCCTCAAATGTTCAGTTGAGTATGCCATGGTGGTACATTAGAGTCGATTGATTTCAGAAAATATTTTTCTTCAGTGCCCTCAACAATGTCAACACTGTGACTGTGGCTGTTGTGACTGTGACAAACTGTGGGAAAAAAATGATTTACCTTTCCACAGGTGTTGCATGTCTTTCCTTTTGCTGGGCAGTCTACTTCTGTGAATTTTTTTTCCACATCTGTTGCATTTGTGAGTTTGTTCTCTTCCCTCTCTGCCATAAAAGTTGCTGTGACTGTTCTGTCGTCCACCACGTTGTCCATCTCCTCCACCACCCTGTCCACCACGTGAGGAAGGCCTATTTTTCAAGTATGCTGTTGGTTGCCATGGAAGGTGCCACGCTGGTTGCCATGCCAACCTTTTGGGTTCATATTTCTGGTTCCATTCTGTACTGCATAAACTGCCTGGCTGCGCTGTTCTGATAACTGTGATTTTACCAGTTCATGTTGTCGTGCTGTAGTAATATCACTTTTCAGCCTCAAATCTGACTGAAGTTGTAGCTTTTCAGAAAGCTATCTGACCCTAAGCCCTACAACAAGCCTGTCTAAAAATGGCTGAGTCTTTATCAGGAAAGGGAGCATGCTCTGCTAACTCGTGCAAGACTCAGACATATGTCTCAATATTTTCATCAGAATGCAGATTACGCTGATGAAAAACGGCTCTTTCAGGACTAATGTTGGCTTTGGGATTGAAGTGATCGTTGATCATGAGTATCGCATCG
This sequence comes from Conus ventricosus, assembly GCA_018398815.1. Classification (NCBI taxonomy): domain Eukaryota; kingdom Metazoa; phylum Mollusca; class Gastropoda; order Neogastropoda; family Conidae; genus Conus; species Conus ventricosus. The sequence continues at coordinate 64,726,800 of CM031607.1, read as the reverse complement.
TCAAATGTGTGTGTGGCAGATCTGGCGGATTTTGATCTGCACGATGCCCTGTATGAATGGTAAAAGTGCTGTAGATCTTTTCTGCATCAGCGCCCAAGCTATAAATCAAAGAATTAACTTGAATGTCAAAGTTTTCTCTGTCTAATTTTGATGCAGTGCGGTACCGAATAAACCTTTGTCGCCATATGGGTGATTGCTCTGGCTTGCCGAAGTCGAATTCGTGAGGCGCTTTGAAAGCCATCGATTTTCCGGTTTATCCACTAAAACTAACAAAACGTGTACTTACAGTCTTCTTGCTGCTTCACGGCTGCCACCATCTAACGTGCCTCGAGCTTACATAACGATCTCGTGTTGTACTAACAACACTAAGACTCTTCGAAAGCCTCAAAATATCTAAATTGACCAAACCGAAAATCAGCTGTTAGATATAGCGTCGGAAGTTACATCATCAATAACATAGCCGATGCGCATACAAGAAGTTCATAAACATCGTCTGCTATGTAAGACGTATCATAAAAAAGGGGGGAGGGGGTAATATTTTTACACACACACACACACACACACACACACACACACACACACACACACACACACACACACACGCATACACATGTGCGTGCGCGTACATACACACACACACACACACACACACACACACACACACACACACACACACACACACACACACACACACACACAACACGCGTGTGCACGCACGCACGCACGCTCTCTATAAAAATGAAGTTTAATCATTACTACAATTACTTCTACAATTAATGCTGGCGATGGGTTTAGTAGTAATAGGACATACTCATTATAAGTTAAATGGTTGTAAGTTAAGCGATACTAATGACAGTATTGATAGCAACGGCATTAGTCATGTTGATGATAATGATGGTGATGATATAATAGTGTGACGATGATAATAGTAATTGTAGTAACAATGATAGTAATTTTTTTTTCCCTCCACCTTGCCTTTACCTTTTTTTTTTCTTTTTTTTTTCTTCTTTCATTTTTGGTTCGGTTTTTTTTCTTTTTTTTCCTTTTTTTGTTTTGTTTTGTTTTGTAAAGGCGGTCCTTTTTCTTCTTTTTTTTCCGTCCGTCTCCCTTCTCCTCCCTTCATCTCTCACGCACCATGCAAGTCTGTATGCTGTATTACTATCACTGGACATTGATTATCTTGCTGATTTTAATATTTTGGCGTTTGTTACAGCGCGTCTGGGTTTGTTTTTGCACTAATGTTTGGTGTTGTGACACATTCACACCGTGTGAAACAGGATTGAAAAAGAAAGAAAAGGTACATGAAGAAAGAAAGGCCCGGGCATCTTCCGGGAACCATCCTTGAAACGAAAGACGAAAATAAGATGCAAGATG
>CM031607.1:64719773-64725326 GCA_018398815.1 Conus ventricosus | reverse complement strand
CTGGCATGGAAGGCAAATAAAAGGAGAAAACTCTGCTTCGTCCACTGCGTCTTCTTGACTGCTGCTGTCCCTTGGTTCCTGCACTCCTCACCATCTGCCTGTCTTCACCTGCACACCCCTTACCCCTCCACACCATCACAACTGGCGCTGCGAGCAGGATCGAAGACAGAGGAGACCAAGGAGACAACAGCCCAAGAATACAGCAGAATGGTACGGAGGAACCAGAAGACACGGGACAACGAAGGCAACCAGGCTGCAGGTATGGATGGGCAAGGAGGCCAGCCACCCCTAGCAGCACAGCCTTCATTCTACGCCCCCACAAGCTACGCAATTTTTACTGGGGAAAAAGGGTGCAGAGGACTTCATCCAGGAAGCCACCCCTGATGTTGAAACTACAGCCCATGCCTGATCCCCACAGCTGCTGGTTGCTCCTGAGCGCCTTGGAGGGCAGAGCACGACAGCAAGTCCTGACCATGGAGGCAGAGGAGATAGACTCGCCGCAAAAATCTTCGCCATCCTGGAACAGCACTGGGGCGAGCACAGGGACTCCACTGCCCTTGCTGGAGCGTTTTACAAACGCCAGCAAGGTCTGGCAGAGTCGGTGGCTGAATATGCCGCTGCACTGCGGGTCCTCTGGACGAAGACCAACGCAGCTACAGCCAACACCCTCTCACCGGCCATGCTGAGGGATTCCTTTGTCAACGGGCTGCAATCCCCATCCCTTAGGAGGGACCTGAAGCGTTTCCTAAGGGAGAAACCAGCCACCACTTTCCTGGAGGCAACCCAGGAGGCCCAGCGCTGGATGCGAGAAGACAACATGCCAGAGCCCATCGTGCAACAAGTAGCCGCAGCCACCAACGCTGATGCCTTCCCACCGGCTAGAGGCCCAGATTGCTGCCCTCAACAGCGAAACGGCATCCCTGAAACAACAGCTGAGGGTGCAGCAACAGCCTGCTGTTGTCGCAGCCCTCCAGACTTCAAATGGAAACCTGCACCCACCCCACCGACCAAATCGTCGCCAGCCAGAAGAAAGAAGGGTCCAACATGCTGGTGGTGCCAACGCCAGGGTCACCGGGAAGCCGACTGCAGGGCCAAGCAGCAGTACCAACGTCGTAATAGGCCCACGGTCAACCGCCAGCAGCCCCATGAGGACAGCAACAGGGAAACTTCTAACCCCCGTTGCCACCTATATGCAGGCAGCGGGGGCAGAAGAGCACCAGGCTTGCAGGAACTGTCCAACAGCCGACATCTCCATCAACGGATGCCAGTGTCCGCCCTCCTCGACACTGGCAGTGAAGTCACCACCATAACGAGACCTGGCAAGCCACACTTGAGGAACCTGAGACGAGAAGACTGTCATGTCAAACTGCGTGCAGTAAACGGGGCTGAGGTACCCTACTCTGGCCTCTACCTCGTCGACATGGGGTCTTTGGCACCCCTGCCTCAGTGTCCCCGCTCTGGTCGTCAAGGAACCCACAGACCCGTTATATGCAAGACCGCAAAAGGCGACTGCCGTTCTGCTGGGTATGAACGTCCTCAGCCAATGCCTAAGCAAGTCCCCATCAGCACTCCCCCCCCCTCCCCTGCAAGCCATCGCCCAAGAGATCAGGAAACGGCAGCGGACAAAGTAGCCCGTGCCACGAACCCGCCAACGGATCCCAGCCTACTCCATAGCCACTGTCAAAGTGTCGAGTAGCCAAAGCCCTTCGTCGCACCTCCTGGCCTCGCCCCTGTCCAGGCCTCTCCCCCATGGCCCGATGCTGATCCCTACATTGGTCAGCATGAAGTCATGTGAACGCTATGTCAGGTAGCCAACCTCTCGCCGGAAGACATATTCTGCCAGGACGAACTCCTATTGCTGTCCTGGAAGCCATTGAAACAGTGGAAGAGAACCACAGGCCACAGGTTACCATTGGCATCAACGAGCTGATCATCTCGGAAGAAACTGTAAGTCCTGTCCCTCCACCAGCCAAAGTCCCCTGTCCAGAGTTCGATGGCACCACCAGTCAACAACGTCAGCTGCAGGAACTCCTGTCAAGAAGGTCACAAGCCTTCATGACAGATGATGAAGATCTTGGCTACACTGATGCGGTTCTCCATCGCCTGAAGACCAGGAAGACGTACCAGTTGCCCAGCCATACCGCCGAATCCCTCCTCACCAACTCCAAGAGGTGCAAGAGCACATCAAGGGTCTCCTGTCAAAAGAATCATCACCAAGAGCCACAGCCCATAGCAGCACCGGTGGTCATTGTGAAGAAAAAAGACGGCAGCATCCGCCTCTGCGTTGATTACAGACGTCTCAACGCCAAGACTGTAGGAGATGCCTTCCCGCTGCCAAGGATCCGGAATCTTTCGATGCCTTGGTCCCGGGTCCCAGTACTTCTCCACCCTTGACCTGGCCTCGGCTTCCACCAGATCGCTATGCATCCTGATGACCAGCACAAGACGGCTTTCACCACCCCATTTGGCCTCTTCGAATACACTAGGATGCCCATGGGTCTCTCCACGGCACCTGCTACGTTCCAGAGACTGATGCAGACCACCATGTCGGACTTCATGTTCCAGTTCCTGCTGGTCTACCTGGACGATCTGCTGGTGTACTCAAAGACCTTCGAGAACACCTAGAGATCTTGACCGCCTTCTGCAGAGGATAATCGACACTGGCCTGAAGTTAAGAGCAGACAAATGCCCGTTCCTACGCCGCCAAGTCCAATACCTGGGACATACAATATCCGCTGAGGGCGTCAGCTGCGAAGCCGCAAGGTAGAAGCTGTTCAAGAATGGCCCGTCCCGAAGACCACGACAGATCTGAGAAGTTTCCCCCGGGGTTTGCTAGCTACTACCGCGGTCATTCGAAACTTCGCCAGAATCGCCGGACCTCTCCATGACCTGTGGCAAGGGCTGGGAGCAAACAAACGAAGAAGACGGTAGACATATCTATGATTTGGGGCCAACACCACCAAGTGGCCTTCGACAATCTGAAAACGGCACTGACAACTGCACCGTCCTGGGGTTTGCCGATTTCAAGTCCCCATTCCCTGGAAACAGACGCAAGCCACGATGGCCTCGGTGCCATCCTCTCCCAAGAGCAAGATGGACAACGAAGGGTCCTGGCCTATGCAAGTCGCCGACTTCGCCCCACGGAGAAGAACGAAGCCAACTACTCCAGTATGAAACTGGAATTTTCCCGGCGATGAAGTGGGCCATCTCTGAGAATTTCAGAGACATCTCCTGGGCGCGAAATTCACCGTCCTCACTGACAACAACCCCCTCGTCCACTTCCGCCATGCTGCACTTGGGCACTAGAGCAGAGATGGGCTTCACAACTGGCCCAATTCAACTTTGATGTACAATACCGCCCAGGAAGAACCAACCCTGCAGATGCCCTTTCCAGGGTCCCAGGCCCTCCTGTACCAGCTCCTACAGCCCTACCTCCCCAGCTTGCTATGGCACAGGAAGCCCATTGTCAGAAACAGTCCTTAGTTGACCCTGATCCCATCATCTCAGAAGAACCCAGTCCAAGATGCAGCCTGATCCTACCTACCCCTTAAAGTCCCTACCAGAACTTCTGCAGCTCCAGAAACAAGACTTCATCATCAGCCCAGTCCTGGACCACTGGCCACAAAGCCCCCTGCAGGCAGGAACCGAAAATTGAAGCACTTTGCGACCCGCACCCTCGCCTCTGCCTGAAAGATGGTGTCCCTTTCACCGTCGCATCCAGCACAATCAGCAAGGACCAGTGGAGCAGTTGGTGTTGCCAAGCGTCATGAGACCTGACGTTTTAGCATCGCTTCACAACCAGATGGGCCACCAAGGTTTAGAACGTACGCTTGGTCTCCTACAATCCAGGGTCTAAATGGCCAGGCAATGCACCAGGACACGAAGGCGTACATCGACTCCTGCCACCGTGCATCATGGGGCGTCGGCCGACCATCAACACCACGTCCGGTCATCTGCTGGCATCCCGACCACTGGAAGTCCTGGCCATCGACTTCACCAAGCTAGACCCAGCAAGTGATGGCAGAGAGAACGTCCTTGTCATGACGGACGTTTTCACGAAATTCCCCACAGGCAGTACCAACAAAAAGGTAGTACCCTCAGTGCCCGCCTGGACAATTCTTAATGGGTGACTTTCTTAATGGGTAACTGACTTGATCAGCATTCTAAGGACAGTTATAGATTGTATATACCCCTGCTTGATAGCTGAACACCTTTTTAAGAAGAGGTGTTTTCGGACCGTTTGCCAGACAGTTCATTGTTCATTGTGTTTTTTTCACAAGCTAGTCTATGTTGGTTGTTTTTATGTTTGATAATGATGTAACCCCTCTTTTAGCCACCAGAAGTCATAAAAGAAGGATTTAAGTTGAGTGACTTTTGCTGAGATTCTGCCTCAAAGTGCTAAAACCTGTCCAAATTCATAACCTGGGACTTAACTCAAAAGGGTTTTGATAACAAATCCTTTTTTCCCTTCTATCATGTCATGTCTGACTTCATGGATTTTGTTCAAATAGCAAGTCCATTATTGTCACGTTGGCACCCCGTGTTTTGAGTTTTGATAAATCCTTCTTTTCTTCACTTTTATCGTGCTATGTCTGACTTTATGGATTTTTTGTTCAAATAGCAAGTCCATTATTGTCACGTTGGCATCCCGGTTTTGAGTTTTGATAAAACCTCCCAAGTATATTCTGTACCTGACCTTCTTGGGAAAGTTTAACATAACAAATCCTTGCAAAGTCATTTTTAGTACCTGACATCTTGGAATTTTGTTTAAATAACTAGTCCACTACTGTCACTTGGTTTCCTGATTTGGATCTTCATGAATTTCTCTTCCCAGTCATTTCTGGCATCTGACTTTTGAATTTTGTTTAAGTAACAAATTCTTTCAAGTCATTTTGTATCCGACATTTTGGAATTTTATTCAAATAATAATCCATTATTGTCACTTGGTACCTAACCAGTGCCTGGGTTTTAACACATTTTGCCTAATGATTTCTTCTGACCTCCTGGAATTTTGTTTAAATATCAAGTCCAGTTTAGTCACTTATGTACCCAAAGTCCGGGTTTTTGTTCATGAAAGGAATCCCTTGTAGTCATTTTGTATTTGACTTTTTGGAATTTTTGTTAAAATACATGTCCATTCTAGTCAGTGTGAATCTGCCGACTTTCAGGCACCTTGTTTAAAAGAACAAGCCCTGTTGTAGTTCAGAGTAATGTGGATGCAAAGAATGAGAGGGAGAACAAGATGTTTTGACGTTTTGATGTTTTGATGCATTGATGTAAGTGTTTTGATTTGGGGTAGCCATGCCCCTAAAGACTTGATAGCTGATGCTTCATTTTTTTCATTGATTGATCTTTGCACTCCTACTCGACAACTCTTGTTATTTTCATGTCATTTTGTGCCAGCGAGGACGCTGGTGGTAACAGAGTAGGGGGAATGTAGCCGGGTGCTAAGAGTGTATATTCCTTGGGCACCCGTGTTAGACGAGATGTTTTGTTCGAGAGTTATCTTCCCCTTACCTCCCTTGGTCGAATCTCTTTTTTTATTGTGTAATT